>CM070605.1:7661988-8228586 GCA_036346395.1 Hsuehochloa calcarea | reverse complement strand
TCATATAGGCAAGCTCTCCAATTCCAACCCCTTAAGTGTGTGACCCGTTAGGTTTATGTGTAGACAGCCATAACCCGAAAACCCTTTTCAAGCCATAAATCAATAGTTGCACCTAGCAGGGCATATTGACTCCCGAATACACATAAAGATCATATCGGCTAAACCTTGATATACACATACTTGGATCCCTTTTCCACACGATACCAGTCGAACTTAAGGCAAGATTCTTGTGGAGGATTACAACTTATGACTAACCCTTTAGTCACATTGTGATGAACTCTTTAATCACCTTGGCATGGCCATGCACTTCCCTAATCGAACCACATCGAGGGGCCCAAAGATATCTCTCCTGTTATGTAGGAGGGGCAAATTCCATCTTAATCCGCTCACATCCCATTCCATGTTTCATGATACACCTGAAGACCACTTTTATAGCTACCCAGTTACGGTGTAGTGTTTGGCAGTCCCAAAGCGCACCACTACACACAGTGAGAAACAATGGCGATTTCAGTCGAAGGATCCAAGAGGTATACCACTCGAGATCGCTTGATGGCACATATTAACATAACAATCCCAGCAACGTCTCGGAGTGGGTCAATCCAACACCATGTTCTCTAACATGTGTCCACATTATTGATTTGATATTTCTATATCCATAATCCGTGAAACATGATCATCAATCAATACATGTGCTAATCCATAAATCATTATTGTCCCACGTAATGACATAAGACTAGGGATCTTTAGAATAACATTAAATAAAACAAAGAGTTTCACGAACAAGTCACATACTTGTCAATCAATGCATATAATCATTATTCAAGGAACCAAATAACACCTTATTCAAAATTTCATAAACATAGACTTGATACAATTATCTCTCACTCACACTAGAGTCAATCATGTAAGTATCTAATACCCATTGCACTCGTGTGTGTCTCATGCTTTGGTTGTGGGAGAGGTTTTGTTAACGGATCAGCAACATTCAAATCCGTGTGCACCTTGCAAAACTTCTCTTCACCCCTATCAATGATCTCACGGATAAGGTGATAGCGCCGAAGTATATGTTTGGACTTTTGGTTTGACCTATGCTCCTTTGCTTGCGCAATGGCTCCACTATTATCACAATAGAGATCCACTGGACTAGACACACTAGGGATCACACCCAACTCAAAAACAAATTTTCTAATCCAAATAGCTTCCTTTGCGGCTTCAGAAGCTGCAATATACTCGCCGGTTGTCGAATCACCACCGTCTCTTGCTTGGAACTTTTCCAGCTCACTGCCCCTCCATTGAGGCAGAACACAAAACCAGACTGCGATCTGCTATCATCTTTATCAGATTGGAAACTAGCATCGGTGTAACCTTTTACAACGAGCTCTTCTTCACCTCCAAAAATAAGGAACATATCCTTAGTCCTTCTAAAGTACTTAAGAATATTCTTTACAGCCACCCAGTGAGCTAGACCGGGGCTAGATTGATACCTGCTCGTAACACTTAGAGCATATGAAACATTTGGGCGCGTACAAAGCATAGCATACATGATGGATCCGATGGCTGAGGCATATGGAATCGCACTCATCTTCTTTTGCTCATCAAGTGTTGAAGCACACTGAGTCTTGCTAAGACTAATGCCATGTGACATAGGCAAGAAACCTTTCTTGGAATCTTGCATATTGAACCATTTTAATGCCTTGTCAATGTATGTACTTTGGCTTAATCCAATTAGCCTCTTTGATCTATCTCTATAGATCTTTATGCCCAAAATGTAAGCTGCCTCTCCGAGATCTTTCATTGAGAAACTTTTTCTCAATGAAGACGTCACAGCTTCTAGCATTGGAATATCATTTCCGATCAATAATATGTCATCTACATACAAGACCAGAAAAACAAGTGCGCTCCCACTAGCCTTCTTGTAAACACAAGGCTCTTCTTCATTCTTGATGAAACCAGACCCTTTGACGGCTTCATCAAAACAAAGATTACAACTCCGAGATGCTTGCTTTAATCCATAAATGGACTTCTGAAGCTTGCATATTCTCCCAGCATTTTTCGGATCAACAAAACCCTCAGGTTGTGTCATGTACACATCCTCGCTTAGATTTCCATTTAGGAAAGCCGTTTTGACATCCATCTGCCAAATCTCGTAGTCGAAATAGGCAGTAATCGCTAGGAAGATCCGAATAGACTTTAGCATAGCGACGAGCGAAAACGTCTCATCATAATCAACACCTTGAATTTGCATGAAACCTTTCACCACCAATCGTGCCTTATAGATATGAACATTTCCATCTATGTCTATCTTTTTCTTATAAACCCATCTACACTCAATAGTTTTTACACCATCAGGTGGATCCACCAAGTTCCAAACTTGGTTATCATGCATGTATTCTATTTCGGACCTCATGGCTCCAAGCCATATTTCAGAGTTTGGTCCCATCATTGCTTCCGTGTAGCTCTTGGGCTCATCATTGTCCAATAACAATATGTCGCGTTGTCCGTGGTTAGGGCGTGAACTTTTGATTCTGTGACGTGCCCTTGTAGATCTACGTGGGGGCGGTGCCTCCATAACCGGTTGTACAACATCTTGTACATCCTGTTGAGGTTCAATAGGAGCTGAAACATTTTCAGATGTTTCCCGAATTTCTTCAAGCTGCACCTTGCTCCCACTAACACCTTTTGAAAGAAACTCCTTTTCCAAAAAGACACCGTTCCGAGCGACAAACACTTTGCCTTCTTCCCGATTGTAAAAATAATATCCATTGGTTTCCCTAGGATATCCAACAAAGAAGTATTTATAAGATTTAGGATGGAGCTTATCAGACGTCAAACGTTTCACATAAGTCTCACAACCCCATATCTTAAGGAAAGACAATCCAAGACGTTTCTCGGTCCATTTCTCGTATGGTGTCCTTTCCATTGATTTAGATGGAACTCTGTTTAGTGTAAACGCAGCAGTTTCTATAGCATATCCCCAGAAGGACAATGGAAGATCGGATTGGCTCATCATTGACCGAACCATGTCTAACAAGGTCCGGTTCCTCCGTTCAGATACCCCGTTCCACTGAGTCGTGCCAGGCGGAGTCAGCTGTGGAACAATTCCACACTGTTTTAGATGTTCGCCAAATTCATGGCTCAAATATTCACCTCCATGATCAGATCGCAGAATTTTAATTGTCTTGCCTAGCTGATTTTGTACTTCATTCTGAAATTCTTTGAACTTTTCAAACGATTCAGACTTGTGCCTCATTAAGTAGATGTATCCATATCTACTAAAGTCATCAGTAAAAGTAATGAAATACTGAAAACCACCTCTGGCTATTGAGCTCATTGGTCCACATACATCGGTATGTACAAGTCCCAACAAGTCACTTGCCCTCTCACTATGACCGGTGAAAGGCGCCTTTGTCATCTTGCCAAGTAAATAAGACTCGCATGTCTCAAATGATTCAAAATCAAATGAGTTGAGTAGACCATCTTTATGGAGCTTCTCTATGCGTTTCTCATTTATATGACCTAAGCGACAATGCCAAATAAAAGCGGATTCAAATCATTAGGCGCAGCCTCTTTGCATTAATATTATAGATGGCTTATCCTCAAGATCAAGAACATATAACCCATTCAACAATGGACAATGTGCATAGAGTATATTATTCAAATAAATAGAACAATGTTTGTTCTTTATTACGAACTCATAACCACCATCTTCCTCCAAACACGAAGAAGAGATGATGTTCTTACTCAATGCTGGAATGTAATAACAATTATTTAATTCCAAAACTAATCCTGAAGGTAATGACAAGTGATAAGTGCCGACGGCCAAGATGACAACCTTTGCTCCATTGTCGACACGCACGTCCAACTCGCCTCTCGCAAAACTTCTAGTCCTTCTTAGACGACCCTGCAACGATTTGCAAGTATGAATCATCGATCCGGTATCAAATACCCAAGATTCATCAGAAGAAATTGCAAGATTAATTTCTATAACATTTATACCTGAAGCAGAAGTCTCGCTTCCCTTCTTCTTTCTCAGATCCTCCAAGTATTTCTTACAATTCCTAGACCAATGACCCTTGACATGGCAGTGGTAGCATTCATCACCAGGAGATGGGCCAGATTTTACCTTCCGATTTGGATTTGGCTTAGAGCTAGGGTGCTCATTAGGAACCTTTCCTTTTCCTTTGCATTTGCCTTTGGGCGTCCAACGCTTCCTTTTTTATTCTCCTTCTGAACCATCATCACATGATTGGTGTTTTCTTAATGCTTTCCTCTCATTGTCTTAAGCATCCCATGCAATTCACCAATGATTTCTCCATGCTATTCATATGAAAAGTCATAATGAACTGCTCATAGCTCGGAGGGAGAGATTGGAGAACAACATCCGCAGCTAGATCAGGATTAAGGGGAGAACCAAGCTTCTCCAAGCTCTCAATGTAACCAATCATATTAATCACATGAGGACTGATTGGACTACCTTCCGCCAGCTTGCACGCAAACAAGGACTTTGAGATGTTAAACCTCTCGGTCCTAGCTTGGTTCTGAAACATGCCACGCAGTCCTTCAATCATAGTGTGAGCATCTGCATTCTCATAATGCTTCTGAAGCTCAGAGGACATGGTAGCAAGCATGAGACAGCTAACGTCGAGTGAATCATTACAGTGCTTCTCATAAGCTTTGCGGGTGGCAACGTTTGCACCCTCAGGGAGTTCATTGGGGTAGGGTTGCTCAAGAACGTATTCCTTTTTTTCTTGTTTGAGAACAATTCTCAGGTTGCGGTACCAATCAATAAAATTCGTTCCATTGAGTTTTTCTTTCTCAAGAACAGATCGCATGTTAAAACCAGAATTGTTACTAGAAGCAGCCATAATCTACAACAGAAAATAAACAAGCAAAGTTCAGCACTATGTTCATGATTGATCTTCCATTAAACAATTTAACAAAAGACACTCCCACTATATGTTTTGTAATCGTCTTCCATCTAACGACATATAGTGGTCAAGATCCATGTTCATCTAAGTTCTAGTGAGCTTGGGCATCACCGCTAGAAACCTAGTGACGTAGGTAAGCAACGCTTGCTAATCATATCTTATGTGACTCTTGTTTGTTGGGTGGCACCCAATGCCCCGGCTCCCAACACCATGCCCCAAGGCCCAAATCCAATTTGATAGCCTTGTCAAGTAAACCAAAACTATGCATGTGGATGTCCGACATCCACCCTATTAGATCAAGAAAATTGGTGGTACTCTGCTTTGACAGACCTACCAAACAATTATCGTAATTCTTATAGGCGCAGCAATTGGAAGGGCATCAAATAAATTCTTAATTTTTATGAGAGAAGCCATTCTGTCATGAAAAATACATCCTCTACAGGTATGGCATGAAAGAATAGTATGACAGGAAATAAACATCACATGCATATAATCACATTAAACTGTGAATGGTATGGCCTTTTGAATCGTAGTGGTCGCCATCACATGGTTCAACGGTGATGTCCTTCGCCACACTTCCTGTCCTCTTTGTCATCATGCTTGAAGCCTCCATGGTAAAGAACTAAACTGAGAGACCATGTGAGTAGGGTCCCCTTTCGAGTGATGAGTATTTGACGCTGTGTTGAAAAGTTTGTGATTGGTTTCATTGCGCTTCTTGCTGCTTCTTTGGTATGTTTACATCGCGCGGAACTTCCGGTTTTGGAATGCGGAAGTTCCGATAATCGGAACTTCCGCCCTGGTAAAACGGAACTTCCGATTATCCTGACGTTTGTGTTCTGGTGTGTCGATAATCGGAACTTCCGCTCCTGGGAACGCGGAACTTCCGATAAACCTGACAAGTGTCTTCTGCTGTAACGATCATCGGAATTTCCAATCTGGGAGTGCGGACGTTCCGATAATCGGAACTTTCGCAATGGTAAGGGCGGAACTTCCGATTATAGGCAGAACTGTGCAGAAAAGCATAGTTTTGATTTTGAGTTGTGAATTGATTTGAGTTTAATGCAAATGATGATTTTATTATCTTGAGCAATGCTATGTGATGTGTTTCTTATGCATCTTTGGTTGCGGGGGCATCGAGGTGGAGTCGTGGCGAGACACGTGGAGACCGGACTAGACGCAGCGCGTTGAGGTCGAACGGTAAAGATGTGTCAAGACGGCGTGCACTCGAGGCGGTTGCGAGTCGTGAACAACAAGGAATGCGGGAGCTTCGGAAGGTGTCACGAGGCGCGAAGGGGTAATTTCATAGCGGCACAAGTGGAAGCGGGCTCTGTTAGGGTTTAGCCGGCATAACGGGTTGGAGACCCGTTAGCCAAGGGCTATAAATAGAGGTGAACCCCTGGTTGTTTGGTTGGACTTTTGGTGAGAGAAAATTAGGGTTAGCTTTAGCTAAAGAGCCTTTGGAGAGGTTGTTTTGCTTTTTGAGAGGTTGTCGAGTTGGAGAGGATGAACTGAAAATTTGTGTAATCATTCCTCTGTGTTTTCCTCTGTAATCTTTTGATTCCTATCAATGAAATTCTGAGGTTTTGGTTCTTTGTTTATGCCTCTTTTATTCTCTCTGTTCACGTTGAATATCTAGGGTTTTGGTGAAACTTTAGATTCCTCTTATGAGATGGCATGAAACTTGATATCCAGAGTCTTATTGATAGTGCTAATATATCCTCAAAGTTTCATTAGCTAAGAATCTAAGAATCTTGCTAATTGTGGTTTTTGGTCGTTCTTGCCAAATATTCAAGAAATCCGATTTTGCTTTGATTAATGGATCTTTGTCTGTGATTCTTCTCCATGGGGTCAAGATGTTGTTTAGGATGATGTCCTGTGAGACTTGACCTGAGAAGAGCATTGACGAGTTAGTATTTTGGATTTTTGGCAAAACCCCGAGCGTACTGTTCTTCGGTCAGGACAATCGGAACTTCCGATTTGTACAAGGCGGAACTACCGCTAGCGGAACTTCCGTGACCGAAGTCGGAACTACCGCAGATCTTGGAACTACATAAGCTAGAATCGAGCATCCGATATCGATGAAATGACCTAGCTTTGTTTAAACCTTTTGGATTTGATTCACTTCACGTCTCTTGTTTATCAGAAGTTTTTGGATTGCTGTGTGGACACTTGAGAGGGGAGAATCTTAATTTTTAAGGCACCATTCACCCCCCCCCCCCTCTGTTGCCATTTCGGTCCTTCAATTGGTATCAGAGCCAGGTTAGCTCTTTTTCGATAGATCTTTAACCGGTCTGTGAGCCATGGCAACGGACAAGTATTCCACCAAGCCTCTCGTCTTTGATGGACTGGATTACCCTTTCTGGAAGAGCCGAATGGAAACATACATCTAGGCTCAGGGGTATGCCATCTGGCGGAAGGTGAAGGTCAGATTCGCTGTTCCTACCGATGAAAACATCAATATGGGAAACATGCCCGATGTTGAGGCCAATGCAAAGGCGAGGAACATTATAATCCAAGGTTTGAGCCGAAACGAGTTTGATCGCATCTCTCATCTTACGTCGGCTTTCGACATCTTGGTGACCCTCGACACTTACCATGAGGGCACCACCCAGATCAAGACAGTTCGACAGGACCAGTTCAAGCGAGAGTACAACAAGTTTGAAATGCTGGCGAGTCCCTTGATGAGTGCTTTGCGCGTTTTCACAAGATCTTGAGTAACCTCCGAGCGGTCGGTCTTACATACCCCGACTCGGACAATGCTCGTCAGATGCTCGCAACTCTTGATTTGCGCGTTTGGGAGATGAAGGTTACTACCATCAAGGATACCACGGACCTCTCGACCTTGACTCTTGACGCGCTTTACTCGCGCCTCAAGACTCACGAGATTGACATAGTCTCTCGAAGGTCGAAGTCACAGTCGATGGCTTTAGTCACCGATCCCACTACGATCTTCTTCGATTCTCTTTGCGGTTTCTCCTGGTCGCTCTCGTGACATAATCGATGATCGCTTAGAGCGACTTTGTCGATGAACAACTAGCCCTCCTAGCTCGGAAGTTTTCCCATGCTTTCAAGAGAAGGAGGGATGGAAGAAGAGGAGGACCCGTGATTTGTTTCGAGTGTGGTGGCCCCAACCACATCCGAGCAAACTGCCCCAAGTTGGGGAAGGGCAAAGGTGACTATGGCGGTCCGAGCAAGAACGACTACATCGACAAGAACCGCAACATGAAGCCCTCAGCACCTGCTCAAGACAAGAAGAAGTTCCGCAACTTTGGGGAGGCCAAGAAGCTCTTCCATCGCATCCTCATCGCCTTCGACGACCTCAACTTCAGCGACGTGGAAGGATGGAGCGATGACGAGGGCAAGGATGATCAAGATCCCAAGGACGGTGACGACTTCATCGGTATGTGCTTCATGACCAACGGGACTGACGTCAGCGACAGCGAGCTCTACAGCGACTCAGATGAGGTAGGTCCCTCCTACGACCAGCTCAATGATGCATTTCTTAAGCTAGGAAAGTTTTATGCTAGATCTAGAGCTAGGGTTAGTGATCTTGAGAAGGAAGTAGATAGACAATCACGGGAGCTTACTTCACTTAGATCTGCTGCCTCCCGTGATGATTGTGATACATGCTGTGTTTTGATTGGTGACATGGAGAAATTAAGGACCTCGCATGATAGTCTGACTTCTGAGCCTGATAAACTTAAGGTGGAGAATGCTAGTATGCTTTCTGAACTAGAAATGGGTAGGGTAGCACCTAGTTCATCGACTAGTGTAGAAACTACTTCTTGCACCTCATGTGAGGATAAGGACAATGCTTTTAAAGGTCTTTATACTATGTTGCTTGATCTGCCCGAGATTTGTGAAAGCTGTAATAATCTAAAGATGAATCTAAAGCGCGCGGACTATAAAATCACCGAACTACAAGCTTTCCTTCTTGAGCCTATTGCTTCATGTGTGAACTGTCCCAAACTTATCACGAACTTGAATCGCCTCCAAGCAGCTTTCAAGAACTAGTTGATGATAATATCAAATTGGCCAAATTTGCTTCTAAGGACCCTATTAGCTCACCATGTAGTAACTGTGAAAAACTCAAAAATGAATTGATTGTTCTGGATGAAAAATGTGTGAAGCTAACTAAGGACCTTCTAGAGAAGCAACCATCTGCTTGTAATGTGTGTGCTGGGAAGAAACATGAGGGTTTGGTAGAGACGCCTAGCGACGTAAACCAACTGGCTAGTAGTAGAACTGTTCCCCCAGAGTCGGCTGTGCATGCACAAGCCAATCTTTTCTGTGCTGTTGGTTCTTCTTCTGCTCTCTTATCCTCTGCTGTTCCTTCTTCCCCCTGCTCTTCTTGCACCTCTCTCTTTCGGGAGTGTCAGTATCTTATGAACACTCTCGATAGGTTTGTAGGAGGCAAGAAGAAGCTCAACCTCATTCTAGACCAATCTAAGATTTGCAGATTTAATCAGGGTCTAAGATATGATTTCCATGAGGATATGAGGAAGCATCCACCGCCGTGCTCGTAACCATAGCACCTGTGTGATCAAAACTAAGCCTGTGGATCGAAAGTCAATTTTAAATCAGCGGTTTTGTTCAAAGGATCTCTCGATAAAGAAGGTGATTCCACTGCAGCTTGCCTCTCGAGGCGAAGTATCATTGCACCTTCATCAAAAGGATGGACACTTGTTTGATCATTGCTTCAGCGCGCCAAGATCGCGTAGAGATCATGTTGAGTCCTTTAGGCGATTCGTGGTCAGCCCTGCACCATGAGTGCACTTAAGACTAACATGAGGTCTAGGTTTGGTACACTGATGATTTAGGGCAAGATCGAGGACTTGGTTTTTCCGAAGTTTTCGATTTTCGTCCTCATGCTCCCTTTGGTCGTGACTTCCGCTGCTTTGAGGGTAGATCTCGGTTTCCCTTCGAGATGGCTACCATGCGCGAGATCAAGATGTTGCCGTGATTCGACTCGCTTCTTCCATAGCGGCGGATTCAAGAATGACTTCAGTGTCCGCACTCGCACCTTCCGGTTCGCTGAGTGACAGAGAGCGAGGGTAGATAGAGGTCGGTCTTGCTTGACTACTTCATCTGCTCGACGTGTTACTCAAGATTGGGTGCCAAAATCATCGCTGATTCACCCCAAGATCGAGACTTTACTCTGCTTGACTCGGTGTTCGCGGCGTGGAAGGGAAAGGTTTGGCTTGTAGACTCGGTTGTTCTCGCCATATGACCGAGATTCTCGTTGGTTTTCTTCCTAGCCCGTGCTCCAGGTGATGAGACGATCACTTTTGGAGATACCTCGTTTGGGCGCGTCATTGCTAAAGGTACTGTGCGCATTAATGATTCATTTATTCTAAAAGATGTTGCCTTAGTAAGTAAGCTACAGTATAATCTACTTTCAGTCTCAGCTCACCAATGACAATTTCGAGGTGAGTTTTAAGAAAAATAATTGCAAAATTTTTGATTCTTCTGTAGTCCGTTTATGGATTTCTTGTTGTGGGAGGATCTTTCGTGCTGATTTTTCAGAGTCTTCTGGTGATCCTCTCCGATGTTTAATTGCTTCTGAATCCCGTGATTTGACCTTCTGGCATAGGAGACTTGGTCATATAGGATTTGATCATTTGACCCGAGTTAGCGGCCACGATCTCATTCGTGGTTTGCGAAACTCAAGATGGTCAAGGATCTAGTTTGCTATCCTTGCTTGGCATGGCAAGATGGTTGCCGCTTCACTCTCCGATTCTGAATAATGATCGATGCACCAAGACAATCGCCCATATGGATACAGCTTGGCCCAAATTCAGTGCAAATCGGCGGGAGGGAAGTGGTATGTTCTTGTCGTGGTCGATGACTTCTCGAGGTACTCTTGGGTGTTTTTCTTAGCCTCAAGGATGAGACGCTTACTCATTTTCGTGGTCTTTTTAGTAGGATTTCTGTTGAGCTCCCAAGTGCATTACGAGCAATTCGCAGTGATAATGGCACCGAGTTCAAGAATTCCTACTTTGAGAGTTTCTGTGGTGATACGGGTGTAGAGCACCGCCTCTCTTCTCCGCACGCCCTCAAAGAAAATAGCGTTTTGGAGAGGAAGAACCGCACTCGGTCGAGATGGCTGTGACAATGCTCAATGAATATTCTACACCTAGGAAGTTTTGGGTGAGGCTATTGCCACGCTTGCCATGTTTCCAACAGAGTTTTTCTTAGGGCACTCTTGCATCGCACTTCTTATGAGTTGAGATATGGGCGAAAGCCCAGTGTCTCGCATTTTCCGTGTGTTTGGTTGCAAGTGTTTTATTCTGAAGTCTAGAAACCTAGATAAGTTCAATCACGATCTTGTGATGGGATCTTTCTGGGTTACTCGACTTCTTCTCGTGCCTATAGAGTCTGGAACTGCGAGTCTAGCAAAATGGTAGAAACCTGTGAGGTGACCTTCGATGAGGCCAGTCCGGGGACTAGGCCTGATATCTCAGGTTCTCTAGAGCAGTCCGAGTCCATCTTTGTGGACGATGAGGAGGACGAAGATGAGGGTTGTCTACCTGATCCAGTTCTTTCTCCTACTCCTGAGGTGCCTTCTTCCACCGCACCTCGAGGAGACCAGCCCGTGCCTTCTGCTTCATCTGAAGTTAGTGGCTCTGTCCCTATCTCATCTGCTCATGAGATAGAGGCCACTTCTTCTCACCCTGGACCTCCTAGACACATTCAAAAGGACCATCCTTCAGAGCAGATCATTGGAGATCTTTTGAGCGAGTCACTGCTCAAAACTGCATGTCTCTCTTCTGTCTTCATTCTGCCTTTGTTGCCACTTTTGAGCCTAAAGACGTTTGTCATGCTCTTTCTGATGAGTCATGGATTAATGCCATGCATGAGGAATTGGAAAACTTTGAAAGAAACAAGGTCTGGACGCTTGTTGAGACCCCTCGAGGTCACAATATCATTGGGACCAAGTGGGTTTTCAAAAACAAGCAAAGCGAAGATGGGATAGTCATTCGAAACAAGGCTAGACTGGTAGCTCAGGGTTACTCCCAGGTTGAGGGTCTCGATTTTGAGGAGACCTTTGCCCCTGTAGCCAGACTTGAAGCTATTAGCATCTTGCTTACCTTTGCAGCTTCTAAGAGCTTCAAGCTTTACCAGATGGACGTCAAGAGTGCCTTTCTCAATGGACTTATTGAGAAAGAAGTCTATGTCAGACAGCCCCCAGGTTTCGAAAACCCCAAGTACCCTAATCATGTCTTCAAGCTTTCAAAAGCTCTTTATGGACTTAAGCAAGCTCCTCGAGCCTGGTATGAAAGGCTTAAGTCCTATCTGTTGAGTCATGACTTTAAAATGGGTAAAATTGACAAGACCTTGTTCATCCGCCGTCTTGGCACTGATCTTCTGCTCGTCCAGATTTATGTGGATGACATTATCTTTGACGGCTCCTCGCATGCTCTCGTATCCCAGTTTTCGGATGTCATGAGCTCAGAGTTTGAGATGAGAATGATGGGCGAGTTGAGTTTCTTCCTTGGCTTCCAAATCAAACAGACTCGGGAGGGTACTTTTCTTCACCAAGCCAAGTACACTCGTGATCTCCTGAGACGCTTTGACATGAGTGATTGCAAGCCAGTATCAACTCCAATGGCTTCTACAGCCTCACTTGACCCAGATGAAGACGGAGAGCCAGTTGATCAAAAGGAGTTCAGAAGCATGATAGGCTCTCTCTTGTACCTCACAGCCTCGAGACCAGACATACATTTCTCCGTGTGTCTTTGTGCTCGGTTTCAGGCTTCTCCTCGCGTATCTCACCGCCAAAGCAAGAAGCGCATCTTCGCACCTTCGAGCTACCATTGACTATGGTATCCGGTACTCTTCCTCTTCTTGTCTATCTCTTAGTGCCTTCTCCGATGCGATTTCACCGGTCAGAGGATAGATAGGAAGAGCACCTCGCACTTGCCAATTCATTGGCACTTCTCTTGTCTCCGGTCTTCAAGGAAGCGATCTGTCGCACACACCACTGCAGAGGTCGAGTACGCTGTCGCAGCCTGATGTCTTGAGCCAAGTGCTTTGATGATCTCGACCTTGCAGGACTTTGGGTTAGTAATCGACTGTGTTCCACTCTTTTGTGATAACACGTCTGCGATCTGCATTGCCAAGAACCCAGTGCAACATTCTCGGACCAAGCATATCGATATCAGATATCACTTTCTTCGAGACCATGTAGAGAAGGGTGACATTGTACTCCAGCCAGGAGAGTGAACACCGCTTGGTGATATCTTCACCAAGCCTTTGGACAGCTCTCGGTTTTCAGCTCTGCGAGGAGAGCTTGGGGTGGTTTGTCCTTATGGACTGTTGTGAGGGGGAGCTTGTGTTTTACTACTGTATTATATTTTAATTATGCTATTTCTCCTTTCTGGTTGCATTTCATTTAAGTGCTTTGGGTCTAAGTCCTTCCAGCATAGGTTAAAGTGGTTATCTTGCCGAGTAGCTTTGACTGCTTGTTCTTATCTTGTGCTTCTAGGATGCTACTTATTAGCTGTTTCTCCTCTCTCTAAGTTGAGCTCACTCACTTCTTATAGGTTCTAGCGAGGGTCGGGCCACCCTTGAGTAGACAGGGACAGTGTTTGCTCCTGAGTGTGTTAGTTGATCAGCTGATAGTCCTCGAATCATATGGGGTAGATAAGAATCAGTCTGAGCTATAATACTCTCTATATCTTATCTATGCTCTAAGGACTGCTCTTTTATTTCTCTTATCGCTTCTCGTTTGCCTTTGGTTTGGGGGAGTTCATCTTGTTTCTTCAAGTTCTTAAATTTGTCATAACTCAACCTGAGTTAAAAAGTGCATCTCATTCTGAAGGGAATCTGATTTTTCCTGCATTTCATCCTGCATTATAATATAATTACATGGGGCCTTGTCTATTATCCCTTATGATCTGTTTTCACTGTTTTACATCTTGCCATGATTTATGCTAAACTGCTAGTTTTATCATGACCTTTTATGTGTAGTTTAGTCTTTGCCATGATAAGGTGACTAAAATTGCTCAACTTGAACTAAAATCTTGTCATGATAGCTCTTGAGACTAGTCTGTTGAAGTTATCCTTTTATGATTCTCGCCATGTCAAGTAGGCTGAGTTGAGTCCTGAATCTCTTTTGGACTTTAGAGTAAGCTATGTCAGTTCGTTAAGAAACATGACTTATCTTTAATCGTTGGTCTAAAAACTTCAAAAGCAAAAAATGATCTCTTTTGTGCGAAAAAACTGATCTCACCAACTCTTTCTCATGAGACTGCTTGCCATTGCACTAGGCATGAACTCAGGGGGAGTCTTGGATGACCTAAGATCACTTCCTTAAGTCTGTTGCTTGGAGTGGTCGCATAAGGATTGGGATCTAGTACATAGTTAAGATTTGAAAAATGGTTGAAGCTTAGGAGGCAGTTGTGGATGGCACCTAGTCCAGGACTTGCTTTACTAAGATAAAACCATAAAGAATTTTTAGAAAAAGAAAAATGTGCTAAATTTGCTTATCTTCGAACAGACCAAGTACTTGTTCAATTGAGTCGTTCTTACAACTGGTAGCACTCTGAACTGTTCAATAATATGCTTCTTGGTTCCTCTTAGAGTATTTGACATGGCTTGTATCATCCTTGGATACCTTTAGCTAGACTATAATCTTGGTTAATTTGACATGCTAAAGAATTGGACCTTTTCTCAGATTATGGATTTCCTGTCGTAGCTATGCTATACATCAATTGTCATGATCTTGATAGCATTCTTATGTGTTATGGCTTGGTGTAATACTCAAATAGTCATTTTGGATAATCTTCATGGCTCCTAATGCTTAAAATGAATATCACATAGGCATTTCCTCTCTTTAACACTTCTTGATGTGTTTATTGCTAAAAGGGGGAGAAGTTAGTTTGGAGAGAAAAAGTCTTCTGGAGCGTTGCAGAACAATTTGCTCTTTCATTTCAAGCTTCAGTCATTCTCTTTTGACAAACATGGTCTTGAGCATTCTTGTTTCCTAAAGTAGACCGTGTTTGGTCATTATCACAAACTCTTCTGTATGCTTTTTCGTGTTTGTCAATATACTCATCAAGGGGGAGATTGAGAGACCACGTGAGTAGGGTCCCCTTTCGAGTGATGAGTATTTGACGCTGTGTTGAAAAGTTTGTGATTGGTTTCATTGCGTTTGCGCAGCTGTTGGTATGTTTCTGTACTGTGCGGAACTTCCGGTTTTGGAATGCGGAAGTTCCGATAATCGGAACTTCCGCCCTGGTAAAACGGAACTTCCGATTATCCTGACGTTTGTGTTCTGGTGTGTCGATAATCTAACTTCCGCTCCTGGGAACGCGGAACTTCCGATAAACCTGACAAGTGTCTTCTGCTGTAACGATAATCGGAATTTCCAATCTGGGAGTGCGGACGTTCCGATAATCGGAACTTCCACAATGGTAAGGGCGGAACTTCCGATTATGGGCAGAACTGTGCAGAAAGGCATAGTTTTGATTTTGAGTTGTCAATTTATTTGAGTTTAATGCAAATGATGATTTTATTATGTTGAGCAATGCTATGTGATGTGTTTCTTGTCTGTGCTGGTTGCAGGGCATCGAGGTGGAGTCGTGGCGAGACACGTGGAGACCGGACTAGACGCAGGCGGCGTTGAGGTCAGAACGGTAAAGATGTGTCGAAGACGGCGTGCACTCGAGGCGGTTGCAACTCGTGAACAACAAGGAATGCGGGAGCTTTCAGAAGGTGTGCGATGGGCGAAAGGGTAATTTTGCAAAGCGGCACAAGTGGAAGCGGGCTCCGTTAGGGTTTAGCCGGCATAACGGGTTGGAGACCCGTTAGCCAAGGGCTATAAATAGAGGTGAACCCCTGGTTGTTTGGTTGGACTTTTGGTGAGAGAAAATTAGGGTTAGCTTTAGCTAAAGAGCCTTTGGAGAGGTTGTTTTGCTTTTTGAGAGGTTGTTGAGTTGGAGAGGATGAAATGAAAATTTGTGTAATCATTCCTCTGTGTTTTCCTCTCTAATCTTTTGATTCCTATCAATGAAATTCTGAGGTTTTGGTTCTTTGTTTATGCCTCTTTTATTCTCTCTGTTCACGTTGAATATCTAGGGTTTTGGTGAAACTTTTGATTCCTCTTATGAGATGGCATGAAACTTGATATCCAGAGTCTTATTGATATTGCTAATATATCCTCAAAGTTTCATGAGCTAAGAATCTAAAAATCTTGCTAATTGTGGTTTTTGGTTGTTCTTGCCAAATATTCAAGAAATTCGATTTTGCTTTGATTAATGGATCTTTGTCTGTGATTCTTCTCCATGGGGTCGAGATGTTGTTTAGGATGATGTCCTGTGAGACTTGACCTGAGAAGAGCATTGACGAGTTAGTATTTTGGATTTTTGGCAAAACCCCGAGCGTACTGTTCTTCGGTCAGGACAATCGGAACTTCCGATTTGTACAAGGTGGAACTACCGCTAGCGGAACTTCCGCATCGAAGTCGGAACTACCGCGATGCGAACTACATAAGCTAGAATCGAGCATCCGATATCCGATGTAATGACCCACTTTTGTTTAAACCTTTTGGATTTGATTCACTTCACGTCTCTTGTTTATCAGAAGTTTTTGGATTGCTGTGTGGACACTTGAGAGGAGAGGATCTTAATTTTTAAGGCACCATTCACCCCCCTCTGTTGCCATTTCGGTCCTTCATAAACTATTACAACTAATAGCTAGCAAATGAATTACATGAGGAGCTCAAGCATCACAAATCGACACGCAAGTCGTTATACAATTAAAGAACAGCCTCAACCCAGCTGTGATTAATACGACACACAGGCCGCAAAAACACACATGCATCACATATACATCTATGCCATACCATTCACATCATTCCCTGCAAAAACAAGTTAAGCGTAGAACGCATTCTACCGCCCTGACAAGAATGTGTTTGTATAACAATCTATGCGTGTACGCAACGCCGGTCAATGCAAGGGGGTCGAGGGGCCGCCCGCGGTTTCGTAGCGCCTCAAAACCTCACTAATTACATAGATCGCATCTATGAAATCGCTATGAAAATCTCATCGGGCCGATCAAATCAACCCAAATCTGAGCCATTCAAAATGTCTCAATTTTCATTAGATCAATCACATTGATCATCGCAATCGGTATTCTTGAGGAGACCGCAACACAAGACCTCGATCTGTTGGCTCAATCTATTGATTGTGCACGCAGTTAGCCCCGATGGTGATTCCAGCCGGTAGGGGCAAGTCGCGCGTACATCAAAAGAAGGAGCACGAACTAATCTTCTTGGCCATATGATGCTATCAACTCATACATATTTCAACCCATTATGACCGATTGATCTAATCAACCTGTGCACCGAAAGATCCATCACATGAAACTAGCATAAGAACGGTAATAGATCGCATCTACTACAATCAACACATCATCTACAAGCGCATGATCCGGACTCACATACTACGTGGTTTCGCTCGATACCACCGAAGGTGAATGTAGGCTACGCTAGCTACAACAATTGATCTTCTACCGTGTTCAACCGTAAAACATACGTGTAAGGGAGTCATGGATAGTTACCACTAGATGCGCAATGCAATGAAGAAGAGTTGGGCAGCCGGTCCAACGAGATACGTGTTGATGAAGAAGGAACGATCGATCGCTTCACGAATCAATGTCTCTCCTCGAGTCCTACGCAATAGCCTTGCGCTTTTAGCCAATCATCACAAAGAAGAATAAAGAACAAGGCCCCACTGAGTCCACACGTTCGGGATGGAACGCCGTGCGCTGGTGTGCTAGCACCGCGCGCCCGGCTAGGGTTTCGGGATACGGCTAAGGTGGGGCGGCGGCTAGGGTTTGTCCAATTGTGCATGCAGCCCCGCCTCCATATTTATAGAGCATGCTAATGGGCTTCCACGTTGTAGGCCCAATAGAACCCTAGTCCCATATGGATCAGTATCTCTCTTAGCCCATAAACCCGAATTGTTTATGATTGCCTCTTGGGCACATCACTAACAGAACTAGTCATTAACCCGTGCATCCACTCGAACATGATACTTTTTAAATATTATTTTTCAGAGCTAAAAATTTTTGTAACTTTCATCTCCTAATTAATATGAATATGACATATGTTTTTTTAGTTTAAAATTATCTCTCAAAATTCTAAAATTTTAAATTTTTATTTTTACATTAAGTGACAAATATATATATTTCGCCTTCGATTTTTGAGAATCCATATTATAACGCTATAGATTTAACATTGACCTTAAGATCTCATGTAGAAATCGAGTCATATTAATTTCTTACGTGTTCAGATGTCATTATTTAGTAAGTATCCGCATCCCACACGGTTATTTGGTGAAGCTATATGCGTTCAAATTGGATGGTTAGCATTTTCCCTTTTCTCTTATTAATGTGAGAATTTCTAGCCTTTTTATTTTTCTCCGAATAATGTGGGAATTTCTACCGTTTTATAAATTGGATGGTTAGGATTTTTCCCATTTTGTCTGATTAATGTGGGAATTTCTACCTTTTTACCTCTTAGGATTAATATGGGAGCTTCTAGGAGAGCCTCCAATTAGTATAGATATAGATAGATAGATTGCATGGTTAGGATTTTTCCTTTTTCTCTGATTAATATGGGAATTTCTAGTATTTTTTCGATTAATGTGGGAATTTCTACCTTTCTACCTCCTAGGATTAATATGGGAGCTTCTAAGAGAGCCTCCAATCAGTATAGATATAGATAGATAGATAGATAGATAGATAGATAGATGTGAGAATTTCTACCTTTTTACCTCCTATGAGACATGGGGGCTTCTAGGAGAGCCTCCAATTAGTATAGATATAGACATATAAATAGATTGTTTTTATATTAAGTGACAAATATATATATATATATATATATATATATATATATATATATATATATATATATATATATATATATATATCATCCTACATGGTTATTTGGTGAAGCTATATGCGTTCAAATTGGATGGTCAGGATTTTTGTAAAACCTCATTTATCCAGCTAGGTTGTATCGTTTCAATTATCTGGGAATTTTATTCAAAAACGAGATTTAAAACTTTCCGGAACCGAATCGGTAAAAAGAAAGAAGTCGGAGGGGGTAAAAGAAATAACTTTCGTCGGATTTTTCCAAATAGCGGGGGAGAGGTAAACGTCAGACTGCCAACTGGCCGCAGTCACACCAGTGGCCCAAGAGGGGCCGCCGGCCCATGTAGGGCCGGCCAAAGGGGGTGCCACTCCCCAAACCCTAGCCGCCACCCTTGGCCCTTCCTCCCCTTGGCGCCTCCTCCTCTCCCCAAGCCGCCCCCATTGCTGCTCCTTGGTGGTGGTGCCATCTCCGGTGATCCCCGTCGCTCCTTCTCAAGGTTCTCTCCAACAACTCTGTTCCCCGCCGACGTCGACGGCCGTTCGTCGTCTTCCGGTGGCCGGCCCTAGAAGAGAGAAGAGAGGAGAAGGGAGGAAGACCCGTGTGCAGCGGATCTTCGTCGTCTTACTGGTCTACAAGGGTAATTAGACCTCCGATTCGTTGTTTGATTCCATTAGAGTTGAGGATCCGATTGGATTTGTACTTTCGTTTTGATTCTGTTAATAGATTGATTCTGTCCAGTACGTTGTACCTCGGTTTTGGGCGTCGTAGAGGCCGAATTGGACATCTGTGTCTTCTAGGGAATTGTTCCTTATTTCATTAGCTTTCTTTTGGAACCTGGATCACGAATTTTCATCCAGTAGATTAAAAGTTATGACTGTTTTACCACATACTGCTCTGTCTGTCAGAAATTCTGGGTATAGTCGGTTGCACCTAGGTTTTGATCTAGTTAGAGTCAGAATCAGGTCGGCCACCCAACTAAGTTTATGAATATAATTTCACCATGTTTCCAGGCTGATAAAGATCACTTTATTTGGATCCGTGGTTTAAAAGTTAGAGCCTTTTCTTTATGGCTGTTCTGAATTCTGGATAGACTGCAGTTATAGTTTTTCATTGGATGGTTAGACCTCTGTTTTGGCCGAATTAGAGTTTACCATCAACTAGAGTTTCGTAGCCAGTTAAGTTAAGAAAAGATGAGCACTGGTCTCAGGTCTTTTGGACTTACGGTTTTTTATTGGTGAATTTTCTAGTAAAACTGCCAGATTAGGGATATTTGGAATGTTTGGGTAGATTGATCAAATTGAACCTTTTGTTTGGTTGGTTTGGCTAGAGATTGTGGGAGGACACGTGTAGCATTGCCTTACTCGTTTGTCCTCATTTCGATTATTTTATATTGTAGGCGGTGAAGCGGTGAGTGGAGGGTATCTCAATTACCTCCCAACCCGGTGCAGCCGCGGGCGGCAAGTAACTTGTATAATATGATTGATGCATTATGTGATGTGTGAATGAATGATTATATTTGTTCGTATTTGTAGATGAATGCCATGTGTATCTTTTCATTTATGAGTACTATTCAATATTTCCATGGAATCACATCATGACATGCATAATTACCTTTGTAAGACCCATCAATTCCAGTATGGGCACTTGAAAATCCCATCAATTCCGTATGGGTACGTGAGTCCACCATTCCAATGTGGGCCACGTTACGTGAGTCCACCATTCCAATGTGGGCCACGTTGGACGATTGTATGAAACGCTCTTCATACGACATTTTAAGTGAACACCGACGGTGTTTCACTCGCTATACCCCAGATATGCTGCGATATGTCCAATTCCTTCAATGCATCATTCCACTTCATCCATTCATAAAGTTGTTTCAAGTCAATGTTCAAATTATGATAGTGATATATTGTTCTTGGTATGTTTGATTGTTACATACAATTACTTGCTGAGTCTTTGGCTCATTCTTGCTTTGTTGTTTTATTTAGGTAAATGACAAGGAAGAACGGTTTCATGAAGGGTAGATCAACACGATGCACTCACTACCATAATCCAAAACATTTGAGAACTTATTATTGTCTTCTATTTATACCTTGTGTTGATTTGTAATAAGCCAACTTGGCCTTATTTACCATATCTTTCTGAATTGTTTATTTCCATTCCGTTGATTAAACTTGATGATGAATACTTGTTTCCGTATAATCTTAATGCTTGCTTCACCTTATCATGCGTCTTGATGTTATTCTTTTAAAGAGTAGTGGTTGTAGGTGACATCTTGACTTCCTTATAGTCAGGGTGTTACAGTTGGTATCGAGCGGGCTTGTGTCCGTGGTAATAATATTAAAATGACACACTGTGCACAATAGGAAGGGTTGGGTAAACCATTGTTTTCCGCAATTGCTTGGTTATGTTCCAATTATTATGTTTATCAGTTCGTTGAGATAAGTGTTTGGTTTTCTTTCTGTTGTGTTGTTCATAGATGGCAAGAGGTAGAGGCCATGGTCGTGGTTGTCCACCGACCCGTAGTCGCGATCGTGGCCGCGTCCGCAGCCTACATCATCTTCGCTTGAAGGGTTGGTGGTCTTTGCATCGAGGAGATTGCCTCACCAAGCCTCCGGCCGTTGAGCCACCGGCCGCTCAAAGCAGATCTTATTCGAACCTAATAAGGAGAATCAACAACTCCGCCAACAATTGCAGCGGCCATTCTCGCGGTATTACTCGTGGCGGAACTCGTTGCTACTCTTCGCTCCACCCGGTTAGGATGAGCCTCCGGAGTGGATGTCGCCGTCTCGACACTTTTGACGAGCAGCACACCGTCCAGCCGCGGATCGGTTGAGGTACATGGAGCGTCGCTTGGAGCCTTAGAGTGGCATCCGCGCAGAAGGCGCGATTTGTGGCCTTTCACCAAGGGCCAGCCGACATCCGTGGGAAGGAGTCTGCCTTCCAGACTCCACTGTGGTCCCGTTTTGGGAGGTATTTGTGGAGAGATTCAGATACGCTTTATCCCGACTCTTCATTGAGAAGATGGAGCAATCACTCGACTTATGTGCAAGGGAAGATGTCGATGTCGATTATGAGGCGGGTTCAACAATGCAGTGCGCTTTGTACCACCCGTGGCAAGTGATAATAAAGAGAAGGCTAAGAGGTTCGGCTGGGCCTCAATCAGAGTATCGCCAAATTCGGGAGCGACAGTGTCCGCGTGATTTTAGCTCGGTGGTTGAGCGAAGCTAGAGGATGGAGTTGGAAAGAGCTCCTTCGCCGCAAAGGCATGTTGCTAGTGGTTACATTGTTACGTGGATCCGCAAAGGCGAAGCGGAGTTTCGGTGGAGGAGGTGGGTCTTTTCAATGACCACCGCTAAGAGGTTTCATAAGAATCAAAGTTCCCGTCCGGCTCAAAGAAGGCGCCTTCCTCTTGGCGCCACGTTCTTCATCTTTCGCTCCACAATTGCGCCCTGCTCAGTCGTGGCATGAAGTGTTTTCGGTGTGGTGACGGCATCGAGCTTCGAATGTTCCTTCAAGGTAACATGCCAAAGCGGCGGACGGAGGGCCACAAGTCCTCCGTGTGCAAGCAAAATCCATCTAGTATCATCAAATGGGAGGCGGTCCAGCAGCTTCTTCCTCCGCTTCCACAGAGGATCGATTCAGACTGACAGCAGCCTCGCACCACAAGCATACTCCAAAGATGGGTTCCACCTGCAGCTTTTACTCCGGCGCCTCCTGCAGGGTTCTATTGGAATCCCGCACCTTCTCGCACCTCCGCTGCTTGTTCCTCCAAAGCAATGCTTCCAGCTTTCCGTCAGAGTGTCGGTCGGCTCTTCTGCACCGGCATCGAGGTCTCACGCCATGCCCACCCCGAGACTTTGGGACGCCCCGATGTGGTGACAGGTACCTTACTTGTGGATTCGCATGATGCCTTTGTATTGTTTGATTCGGGGGCTACTTACTCGTTCGTGTCTTTGGAGTTTGTTAGAAAAGTGGGTTTGAGTTTTCACTTATTTACGAGTCGCTGGTAGTCGTCTCCAAGAGGTCTTATTTCTAGCTCTACCGTCTCATCCCGGTTGTTCTATAATTATTGATGATGAGGTTTTCACTGCGAACCTTATGGTTATTCAATTGGCACCATTCGATGTTATTCGGTATGGACTGTTATTCCAATACCGTGCAAGATTTGTTGTTTCGAAGACGGTGACCTTGCTAGCTCCTTCCTGAAGAACCGGTATTCGAGCGAGGCACCGCTCGATTCAAGATTTGTGCCGCTAACCTATTCCCTAGCCGTCGTGCATTGACCATCGGATTACTTTGTTCCTCAATGAAAAGACCGATTCTTCATGCGTATTGAGCGATTCCAGCCAGAAGGAGTTTTCCGATGTCTTTCCTATAGAACTTCCTTAATGCCTCCGTGAGGAAAGTGGAGTTCGGATTGATCTTATTCCGAACTCGCCTTTGTCCAAGTCTCCTTACCGATTGGCTTGGCCATTTCAGAAGAATTGAAGAAACAATTGACGACTGCTTTGTCCAAAGGTATGATTCAACAGAGCGTATCGCCATGGGGAGCTTTGTTCTTTTACTAAGAAGAAAGATGGCAACCGGTGGCGTATGTGCATAGATTATCGGGCGCTTAATCAGCGATCGTGAAGAACAAGTATCCTTTGCCTCGCATTGAGGACCTTTTCGACCAGCTTGAAAGGAGCTAAGATATTTTCCAATATTGATCTCCATCGGGTTATAATCGATTCGGGTTCGTGGCGCGTGATATTGAGAAAACGGCTTTCTCTACGAGGTATGGTCATTATGAGTATAAAGTTATGTCTTTTGGACTAACGAATGCTCTCGCAGCTTTCATGGAAGCCATGAATAAGATGTCGCATCAATACCTTGATGATTTCGCTGTGGTATTCATAGATGATATCTTGATTTATTCCAAGACAGAGGAGGATCACACCCACCATTTGCGGTTGGTGCTTGAAACTTTAAGAGAGAATCAATTCTATGCTGTCAAGAAGTGTGAGTTCGGATTTACGAAGTTGGGTTTTGGGTCACGTTATTAATCAGAAGGGTATTTCAGTTGATCCTAGCAAGATTTCGACAGTGGTAGAGTGGAAGAGACCAACCAATGTCAAAGAAGTAAGGAGTTTTACGGGTTTAGTGGCTATTACGGCGGTTTGTGGAGGGTTTTTCAACCATTGCTAAACCAATATCCCAGTTGACACAGAAAGGTGTTAGGTTCCAGTGGTCTGATGCTTGTGAGCGCAGTTTTTGCACTTTGAAAGATAGATTAGTGACTGCTCCAATTCTTACTCTTCCTGAGCCTGGGAAGAGATTCACTATCTATTCAGATGCGTCCATAGTTGGACTTGGTTGTGTACTCATGTAGGATGGTAAAGTGATTGCCTATGCATCGAGACAGCTGAAGAGGCATGAACAGAATTATCCCACCCATGATCTAGAGCTTGCTGCAGTGATTCATGCTTTGAAGATCTGGCGTCATTATTTGTACGACGAATCTTGTGATGTGTTCACCGACCACAAGAGCTCTCAAATACATCTTTACCTGTAGGACTTGAACTTGAGACAGAGGAGATGGTTAGAGTTGATCAAGGATTATGATCTTACTATTCAGTACCATCCCGGCAAGGCTAATGTGGTAGCTGATGCCTTGAGTCGCAAGGCGACACCTCCTACCCTTAGTTGTCTTATTGCTGACTTTGAGCATATGGATATTGCTTTCGCTGCGGTACCGCTCGCATCGAGACTCGCTTGATTTTAGAGTCGACTCTTCGGATCAAAGTAGTAGCACAAAGAAGAAGATTAGATGCTCCAACGAGTGAGGAAGCGCAGTCGATGGCGAGCAAGGTCATTTCGGTGTGGACAAGTTTGATTCTTTGCGATTTAAAGGACGCCTCTGTGCCACAGAGTCTCGAGTTAAACCGAGATTTTGAAAGAGGCCCATCGTATTTTATACCGCATATCTGGTGAGACCAAGATGTACAAAGATTTAAAGAAAAGTTTCTGGTGGAAACGAATGAAAATTGATATCGCACAATATGTGGCATCATGTGGGGTGTGCCAGCGGGTCAAGGCTGAGCACAAGCGACCAGCAGGACTGTTGCAACCCCTGGAGGTACCAGTTTGGCCATGGGACGACATATCTATGGATTTTGTGGTTGGTTTACCTCGCACGCAGCGAGGAAAGGATGCTATTTGGGTAATTGTGGACCGGTTCAGTAAGTCTGCACATTTCATTCCTATTCGTACAACCAATTCGGCAAGCGATTTGGCTCCTCTTTATGTACGAGAAATTGTGCATTTGCACGGGGTGCCAAAGACCATTGTTTCTGATCGGGATGCTAAATTTGTCTCCAAGTTCTGGGAGAGTTTGCAGAGTGCCCTGGGCACACAGCTCCGTCTTAGCACGGCCTTTCATCCCCAAACAGATGGTCAGTCCGAACGCACTATTCAGACATTGGAAGATATGCTCAGGTGTTGTGTTTTATCCTGGAAAGGGAATTGGGAAGAGCATTTAGCTTTGGCAGAGTTTGCTTATAATAACAGCTATCATACCAGCATTCGAGCTGCACCGTTCGAGGTTCTTTATGGGCGTAAGTGCAGGTCCCCGTTGTGTTGGGATGAGGTTGGAGAGCGGGCAGTTTTGGGTCCCGATTGGGTTCAGCAAACAGTGGCTAGAGTGGCCGAAGTTAGGCAAAATCTGCTGGCTGCTCAGAGCCGACAGAAGAGCTATGCAGATGTGAGAAGGCGGGATTTGGAATTTCAAGTGGGTGACGAGGTTCTGTTGAGAGTTTTTCCATCAAAAGGCGTGGTACGATTTGGTACCAAAGGGAAGCTTAGTCCAAGGAATGTTGGACCCTTCCCAATCGTGGCACGAATTGGAAAACTAGCTTACCGTTTGGACCTTCCCGATTCCATGAGTGGGGTTCACAACGTGTTTCATGTTTCGATGTTGAGAAAGTTTCTGGGAGACCCAGATCATGTCATTCCTTTGGAGCCTTTGATTGTCAAGCAAGACCTTACCTTCGAGTCCCGGCCAGTGAAGATATTAGAAGAATCAGAACGGGTTCTGAGGAACAAGACTCTGAAGTATGTCAAAGTTCTTTGGTCTCATCAGACTGAGAGAGAGGCCACTTGGGAGTTGGAGTCCCGCATGCGAGAACAATACCCGACTGCTCGTTTGTAACTACCTAAGTTGTTCATCTATCTTTCTCGAAGTTTGTTGCGTAGATTCGAGGTCGAATCTTTCTAAGGGGATAGAGTGTAATACCTCATTTATCCAAATAGGTTGTATCGCTTCAATTATCTGGGAATTTTATTCAAAACGAGATTTAAAACTTTCCGAACCGAATCCAGAAAAGAAAGAAGTCTGAGGGTAAAAGAAATAACTTTCGCCGGATTTTTCCAAATAGCGGGGTAAACGTCAGTGTCGCCAACCTGGCCGCAGTCACGACCTGTGGCCCAAGAGGGGCGGCCGCCCATGTAGGCCGGCCAAAAGGGGTGTGCCACTCCCCCAAAACCCTAGCCGCCACCCTTGGCCCTTCCCCTCCCCCTTGGCCGCCTCCTCCTCTCCCCCAAGCTGGCCCCCATTGCTGCTCCTTGGTGGTGGTGCCATCTCCGGTGATCCCCGTCGCTCCTTCTCAAGGTTCTCTCCAACAACTCCGCCCCGCCGACGCCGACGGCCGCTCGTAAATCTTCGGTGGCGGCCCTAGAAGAGAGAAGAGAGGAGAAGGGAGGAAGACCCGTGCAGCGGATCTTCGCTGCCTTACTGGTCTACAAGGGTAATTAGACCTCCGATTCGTTGTTTGATTCCATTAGAGTTGAGGATCCGATTGGATTTGTAGTTTCGTTTTGATTCTGTTAATAGATTGATTCTGTCCAGTACGTTGTACCTCGGTTTTGGGCGTCGTAGAGGCCAAATTGGACATCTGTGTCTTCTAGGGAATTGTTCCTTATTTCATTAGCTTTCTTTTGGAACCTGGATCACGAATTTTCATCCAGTAGATTAAAAGTTATGACTGTTTTACCACATACTGCTCTGTCTGTCAGAAATTCTAGGTATAGTCGGTTGCACCTAGGTTTTGATCTAGTTAGAGTCAGAATCAGGTCGGCCACCCAACTATGTTTATGAAGATAATTTCACCATGTTTCCAGGCTGATAAAGATCACTTTATTTGGATCAGTGGTTTAAAAGTTAGAGCCTTTTCTTTATGGCTGTTCTGAATTCTGGACAGACTGCAGTTATAGTTTTTCATTGGATAGTTAGACCTCTGTTTTGGCCGAATTAGAGTTTACCATCAACTAGAGTTTCGTAGCCAGTTAAGTTAAGAAAAGATGAGCACTGGTTTCAGGTCTTTTGGACTTACGGTTTTTTATTGGTGAATTTTCTAGTAAAACTGCCAGATTAGGGATATTTGGAATGTTTGGGTAGATTAATCAAATTGAATCTTTTGTTTGGTTGGTTTGGCTAGAGATTGTGGGAGGACACGTGTAGCATTGCCTTACTCGTTTGTCCTCATTTCGATTATTTTATATTGTAGGCGGCGAAGCGGTGAGTGGAGGAGTATCTCAATTACCTCCCAACCTGCTAGTAACGCAAGCAAGTAACTTGTATAATATGATTGATGCATTATGTGATGTGTGAATGAATGATTATATTTGTTCGTATTTGTAGATGAATGCCATGTGTATCTTTTCATTTATGAGTACTATTCAATATTTCCATGGAATCACATCATGACATGCATAATTACCTTTGTAAGACTCATCAATTCCAAAGATGGGCACTTGAAAATCCCATCAATTCCGAATGGGTACGTGAGTCCACCATTCCAATGTGGGCCACGCTACGTGAGTCCACCATTCCAATGTGGGCCACGTTGGACGATTGTATGAAACGTTCTTCATACGATTACTTTAAGTGAACACCGACGGGTGTTTCACTCGCTATACCGGTATATGCTGCGATATGTCCAATTCCTTCAATGCATCATTCCACTTCATCCATTCATAAAGTTGTTTCAAGTCAATGTTCAAATTATGATAGTGATATATTGTTCTTGGTATGTTTGATTGTTACATACAATTACTTGCTGAGTCTTTGGCTCATTCTTGCTTTGTTGTTTTATTTAGGTAAATGACAAGGAAGAACGGTTTCATGAAGGGTAGATCAACACGATGCACTCACTACCATAATCCAAAACATTTGAGAACTTATTATTGTCTTCTATTTATACCTTGTGTTGATTTGTAATAAGCCAACTTGGCCTTATTTACCATATCTTTCTGAATTGTTTATTTCCATTCCGTTGATTAAACTTGATGATGAATACTTGTTTCCGTATAATCTTAATGCTTGCTTCACCTTATCATGCGTCTTGATGTTATTCTTTTAAAGAGTAGTGGTTGTAGGTGACATCTTGACTTCCTTATAGTCAGGGTGTTACAATTTTCCCTTTTTCTCTGATTAATGTGGGAATTTCTAGCATTTTTCTTTTTCTCCGATTAATGTGGGAATTTCTACCTTTTATAAATTGGATGGTTAGAATTTTTCCCATTTTCTCTTATTAATGTGGGAATTTCTACCTTTTTACCTCCTATGATTAATATAGGAGCTTCTAGGAGAGCCTCTAATTAGTATAAATATAGTTATAATTATAGGTGGATAGATTGGATGGTTAGGATTTTCCCTTTTTCTCTGATTAATTTGGGAATTTCTAGCATTTTTTCTTTTTCTCTGATTAATGTGGGAATTTCTACCTTTTTACCTCCTAGAATTAATATGAGAGCTTCTAGGGGAGCCTCCAATTAGTATAGATATAGATAGATAGATTGGATAGTTAGGATTTTCCCTTTTTCTCTGATTAATGTGGGAATTTTTAGCATTTTTTTCTCCGATTAATGTGGAAATTTCTACCTTTTATAAATTGGATGGTTATGATTTTTCCCATTTGCTCTTATTAATGTGGGAATTTCGACCTTTTTACCTCCTATAATTAATATTGGAGCTTCTAGGAGAGCCTCTAATTAGTATAAATATAGATATAGATATAGGTAGATAGATTGGATGGTTAGAATTTTCCCTTTTTCTCTGATTAATGTGGAAATTTCTAGCATTTTTTCTTTTTCTCTGATTAATGTGGGAATTTTAACCTTTTTACCTCCTATGATTAATATGGGAGCTTCTAGGAGAGCCTCCAATTAGTATAGATATAGATAGATTGCATCCTTGCTTTTTATATGCCCATGGTGGTTGCAACAGTAGAGAGAGATTGGGGGGAGCTGCATGTTTCTCTAAATGCATGGTGTACTGCGTGTGCTGCCAAGCCAAGAAAGCGCAAGAAGGGAAGAAGGAAGGAGGAAGTTAGGGTTTTGCACTCCACGTCTGTTTGTCATCAATTTTTGTGGCTAACAATTCGATCAACCTTAGATTGATGTTTATTCATGTTGTAGATTGGTTTGGTCGCAGGAGTTAGATGTTTTATGATGCTCTAGTTCGTTAAACTATCTACAGAACCTTACAGGGGAATTTTGGGGTATCTCTGTCCAGAATCATGATTTTGTCTGGTTAGGAAAGTTGCAAGTAATTTCCTGGGATTTCTATAAAGTTCTAGATCACGAAATTTGGATAAGTCAGCAAAACGTGATAGCCTCAGGAGTACCGTTGTCCAGAAATATGTTGCCAATAGTAGCAGTTGCGGCGCCCCGTGTCATTACCCCAAAGGGTAATCGCACTTAAGCATTCCTATTACTATCCGTCTGCCCGGTAGGACACCGCTTCGACGACCCATGTCATTACCCCGAAGGGTAATCGCACTTAAGCATTCCTATTACTACCCGTCTGCCCGGTAGGACACCGCTTCGACGAATAGTAAGCTTTACCAGAGTTAATGCAGAAGAATAATAAAATAGAAACTGCACTTTATTACATAGTTAGCCAGGTTAGGATATAGTCTTTAATACAACTACTCAATTACAACGGAAATAACTCCCTTCACTTGCATGCCTCGCTCCACTAGTCGTCTACTCGTCCCAATAGCCGAATAAGGTGTCCACCTCGCCCTACTCCTCGTAGTTAGCGCCCTCACCTCCTGTGGCCTCATCGGCACCTGCGTATCTTTCATCCTACACGGGATAGTTCCCGGTCGAACTAGATCTAACAAAGGAGAATAATAGCAAGGATGAGTACTAGTGTACTTAGCGAGCATGTATTAGCAAATATGCATTGCATGACTCATCTCTGTTTGTTATCATATTTTCTAGCTCATCTCTTTTTCTGAAAAATAATTTATTAATATTTACTGGGCAAGTTTTAATTCTAAAAAGACTACTTGCCACCCGGTAAGAAGATAAATCCCTAGCGGTCAGCGTAGACTCCAAACCAGGAGACATGCATGAACTCATGATTTTATTTAGCACTGCGCAAGCTATGTACCACTTTACCAATAGCTATTTTGATCTCTCTTCGAGGTAGGTATCCCGCATTTCCTTTGATGCGGTATCGAGTTTAGAATACAGAATATTTTTCAGGTTACGTGATTAAGTCTCCACTCATTACTTTCCGTCGGTGTCTTGGGATGCTCACCTAGTCGTCCACTGAGTTCCCGTAATGTTGGTTGGGCCAGACTCCCCTCCCCGCACCCAACACACCACCGTGTGCTACTATAACGTCTTGGATCTCCCACTTTCGGACTTTTCCTACCGGTCCGAGGTTCCTTCGTAACTCAACCCATGCAATATTACTTACTCGTTGTAAAGAGTATAGTTACATAACAAGGTAGCATTTTTTGCCCACCGGAACGGGAAAATGGTTGGCACTTAAATACGGCCTCTTATCCGAGTAAGAGTTTTGTTGGTCCTTATATATTATCCATATGTAAAGGGTCCCGCCTCTTCTCTCTTCTCTTTTCCTGCCAAGGGCCCTCTTTACCATCCTACTATATCTCTTGAAGTACAACTACTCATCTTAGTTGTACTGCTCTCATCTTATTTCTCATTTCATCTCTTTTCTCTTTATCTCTTTTATCCAATTTGATTTTGATACATAGTTTTGATGCACGTATCTATATGATACAACAAAGTAAAGTTTACGTTTAATATAACTAATTTGATATTCAAGAGATAGACTTGCCTTCGTAGTCGTAGAAAAGATCAGCGTCGATGTATACTGGATCAAATATATCTGCCTGCATTGGTTCGTCCTCTCAATTATATGGCAGACGCGAATAATAAATACATAAATACTTAGTTGTTTTTTGTGCTAATAGGCGTACATAAATCAGGTGGTTTCCTTGTCAGCAGATTTTAATTTAATAACATTTTTTCAGATCCCTCGTTCAGTTAACACTCCCTAACTGCGGTTGTTGTACGATCTACTGGCTCTAGGATCGAGGTTGCTTCATCTCACATTTGCTAATAATGGATCCTAGCCGGTCTGTTCTAGGGGTGATATTTTCAGGGGCTTGTTTATTTTAATTATTCTAACATGATTAAATTATTTCTAATGCACCAGATTATTTGTCTACTTTAGTGAGTTCTACCGACGATTAATTTATTTAATAAGCCTTAGATTAATTTTATACATTCTCCACTTTTATTTTTTATCAGTCAAGCTACAGCTATTTTTCTTCATGTGGTTTATGTTGGGGAACGCGGCAAGGCTACGATAACACAAACAAAAATTATCGCGCAACCAGGGAACCACCGCTAGAAATAGATCACGAGATTACCGCTAAACGCGCCAACTCGTAGCGGAAGTAGAGTCGTCGTAGCGAGTTGATGCAGTCGTAGTCGTACTTACGACGCGTCTCCTCCTTCGAGTGGTCGTACTCGCCGCGAGTCTGCTCCTCCGAGTGGTCGTACTCACCACGTGACTTCTCCTCCGACTCCGGTGATCGTCACGAGTTGCGGATCGTCCTAGTGCTGATGCTTCGCAACAACACCTCCGAGGTATCCACACGTACGGGGCAGGATCACCACGCGCTGGAGTGCCAGCACCGGTAGTGTGGTTGAGAAGGCGTGGCTATTAGGGTTTCGAGAGTTCTTCCAAAGATCATCCTCTTCTCTCACCCTATGCCACCGCCCCTCTCTATATAGGCATCCATGATGGGTCTCGAACTTGAGGCCCATTAGGAACTCGTGGCCTATACAAATTCGGATCACCATCTAAAACAAATCCTAGCCCTTTAAGTGTGCGACCCCACAGGTTCATGTGTAATCGGTTATGACTCGGAAACTCTTTTCCGACCACTAGTCGTTAGCGGTACCTAGCAGCAAATAACGATTCCCAAAGACACATAGAATATATCGGACGAACCTTGATGTAATATGATCTATGATCAGGTCCTCATCACTAACGATTACTTTGTATCTCCGTACGACCATATCGTATTTGGTCCCGACCAGTTTGTAACTCCTTACGACCAGGTTCTTACCACTCTGTGATTACGTTCGACCGATCACGACCAAAGATGTATCTCCATACACCGTCTCAGAATCGATCGAACTAAGCGACCTACTCATGCATTCTTCCTTTGCCTCACAATGTCTGGTTGAACTCCAGGTGAGATGATGTGTCATCCATGGACTGTTCAATACTTTCTCGATCGAGTCTCAGATAACTTCATGTGGTCGACACTTCGACCACTAGTGGCATGGCCATGCACTTTCTTTATCCGATCACCACAAGGGGCCCAGAGACATCTCTCCTGTTATGTTAGGAGGGGCAAATCCTATCTCGACCAGTCACATCCCTCCGCATGTTTCATAGCATACCCGAAAGTTACCTTTATAACTACCCAGTTACGAGTAGCGTTTGGCAACCCCTAAGAGTGCTATTACACATGTAGAGAACCATGCTGATCTCAGGTCTAAAGATTATACATCATCATTACTTGAGACCAACTAATGACACAAAGATTCTTAACAATCTCAATAGTGTCTCAATGATGGGTCTATCCAGCCCTATGTTCTCTAACATGAGTTCACATTTTTTATTCGATATCCCTATATCCATGACCGGTGAAATAAGGTCATCAATCAGTACATGTGCTAGTGTGAATATCATGGGGATATGTTCCAGATCTTATGATGATGTGACAATTGGCAATGGCATTAATGGTTTATCGTTTCACGTATTTTCAGCAAAGTTTCAGGACTGTGAGGTCTCGACAGTCTGACCGGCCAGGGCGGCGGTCAGACCGGTCCAAGATTGGTCGGACCGGCCAACTTCAGAAAGTGTGGTTTGAGCTGGGCCAAAAATAGAGGGTGTAGGCAAGAGAGGAGATTCTATTGCACTTTGTCCCATAATTTTTGGAGTCTCCAGTCAAAAGTTCTATTGGTTTGAAAATTCCAGTAGGTTTCAGTTTTCCAGAGAGGAAATTCGGCTAAGTCTTTACTGGCGGTCTGACCGGCCAATAGGTGGCGATCAGACCAGCCAGGGTGGGCGGTCAGACCGACCCTAGGGGCGGTCTGACCAGTTTTCACTTGGATCATTGCCCGTCTGGCGGCGATATTCGGTTTGTTAGGTCAAAGTCATGAGTTTCAGGGCATATATGTTGTATCATGCATGTTTTGACTAACATGGGTCAAGTTGTGAAGAACTTGTTCTAAAATTTGGTTTACTTGTCTATTGTTGTGCAGGTTGCTTGGTGGTCAACGACGGTCAACGGCGAGGATGATCGGGACTAGGCTTGGAGAGCTGAGGTCCAGAACGATCGACGATGTCGGGTGAGGTCAATGAACTCAAGCGTGACGCAAGATGGACAAGGGTGACCTATTGGCTAATTCGAGGCGCAAGATGGCGCAAGGTGTAGCTACTTAGGTCAAGGGGTGTTAAAGACGGCGCATTAAAATGCGTGCGTATGTGTCCTGTTTGTTTTGGGCCTTAACGGGAGCCCAATTGAGTCGAACTTCTAGAAGGTCTAAGCCTCCACTATAAATAGGGGAGGGATGTGGCTGCACCCCCGCTTCGTCTCTTTTGCTATTTTTGTAAACCCTAATTTTCTTAGGGAGAGCTTTTGTGGAGGCTAGGGTTCTTGATAGTTTGATGTGATTTTCGTGCTCTTGGATTGAGCATTGTCCTCCATTGATGGAGAGGTCCTAAGCCCATATCATATCAAATCAATCAAAAGAAAGTTTGATCAATGTTTTGTCTCATTGCGTTCTTTCTCTATATTTGATGATTTTGAGTCTTTCTTTGATCCGTGAGTTTTTGATTGAATTCTCCACGTGATATAGCTTGCTGTGATATGTGGGAACATACCTAGGATCATCTTGATCATCAATCACCCACGAGCAAGATTTTGGATCAAGTTTTTGTTTTGACCCGGTTTTGAACCCTTCTTCAATCAAACGGAAAAGGATCGCTATTCTTCCAAGAATTATCACAATTTTTTATTGGAATAGGTTCCTGATATCATAGAGAAGGAGTGTTCTAAGTTTCATCAAGTTTGAAGTTGTAGATCAAAAGTTTCATCTATTTGCAACTTCGTCATCGGGGCTTTCTGTTCTGTTCTTCAGGCCGACGGTCAGACCGGTAGGGAATTGGTCCGACCGCCATTGATCCAGCGGTCCGACCGCCCTGCACTGAGATTGATTTTATCTTGTGTTGATCTTTGGTTGTTTTGCTTCGGGAGTTAGGTTGGATTCCATACTAGTCTTCCGCTGTACTGGTATATTGATCTTCATAGCTTCCATAGCTACTGGAGTGAAATTTATGTTGAATCTATTATTTGTGAAAAAGTGAGCGTGCTCCTATTCACCCCCCCCCCCTAGTTGCATTTTCGGTCCAATAGCTAGTCATAGAGTCACTGGTGTTCCGACCAGGGATACATTTAGAATGACATCACATAAGTTAAAGAGTTCCACCAACAAGTCACATACTTATTGATCTATAACAAATGAATCATTCAAGGAACACGATAACATATTATCAAAATCGTGAACATAATGAAATATCATCTTCTCTATGATTGCCTTTAGGGCATATTTCCAACCGTTTAAACATTGTTTGATCCAAAACTTACACAGCACTGACACCTATTAAAACTGGGGTTCACTTTACTGCCAAAAATGTGCTTCTGTCATCCTCGGGTGCCCACGGGAGATGACCAGAGTCGCTCGGTCTCACCTATTGCGCCCACTAGTATGCTCCACCTGGGTGTCATCCCAGCACAAGATAATCACGAAAACCAAAGCCTGGTCACGAGTTCCCATAGAACGTACAAGATTTATATTACGAAATCAAGTCATCCTCCAATGCTCCTAAAATAACTTGCAACTCAAGGTCTCACAACATCATATACTGACCACTACTAACCAGTTGCCACTATACACTCTATAAGATATTGTAAAACAAATCCATTATTCCTTCCATACAAGTATAGCATAATTCAAGTTCAAAGCATTTCATAGAGCATTGCATGAAACAAAGGTTCTTATCTACCACACAATGGACGAAGCACACTAGCAAAATAACTTGTAGTTGTTTTCCGCAACTAGTACCAGCGTCAACAAAGTGCAAACTAATCAAGTTAGGTCAATGGAACAATAGCCAGCTGCAAACTATCCATCAGAAGGTCAATCAAAAATACATTCTAGTATCCACACTTAGCACATGTGAGTCACTCAACCATATCTCTACTAATATAAAGAGGGAGTTTGTCCGTCTACCCTTCCCCTAATATAAACAATAAAGAAGTCTACCCCGCCCAGAGAATAAATAACGACAATTCAGCTAAAACAAGGGTTGGTAATTTTCTGTTTCCATGGGATAAAGATTGCCTAGGATGACAAAAACCTTAAAGCATGTTATAACATTGAAATGGTTTATAAAGTAAATGAATGCGTTTGCAAATCATATGGAATGTAAAATTTAGTTGGAATAACTTACAAGGCACAGAAGAAAGAACCATAATGGGTTATCTCGGTAGTCAATTCCAGTGGTAGGACCACACAATTTTGGTCCAGTCTTGCCCCATACCTACAGTATAATGATTCAAGTGGAACGTTGGAAGAATACCAAATTTGTTTGGATAATTCAATGAACATGCAGGTATTAACAGTATAACAGACCTTCTCGAGAAACATTGGATGGTCAATGAAAACACAGTCAACTCCCCTTTTGCAACAGTGGAATAAGCGCACTGTTTCTGCCCTGTCACCAACATTTACCTGCAGAAGTAAAATTGTTTTTAGCATCTACAACACCAGAAAGCTGATATAAGTTAAATGCAAGCTAAATAGCAATACAGAACATTTAACTGTGTTTTCATTGACCATTCTACGTGGACATTTGTATCCCATGCATCCTTGTATTGATCATAGCGAGGAGCTATCGTCGTGACCCGGTGGCCCATTTCCTGTGAACAAATGAGTTGCACATCACACAAAACAAAGTAATATGTGTATATTGTACACCTTTCCTCGACAGCTCAAGCTTTGGATGAACTAGTTGGTGCATGAAACTCAATATACTAAATAGAAAGGGCCATTGCAATGCAATGTCAAAAAAAATACATAGATGACACAACCTGTATCAAGGTAATTCTGCTGCAATGTTTCAGTTCAATCGCATCCAGGTGTGCTCAACTGAATCTAATTACCTAAGAATTTGGCGAGGAACAACAGAACATAATTGGTTTGAAGAACGGAATCTAGCCTTGACATTTGTGAGTAACTGAATATTGAAATATACAGCGAAGAATACTTACAGCCAGAGCTGGGGGCAGTCCTCCTGAAAGAAACACCAAGGCCTCCAGTTGTGGCCCATAGATCCACTTCAGTTGGAACAAAAATTATGGTCATTCCACTAGAACATACTAGGTGCTCGAGACCTACTAGGCTTTGGGTGAATTTCATTATTTCTGGCTCTTCTTTTGGCCTGCTGTGTCTTATTCCGCATTGATAGGGAGTCCTAATTCAAGAACCTAACTCCACTGTTAAAAGATTGTTGGAATTGCATGTGAGGTGACTGCTTCAATGCACCAACACCATTTGTTTGGTAAGAACAGTAGGTACAAATTGAACCCATTGTTGCAGCCATTCAATGATGACCTGTCAAAATGCCAAATGATGATGAAAGACTTTGACAAAGTTACTCTGGTTCGGACAAAATGGAAATCTAAATTTTCTAACCACAACATTCTGAATGAAAAACAGCACTCATATGTTGGTAATAAATGTTTACAATGCCACAAATATACATCTCAAATAAAAAACTACTACAAGTTGGTATATGAATGTGCTAACATGCCAAGAACAGACCAATTCTACATTCCAGCATGTTGATTATTTTATTAAAGATTCAGATGGATATAGAACAAAGGTTTGTAAAACACAATCCAAGTACACTTATTTGAGGTTTCAAGTGTTTGAATGATGACATTAATCAAACTTAAGTTCTTGGAGGCTTTGGAGTGACTAAATTGTAGAAGTGGTAGCCCCATACCATGAAAAAAAGGCCTCCAGTTCAAACTGACATAACTCAGTGAAGGACGCATTCAGCTGTCCAAAATTCCAATTCTAGCCAACATTGGTGAGGTTTCTGACGTCTTTATTGCTATTAATGTCAGCAGAGGTTGTCATACACTAGCTCAGTTACCCAGTTCGGTCATTTTTATGCATACTTATACATAATGAGAGACAAAAGAACAAAAATCTTACACCCAAAATTCACTCAAAATTGGGTTTATTTGTTTCTCTCAGAGTGCCTTCGGTATCATGGTTGGTGATACAAGATTAAAACAAAGAGAAACCAATGCCCCATCGTTGGGTTCTTATATATCTACATGATGTTTCAGATTATGTAAATTGAAGTGGAAGAATTTCACACTGAAATGGACGCTTTGACGAGAGATACTGATTTTTAACAATGTCATCGCCAATGTCAAAGGGAAACTACATATACAATGTGTACTTTGACTGACGACTTTTTAATTGGGTAATGTGGTGGTGTGCAACCCGTGTAACTGAGAAGGTCGGTTTCCTAGCAACACACTTTCATGTTTTGTGGACCCAATAATGTCCCGGATTTTTCTTCCTTGCTCTTTTTTCACAAAGGAATTAACACTCAAACTGTCCAAAATTAAAGATAGCGAAGTGCTCAAATAAGTGCTAGAAATATACACGGTAAACAGCACGACATCCTGTCATTATAAAAAAGATATAATGCAAGGCATGCAAGCTGAGTCCTCTGACCACCTACCTCTGAAGTGGTCAAGTGGGGCATATTTTCGAGCACAACGCAGAATCTATTAGAAACTGGAAGTCGTAGATCACAAAATCGGGAGCATGTAGGAGGCAAAGATGGGGGAAAGGAACTTTTTTTGGACAGTAGGGGGAAAGGAACTTCACATGCTACATTGTCAAGCAGTGAGAAAAATGCAGAAAGAAACTAGCAATACCCACCGCACAGATCACAGATTCACGGTCCCTAGCTTAAGAAGCTGACAAGAAAACTTCCTAGTGATCAAAACTAAATTCTTAAATCGTCAGCCTCCCTCTACAAGACTACAACCCCAATTTCCCTCCGGCAATCCCAAAACCAAGAACCACCGAGTCGAGCAGCTCGAGCTAGCTCATTTCGGGAACGAGCCAAAAGATCAGCTCAGCTCGGCTCAATAGCAGGCTCGCTCGCGAGTCCTACCATCTCCTACTGCCTCTGCATTCCACCATGCCTTCGCTGATCGACTCGCCGCTGCAGTAGCTCTTGGAACCCGTGAAGCCGCCGTGTCACATGCTAGCAGTACCGGCCGCTGCTGCCAAGAAGCCTGAAGATATTATTCCTGGCTGGCGACTACGAGGAGTCTTTTCAATGCAGTATGCAAGCAATGAGGCGTTTTCTTTAATGCAGTATGAAAGCGTTTCAGGAGTAGCTGAATGGTCAGTATGAATGCATTTCAAGAGTAGCTGAATGGTCAGTATGAATACGTGAGTCCATGTGTTCTATAAATAGCAGTAACTAGAAACATTGTAAGCAAGCAAGTAGTAGTCTTGATTCTAAGAGAAAAGAACCAGAAAATTGCCCCAAGTTCTTTGTTCTTGAGTTTTCTTTCCCTGTTTTACCACAACAAGTGAGAGATCGGGTGTGCGATCCTGTGCCATTTCCCAACAATTGGTATCAGAGCGCCCCAGGTTGCATGCCCAAAATCCTTCGGTTAAACCCAATGTCGATTGTTGTGGGAGAGATATCGAGGGTGCAAGCAGAGCGTTGGTACGCTCCAAGACTATACGGATTTAACACGAATTACACCAGCTGGGTGATTCGTGTTCAAGCCATGATGGAGGATCAAGAAGTTTGGCAGGCTGTCGAGTCGGCGGAAGGAGCTGGAGTCGACGCACGGCTCGACAAGAAGGCAAGGTCGCACCTTCTTCAAGCGCTTCCTGAAGACCTCCTCATGCAAGTGGCGAAAAGAAGACGCGGCTAAGCGGTGTGGGGCGCGTCAAAGACGAGGTTCGTCGGCGCGGATCGAGTGAAGGACGCGCGGCTGCAGATATTGAAAAGCGAGTTCGACGTCATGCACATGAACGCCGGTGAGTCCCTCGACCAGTATGCCGGTCGGCTCACCACCATGTCTGTCAAGTACTCAAGTCTCGCGAACGCCGATGCCATGCTCGTGAAGAAGCTATTCGACACGGTGCCAGAACGGTTTATCAGTGTGATAGCCGGCATCGAGCAGTTCTTTGATCTCAACACTTTGGCATTCGAGGAGGCCGTGGGACGGCTCAAAACTTTTGAGGAGCCGCAGCGCAGCAGACCGCATCGGCGAACGCCGATGGGCAGTGCTCCTCACTCAGCCGAGTGGGAGGCGCGGTTTAAGAAGGATAGCGGGGATTCATCATCAAGACAGAAGAACAAGGCTCCCGCAGATGGCGGGAACCGCAGCCGGGATGGTCGTGGTCGCGGCAGGGGTCGTGCCAGAGGAGGTCGTGGCGGACCGCCACACAAAGATGGGGCAAGTGGCTCAGGCGGCGGTGGTCGTGACAAGAGTCACATTCGTTGCTTTAATTGCGACGAGATGGGGCACTATTCGACGCAATGTCGAGCCCCGAAGAAGAAGGAGGAAGCTCACCTCGCGCGAGCCGACGACGCTGAGCCGGCACTATTGTTGGCGGTCTCTGAGGAGATATGCACGGCCGGCGAGAACGACAAGATGTCGTTATGCTCAATGGGGAGGAGTTGTGGCCGGAGCTGCACAATGCCGAGCACGTTCAGGCGCCAACTGATATTTGGTACCTGGACAACGGTGCCAGCAACCACATGACTGGCGACAAGGAGAAATTCCGCGAGCTGGACGAAGCAGTCACCGGAAGGGTGAAATTCGGTGATGGCTCAATGGTGCAGATCAAGGGCAAGGGCTCAATTCTTTTCGCATGCAGAAACGGTGACCAATGGCTGCTCCAGGAGGTATACTATATACCCAGACTTTGCAAAGAATCTAGTGAGCCTCGACCAACTCACCGAGACTGGTCACCGGGTTAAGATGGATGAATATGAACTTGAGGTGTTTGTCAAGAATCCTCTACGATTGATCATGAAGGTGAGACGAACCCAAAATCGCCTCTATCGCATCAAGCTGCAATTGGCAAGGCCAATTTGTCTCCTGACAAGCCTCGATAATCCGGCATGGTTATGGCATGCACGCCTTGGTCATGTGAACTTCCAAGCCTTGAAGATGCTCGTTATCAAAGGAATGGAGGCAGGTGTGCCGCCGATAACACACCCTGAACAGTTGTGTCGGGCGTGTTTGGTGGCGGCGCACTAGACCGCCGCTCCCATGAGCGCTTAGATACCGAGCGAGGAGCCGCTCGAACTCCTGCACATCGATTTGTGCAGACCGATCACGCCAGTAACTCCAGACGGTAATCGTTATTTTATGCTAATTGTTGATGATTACTCCCGGTGGATGTGGTTACATGTTATCAAAACAAAGGACCAGGCGTGCTCGGCATTCATGAATACCAAGGTGCTGGCCGAGAACACGAGTGATCACCGCATCAAGATTCTTAGGTCGATCCAGCGGCGAAGTTTATTTTCACCGAGCTCGCAAAGGTGTGCGAGCAGCGGGTGAATTGAAGGTTATTTCATCGCGCCATGTTCTCCTCAAAGAAACGGTGTAGTGGAACGGCGCACCAGATTTGGTGAATGGGTATGGCACGATCACTTCTTAAAAGCATGAGCGTGCCCGGCAGATTTTGGGGGGAGGCGGTGCGGCATGCCGTCTATCTCCTGAACCGGCTCCCAACCAAGGCGATGGGTGATCGTACCCCGTTCGAGGCATGGACAGGAGGAAGCGCGACCGCACACATTCGTGTGTTAATTTGCCGCACGCGACGCCAAGGTGACTACGCCAAACCTAAAGAAGCTCGACGACCGCGACCGACCATTGGTGTACTTGGGCATCGAGGAAGGATGCAAAGCTCACAGACTACTGGACCCACATCGCGGCAAAATCCATGTTAGTCGCGATGTTATATTTGAAGAAAATGTGGAATGGAAGTGGTCGGGCCATGCAGGGAGTAATCGGTCACCCGACTTTGTGATCGAAGAGGGTGCCGACCACAGCAAGAACCCGACCACTCCACAAGTCGTGGCGACCAAAGGCACCGGTCGGATGCACCATCGACGGCAGAGGGTGCCGACCACGGCAAGAACCCGACCACTCCACAAGTCGTGATTTACCAATGCACCTGGTCGGATGAATCATCGACGGCAGAGGGTGCCGACTGTAGGCAAGAACCCGCCACACCGTGGCTCGGCGGACACGCCGGCGGAATGATGGACCTGTTCGATGCAGGCACATGGAGGAGATCATGCGCAATGCACCGCATGTGGAGCCGAGTATGAAGAAGTCGCGATGAGGAGGCAATGCTTGTGGAGATGGAGGAGCCATCCTCTTATCGCGAGGCTACCGTCACCAATGGGAGGAGGCCATGAACAAAGAAATTGAAGCCATCGAGAAGAACGCGACGTGGTCACTTACCACGTTGCCAGTCGGGCACAAAGCAATTGGGCTCAAATGGGTGTACAAATTAAAGAAGAACTCAGATGGCGAGGTGATCAAACACAAGGCACGGTTGGTTGCCAAGGGGTATGTGCAATGGCTGTGGTATCGACTTTGAAGAAGTCTTCGCGACCGGCCGCCGCTCGACACCGCATGCGTGTCATTCTTGCCATCTCAGCCAACCGCGGGTGGCAAGTGCATCACCTTGACGTAAAATCAGCATTCTTAAATGGCGAGCTCGAAGAGGAGGTTTATGTGACCCAGCCAGAGGGGTTCACAATAAAAAACAAGGAGCACTTGGTGCTCAAGTTGAGCAAAGCACTCTATGGGCTTCGGCAGGCGCCGCGTGCATGGAATACGCGGCTTGACAGAAGTCTGAAGCAGCTCGGCTTCACAAAGTGTGCACAGGAGCAAGCTGTATACATAAGGGGCAAGAATGACGCTGGCATTATTGTCGGTGTCTATGTTGATGATCTGATCGGTACCGGGGAGGATCCAGTGGCGATTGCAGCCTTCAAGCAGCAGATGATGGGGGAGTTTGAGATGAGCGACCTTGGCTTGCTCACGTTCTACCTCGGCATTGAGGTGGCACACGGAGACGGTGGTATCTCGATCAAGCAGACTGCCTATGCCAAAAAGGTATTAACTCAATTTGGAATGCTTGATTGTAATTCCACCAAAATTCCTATGGAGCCAAAGACCCAACTGCACAAGGATCCAGAAGGACACCCGGTTGACGCCACCGAGTATTGGCGCGTCATCGGATGCCTACGCTATCTCCTTCACACCAGGCCGGATCTTTCCTATGCCGTCGGCGTAGCGAGTAGATTCATGGAGAGGCCCACGGTGATGCATCACAAGGCTGTGAAGCAGATCCTCCGATATCTCAAAGGGACAATTGAGTTCGGACTGGTGTATAGGAGAGGAGGCAGAGAAGAGGTGATCACGAGTTTTTATCGACAAAGATCCGCCGTGATATGGATGATCTAAGAGCACAGGCGGCATGGTGTTCTACATCAACGATTGCCTGATTTCATGGAACTCACAGAAATAGAAGACAGTGGCTCTCTCATCCTGGCGAGGCCAATTCATGGCGGCGACTACGACAAAGATGCCGTGCACTCGCTCTCGAGGCTGATGGCCGAACTAGTTGGGACAGAACCAAGGACGGTGAAGCTGTTCGTCGACAACAAGTCCGCGATCGCCCTCATGAAGAATCCGGTTTTTCATGGCCGGAGTAAGCACATTGACACAAGGTATCACTTTATCTGTGAATGTGTCGAAGGTGGACAAATTGGCATCGAGTTTGTTCGCACTAATGAACAACAGCCGACGACCGACAAATGCATTACCGGCAGTGAGGTCGGCAACTATGCGACACCGCTTGTCCGCGATCTTGGGCTACGCCAGACTAAGGGGAGAATGAAGATATTATTCCCGGTCAAGACTACGAGTCTCTTCAATGCGATATGCAAGCAACGAGGCGCTTTAATGCAAGATGAAAGCATTTCAGAGAGTAATAATGGTCGAGATGAATGCATTTCAAGAGTAGCCGAATGGTCAAGATGAATACGTGAGTCCATGTGTTCTATAAATAGCGGTAGCTAGAAACATTGTAAGCAAGCAAGTAGTAGTCTTGATTCTAAGAGAAAAGAACCGTAAAATTGCCCCAAGTTCTTTGTTCTTGAGTTTTCTTTCCTGCTTTACCACAACAAGTGAGAGATCGGGTGTGCGATCCCGTGCCATTTCCCAACAAAGCCGACGTGACGGAGGCGGAAGAAAAACTTGATATGTGCACCAAGGCGCCGGGTGCGAGACCGCGGCGTCGCCGACGCCGCCACCGACGCGATGAGGAGGAGGAGGTGAAGCGGGCGATGAAGGGTAGGTCTTGCCGGCTGGTGTCTTTGCCACGCCACGTCATTTGGCGTGGGGCGCGATCCGCGTGCGATGGTCCATGAGCGGCGGGACAGCGGTCTATGTCTGTGCGTGCGAATGCCGTGGATGGAGGCCGAGCAGAGGATGGAGGACGGTGTGGCGGATGGATGAGAGGGCGGCGGAGGAGCGGGGATGCGGAAAGGGGAAGGATGGGGCGCCATCATTGCGAAGGAGGAGGGGTGGCGGAGGAGGACAGGTGGCGGCACGGAGGGCAAGACGATGGCGGAACAGATGGTGAGGCCGTGAGGAGGACAAAGATGGTCGACGGGACGACGCATCTGCAAGGCAGAGGGTGAGCGACAAATGGTAAGGACGGCACGGCGCCTCTGCGGCCCAGCTCCCGAAGAGAATCTTCTCTAGAATAAAAATAATTAAGATTAGAAAACGCTAGAGACAGAGATTTGTGTCGCACATAACCTACAACTTTTCTTAGTTTTTATTCTCCTCTTATACTGATCTTGAGATCCTACGTTACATGCATAAAGTGCTATAATAGCAGTAGTTTCCTATGCCACTAATTCGCTCATAATACGTCACTGCAGCAATGCACTTCATGCAGCATGCATGCACAACATTAAAACAAAAACTAAAGTAACTTACAAGAAAACAGTAAATGCAATAAAACATTCATCAAGGATTATTCAACAAACACCCATAATCATTGATACACTTTCTTAATCTTAACGCAGCCCAAACGCCCATCGACGTCACCGGCCATGTTGCTATCGTTGTAGCTGACTCACCGTTGCGGATCCCCTGCAACCTCTTGCCACGCGCAGCGGCTTTCTCCTTGTTGCCATACGCAGCGATTCCTCTTGCACGACTCATCACGCTATTGACGGTCTTCAACACTTATCTCCAAAAAATTTCGCCTTAACAGTCGGCATGGGTTAGCAACACAAGTTACCATTATGAGTCGTCGAATCCATGCTCGCAACCGCTTCTCTACCACGTGGTGCACTCTGCATTGAGGGGCAGTACAATCGCCCTCGTCACGTGATCACACTAAGGGACATTACAGTTGTTCCCGCCATCCGCGACCATGAGCATGGAGACGCCACCGTAGCCCATGCACCTGGTAGTTCTTCTTTTGGAAATACGAAGATGGACAGTACATTTTCCCATCTTGCCTTGCCGGTTGACGACGACGCTCCTTGATAGCATTTTCATTCTTCACTACTACCTCTTGGCCGCCACAACTTCGGCGCCGGTGACACGACTCACCGGGCGACTCCGACCTCGATTCTTCCTACGACGACGGCCTCCATTCCATCGTCGTTTGTCGGCCTCATGCCTACTCGTTTTCCGACGGCTTCGCACCACCACACCTTGCTTCCAATGACACAACTTGCCGGCGTCTTTCACTTCTTCACCGCCGGTGACACACCTCGCCGGCGACTTCGACCTCTACATTAGCTCCAATTGTCTTTCGCTGGTGACACAACTTGACGGCGACAGAGACTCAAACCGAAGTTTACACACTCATGATTACTCACGCTTTCTTATGGACACAACTAACACAAGAAGACACGCGAGTACTCTAGACACACGCTTTCTTGTGGACACATCTAACACAAGAACTCACGCGTACAACATGCATGGACTCAACTACATGCACTTACATAGGACGTATCCATGAAAACGGACTCAGCTCCTCCACGTCCACGCGTGCACCATGTGTGTCGCCTCGGCAAGTGCTACGCGGACACCGTTTCCGCTTCACCCACATCGTCGTTGTCGCACTCCACATGCTCCAGGGTGACGAGGTTGCCGGACGTCTCGTACAGCTGCATCACAGAGGACTCGCAGACCTTGATGCAATTGTACTCCTTCCGCGCCCGGTTCACCTCCTTCTTCGACACCTGTACCTTGACCGACGCCCTCAACGACGTAGTGCTAGCAGTGCCGCCGCCGCTCTTGCATATCACCTAAGCTGCCGTGCTCCGTCGTGCTCCGCCGCTCGCACCGAGAGCCGCCGTCACCTGACCAAGCTGTGTGCTGCCCGACTGCGCCTCCCAGCTAGCTACCATGCCACGCCGCCAGCGCTGGGCCGTGCCCCACCGCTGGCGCCACCAGGTGAGCACTTTTCTCACATTAAACCTCGCTCTGATACCATATTGAGTTGCATGCACCAACCAATTCACCCAAAATCTTAAGCTGATGAGGAAAGACGTACAATTCACTTATACTTCAACACCCCCCTCATGTATAGGCTCCCTCAGGCCTAAGACATGGAATAGAAGTGTGCTGCAATTAATTTTTTTAATTGTGCCAACTGAGTCTTGAACTTAAGACCTCTCGACTCTGATAGAACTCACGCAATGGCTCTTCTCTGGAACACAAAAAAGGTTAGAAAACGCTAGAGACAGAGATTTGTGTCGCACACAACCTGCAACTTTTCTTGGTTTTTATTCTCCTCTTATACTGATCTTGAGACCCTACGTTACATGCATGGAGTGCTACTAATAGTAGCAGTTTCCTATGCCACTAATTCGCTCATAATACATCACTACAGCAATGCACTTCATGCATCATTCATGCGCAACATCAAAACAAAAACTGAAGTAACTTACAAAAAAACAGTAAATACAATAAAACAGTCATCAAGGATTATTCAACAGCCTCTATGTTGCTGGTGTGTGGGTGTGGCAGTGCTTCCCTCTGCCCTCTCATTTCTTTCCACCACCGAAAGAAGTAACTGATGCTATTGCTACTGAGCCGAGCTAGTCCCTTTAGGGTTATGCTGGCTATTTAATTGTATGTTGGCCCAATGTGCGATGCGACCGTCCGAGCCAAACGAGTCATCGAGCAGCCCACGAGCAGCTCGAGTTTACGCATTTATGAAACGAGCTAGGAAAGAAACTTGACTCGGTTTGTATATATCTCGAGGCCGAACCGAGCGGAGACCATTTACAAACCGAACTGACTCACAAGCCTCGAGTTTTTTTGTCCACTCCACTCGGTAGGGGCACGGGAACTGTCAGTTCTTCGATCCCGTGGGGGGCTACGCGCGGCAGTGGAAAAAGGGTGCAAAACTTGTGGGTTTTCTCGTGCGCGGCACAGGGAGTGTCGAACTAGCGAAGGGTGAGCCGTCCGTGGGGAGAGGCGAAGGCCGCGTCGGTGTCGCTAGCCACCTGGCAGCGGTTGAGGACGGCATCTGGGCAGGACACACGGAAACGACACCTGACATGTTTTTTGTGCTGGGTACGATATTTTCTCTGTTTTTTTGTATACGAAAAGTTTGTTTGGTTATACGTTTTTTTCCACGAAGTTGTAGGAACGTTTGGTTGAATTTTCTAAAAAAAATGGTTGGATATAAGAAAGGGAATGTCTACTACACGTGCATCTGCTACACGTGCAAACAGCGGACAATTTTTTTTGGGAAACTGCTCTCTTCAAGAAAACTACTTTTTCAGTCTATGCGCCACCCTGTTCCCGCAACTGTTGACGGTCTACCACCGCCGCCGTCCAGCTCACCGGTGGTCCACCCTCACGATCAGCACTCACAAAATTTTTTTTGCTTTAAACATGGAAAATGAAACTTTTTACTGGAATTTTCTACTACAAAACTGACCTTCCAACAGCGATATTCAAATATTTTTACTGCAAACTTCAACTTTCAATTGGGCTAAAATGGGTTGTATATGTGGGCCTAATTGTGTCCACTAGACAGAGCCAGACGTGTAGACCTGACGCACAGCTTATCAAGAATATTTCCTCGCCGAGTCCCCGCGTTATCTTTGTCCTCATTCCTAAAACTGGAAATTTAGATAGAGACGGCCAGAAAATGTCATCTCCATATCCTACAATGCCTTCACAGAAGGAAAAAAAAATCTAAAGGATCCGGGTATTGTACACGTTAGGTTGAACCCTCTTCGAAAGTCCAACTTAACGTGGACACCACTTGTTTTCCGCCTTCCCATACCAACCTTGCCAGCATGGCTTGCTTGATGCGTCTCCCATGCGTCCACCTCCTCCTGTTCTCTCTGTCGAATCGTCACCATCTCTCAACTGGGCTCGGGAGAACCTCTACGGTGTTGATTTGCCACCACCGCCAACAGATGTTAGCACTAGCCATCCTCAATTTCCGGTAATCCGGTTGCACCACTAGAGCTGGCCCAAAGAGCCAAAATTGTCAATGCCGGGTTGGATTTTTCTCACACGAGGTTTGAGTTTGTTGTCGATACGGGATCGGATAGTAAACTCGTGGTATTTTCGATCGGACGTGTCGACCACTTAGGGTGCGAAGAAGACCTCAACGAGAATCACATACTACACAGGTCGTACAAATGTATTGCATATGGGTGGTAGAAGTTACAATTGGCCCCCTTTCTCCTATTTACATAGAGCCTATTTATAGAGTGGGAGAGGGTGGACGTGCCAAGTTACATCGTTGCCATTGGTACCTAGTTCATCCCGATGGTACTTTTGTCCATTTCACCAAGCGGGTCCCACCACCTTCAAGTGAGTCTGCCGATGTGTCGTACCTCGGCGAGGTTGGCCCCTGGACCTCGTCTGGAGTAGGTTATCCAATGTGTCACACTACACAGGTCGTACAAATGTATTGCATATTTTTACTGCAAACTGGAAATTTAGATAGAGACGGCCAGAAAATGCCATCTCCATATCGATCCGGGTATTGTACACGTTAGGTTGAACCGTCTTCCAAAGTCCAACTTAACGTGGACACCACTTGTTTTCCGCCTTCCCATACAACCTTGCCAGCATGGCTTGCTTGATGCGTCTCCCATGCGTCCACCTCCTCCTGTTCTCTCTGTCGAATCGTCACCATCTCTCAACTGGGCTCGGGAGAACCTCTACGGTGTTGATTTGCCACCACCGCCAACAGATGTTAGCACTAGCCATCCTCAATTTCCGGTAATCCGGTTGCACCACTAGAGCTGGCCCAAAGAGCCAAAATTGTCAATGCCGGGTTGGATTTTTCTCACACGAGGTTTGAGTTTGTTGTCGATACGGGATCGGATAGTAAACTCGTGGTATTTTCGATCGGACGTGTCGACCACTTAGGGTGCGAAGAAGACCTCAACGAGAATCACATACTACACAGGTCGTACAAATGTATTGCATATGGGTGGTAGAAGTTACAATTGGCCCCCTTTCTCCTATTTACATAGAGCCTATTTATAGAGTGGGAGAGGGTGGATTATTCAACAACATTAAAACAAAAACTAAAGTAACTTACAAGAAAACAGTAAATGCAATAAAACATTCATCAAGGATTATTCAACAAACACCCATAATCCTTGATACACTTTCTTAATCTTAATGCAGCCCAAACGCCCGTCGACGTCACCGGCCATGTCGCTATCGTTGTAGCTGACTCACCGTTGCGGATCGCCTGCAACCTTTTGCCACGCGCAGCGGTTTTCTCCTTGTTGCCATACGCAGCGGCTCCTCTTGCACGACTCATCACGCTATTGACGGTCTTAACACTTATCTCCAAGAAGTTTCGCCTTACTAGTCGGCATGGGTTAGCAACACAAGTTACCATTATGAGTCGTCGAATCCATACTCGCAACCGCTTCTCTACCACGTGGTGCACTCTGCATTGAGGGGGCAGTACAATCACCCTCGCCACGTGATCACACTAAGGAACATTACAGTTGTTCCCGCCATCCGCGACCATGAACATGGAGACGCCACCGTAGCCTATGCATCTGGCAGTTCTTCTTCTGGAAATACGAAGATGAACAGTACATTTGCCCATCTTGCCTTGCTGGTTGACGACGACGCTCCTTGATAGAATTTTCATTCTTCACTGCTACCTCTTGGCCGCCACAATTTCGACGCCGATGACACGACTCACCGGGCGACTCCGACCTCGATTCTTCCTACGACGACGGCCTCCATGCCATCGCCTTTGTCGGCCTCATGCCGACTCTTTTTCCGACGGCTTCGCACCACCACACCTTGCTGGCAGTGACACAACTTGCCAGCATCTTTCACTTCTTCACTACCGGTAACACACCTCGCCGGCGACTTCGACCTCTACATTAGCTCCAATTGTCTTTCGCTGGTGACACAACTTGACGACGACAGAGACTCAAACCGAAGCTTACACACTCCTGATTACTCACGCTTTCTTATGGACACAACTAATACAAGAAGACACGCGAGTACTCTAGACACACGCTTTCTTGTGGACACATCTAACACAAGAACTCACGCGTACAACATGCATGGACTCAACTACATGCACTTACATAGGACGTGTCTATGAAAACGGACTCAGCTCCTCCACGTCCACGCGTGCACCTTGTGTGTCGCCTCGGCAAGTGCTACGTGGACACCGTTTCCGCTTCACCCACATCGTCGTTGTCGCACTCCACATGCTCCAGGGTGACGAGGTTGTCGGACGTCTCGTACAGCTGCATCACAGAGGACTCGCAGACCTTGATGCAATTGTACTCCTTCCGCGCTCGGTTCACCTCCTTCTTCGACACCTGTACCTTGACCGACGCCCTCGACGACGCAGTGCTAGCAGTGCCGCCGCCGCTCTTGCATATCACCTAATTTGTCGCTCGTTCGTGCGCGGCTTCGCGCCGCACCGAGAGCCGCCGTCACCGACCAAGGCGTGTCTTTGCCCGATCGCGCCTCCAATAGCTACTATACCACGCCGCCAGCGCTGGGCCGTGCCCCACTGTTGGCGCCACCAGGTGAGCACTCTTCTCACATTAAACCTCGCTCTGATACCATATTGAGTTGCATGCACCAACCAATTCACCCAAAATCTTAAGCTGATGAGGAAAGACGTACAATTCACTTATACTTCAACACTCCCCCTCACGTATAGCTCCCTCAGGCCTAAGACATGGAATAGAAGTGTGCTGCAATTAATTTTTTTAATTGTGGCAACTGAGTCTTGAACTTAAGACCTCTCGGCTCTGATACCAATTGTTGGCCCAGCTTCCGAAGAGAACTCACACAATGGCTTTCTCTGGAACACAAAAAAAGGTTAGAAAATGCTAGAGACAGAGATTTGTGTTGCACACAACCTGCAACTTTTCTTAGTTTTTATTCTCCTCTTATACTGATCTTGAGACCCTACGTTACATGCATGAAGTGCTACTAATAGCAGCAGTTTCCTATGCCACTAATTCGCTCATAATACGCCACTGCAGTAATGCACTTCATGCATCATTCATGCGCAACATCAAAACAAAAACTGAAGTAACTTACAAAAAAACAGTAAATATAATAAAACAGTCATCAAAGATTATTCAACAGCCTCTATGTTGCTGGTGTGTGGGTGTGGCAGCGCTTCCCTCTGCCCTCTCATTTCTTTCCACCACCGAAAGAAGTAACTGATGCTATTGCTACTGAGCCGAGCTAGTCCCTTTAGGGTTATGCTAGCTATTTAATTGTATGTTGGCCCAATGTGCGATGCGACCGTCCGAGCCAAACGAGTCATCGAGCAGCCCACGAGCAGCTCGAGTTTACGCATTTATGAAACGAGCTAGGAAAGAAACTTCACTCGGTTTGTATATATCTCGAGGCCGAACCGAGCGGAGACCATTTACAAACCGAACTGACTCACAAGCCTCGAGTTTTTTTGTCCACTCCACTCGGTAGGGGCACGGGAACTGTCAGTTCTTCGATCCCGTGGGGGGCTACGCGCGGCAGTGGAAAAAGGGTGCAAAACTTGTGGGTTTTCGCGCGCGCACGTGGAGTGTCGAACTAGCGAAGGGTGAGCCGTCCGTGGGGAGGGCGAAGGCGCGTCGGTGTCGCTAGCCACCGGCAATGGTTGAGGACGGCATCTGGGCGGGACACACGAAACGACACGACATGTTTTTTGTCTGCCGGTACGATATTTTCTCTGCTTTTTGTATACTAAAAGTTTGTTTGGTTATACGTTTTTTCCACGGTTGTAGGAACGTTTGGTTGAATTTTCTAAAAAAATGGTTGGATATAAGAAAGGAATGTCTATTACACGCAGCATCCGCTACACGCAAACAATGGACAATTTTTTTGGAAACTGCTCTCTTCAAGAAAACTACTTTTTGATCTATGCGCCACCTGTTCCAGAATCGTTGACGGTCTACCACCGCCGCCGCCCACCACCGTGGTCCACCCTCACGATCAGACTCACAAAATTTTTTTGCTTTAAACATGGAAAATGAAACTTTTAATGGAATTTTCTACTATAAAAATTGACCTTCCAACAGCGATATTCAAATATTTTTACTGCAAACTGGAAATTTAGATAGAGACGGCCAGAAAATGCCATCTCCATATCGATCCGGGTATTGTACACGTTAGGTTGAACCGTCTTCCAAAGTCCAACTTAACGTGGACACCACTTGTTTTCCGCCTTCCCATACAACCTTGCCAAAGATGGCTTGCTTGATGCGTCTCCCATGCGCCCACCTCCTCCTCGTTCTCTCGCCGAATCGTCACCATCTCTCAATCGGGCTCAGGAGAACCTCTACGGCGTTGATTTGCCACCACCGCCAACAGATGTTAGCACTAGCCATCCTCAATTTCCAGTAATCCGGTTGCACCACTAGAGCTGGCCCAAAGAGCCAAAATTGTCAATGCCGGGTTGGATTTTTCTCACACGAGGTTTGAGTTTGTTGTCGATACGGGATCGGATAGTAAACTCGTGGTATTTTCGATCGGACGTGTCGACCACTTAGGGTGCGAAGAAGACCTCAACGAGAATCACATACTACACAGGTCGTACAAATGTATTGCATATGGGTGGTAGAAGTTACAATTGGCCCCCTTTCTCCTATTTACATAGAGCCTATTTATAGAGTGGGAGAGGGTGGACGTGCCAAGTTACATCGTTGCCATTGGTACCTAGTTCATCCCGATGGTACTTTTGTCCATTTCACCAAGCGGGTCCCACCACCTTCAAGTGAGTCTGCCGATGTGTCGTACCTCGGCGAGGTTGGCCTCTGGACCTCGTCTGGAGTAGGTTATCCAATGTGTCACACTTCAACGAGGTTAGCCCTCGGACCTCGTCTGGGGTCGGTCCTCGGATCTTGTCCGAGGTTGATCCGTCCGGGGCGCTTCACGAGGTTTCCTGGGTGACATCTATGCAAATGCCATTCCTCTCTATTTATCTTGTTTTCTTGATTTTTTAGACCTTTTCCCCTAGTGAAGTGGCGTTTCTGCCACTAGGTTGGGTCATCGTTGGACCGAACAAGTGTCTAACTGAGCAGCACTCCATTAATTTTTTAATTATTTAATCTTTTTAATAATATTTTAAACTTAACCTGACGTCATCTTTATTTCTAATTCTGACCCCTTTGATCACGTCACCCCTATGGCGTGGCAAACCCACTTTGTCATGCCAGAAATCTAGGCGTGGACAAGTCTGTCATGCAAGCCCTCGCGGGCACGTCGTGCCAACATGGAGGACTAGCGTGGCATCTGTTACACCATATCTCATGGCATGACTAGTTAGTTTGCCACGCCAATGTGCGTGACGTAACAGTACTGACTTATGAGTTTCGGCCCAGCCAATTATTTATTTTTCCCGTCTTCCCATCACTCCCGTTCCTCCTCCCGCCACCGGCTGTCATCCACCCAATGGCATCCCCTTGAAGGCCGTCCTCCCCCGCTGGTCCTCATCTACTCCACCCCCACTGCCATCCTCCACCCAGCGCTGGTCGTCCTCCCCACACCGGCTACCGTTCCCCCGCCAGGTGGATTTGTTTCCAGGTGAGTATTTGACATGTAGGTTTCTCATGCAGTCATGGTGGTATTTTGGCAGCACCAAACACATATCTTTAATATATGAAACTGAAATTCATAGCGATCATATGCTATATGTTATCCTAAACTGAAATTTTAGGAGATCACCACATCATAGCACGATTATATGCAATATGTGATGTAAACATGAGTATTGAGTAGCACTAAGAATAATACCGCGATGTGAACCATATTATATGTGGTGCAAAAAGAAACACTACAACATATTGACAGCTATTTTGTTCTGAACATTCTGATTAGTGACATATTATAGATGCGAATATTGAAAGGTGGTCATCGAGGATTTGATGTATGTTTTTACTAAGTCATGAGATGTATGTTTTTATTAATACCTTTTGATGCTTATTATGGACTAATTGAGCTATAGAGCTTATAACATTATCAATGGGTGAAATCATTCGGCGATCTTTAAAAAGAAGCCAAGGTGGTGTTTGATGGAGTGCAACATCAAGGTCTTTGTAGAGATTGCATCTCGCTTTGTGGTACTTTGGATGAAGTTATATGGGTTGTGGATCCAGTAAAGAACTTATGGATTTCATTTTGTTTGCATGAACTATTATATCGAATGGTGAATCTTCCTTGTTTTCTACTATGTTAATACAACATGATTTTAGTTCTTCGCTTAGTTGCATGCCTGTGCACATATTGACTATGATGTGTCTATCTGTTTAGTTGCATACAATTACAAATTGTAGAGTATACATTTTAGCCAAATAGTTGTCATTACTGAATCATTTAACTGCAGTATCTTTTTTTTTGTGTATTCTTGGACATTTCTTTTTTATTAACATGTCGTGTTTTTTTACCTTGTAGATGGTACGTTGTCGATGCCGACGAATGGGCACAAAAATTAACTGTGCGGCGGCTGCTGAAGATGTCGCTCGACCTGCCCCTGCTCGATGTGGCTCCTCACATGCTATGACATCACGAGCAACGCCATCGGCTTCGGTTGCACTAGAGGAGGAGGACGACAACGACGGTGGTGGCGACGACGACGTGGATGCCAAGTTGTTGGATGAGGTAGTCCTTTCGGACCTTGTTGGGGCACCGACAGTGACTCAACCGACGCCGGCCTCGCCTCCACGCCGTGAACGCTGTCCGGCTACGAGGTTCACGCCGAGAACGAGTCCGAGAAGCGCAAATGATGTAATGATGGCATGTAATTAATTGGACATTTCAGTTTCAATGAATGGATTGAATGAATAGAATGAATGCATTGAATGAATGGATTGAGTACATTTTCTGATTGAATGGGCTGAGTACATTTTCTGATTGAATTGATTGAATGTCCTGAGTACATTTTCTGATTGAATGAATGGATGATCGTATTGGGTATATGACATTCGCCATATGTTTCTACTGCCACGCCGGTATCCATGGCGTGACAAGTCGGTCCTGTCACGCCGGTAGCCATGGCGTGACAGTAATTAGCACCACAGAGCAATGACGTTTTTGCAACTCCTCTACAAGAGCACAAGTCTCGGCGTGGCGTCATAGTTTTTCCGTGCCAGAGCTCATGGCGTGACAAAGCGCTTTTGTCACGCTAGTATTGTTGGCGTGACAGGATTTAGCACCAGAGAGCTACGGTGTTTTTGCAACTCCACTGGAACTGCAAAAACCCTAGCGTGGTAGCACGGTTTTGCCACGCCAGGTTGTATGGCGTGGTAGAGCGGCCTTGTCATGCTAGTACACATGGCGTGACAGGACTTAGCACCAGAGAGCGACGATGTTTTTGCAATTCCTCTAGAACTACACAAACCCTAGCGTGGTAGCACAGTTTTGTCATGCCAGGGATAATAGCATGACAAAGCAGCAGAGTCACGCCAATACACATGGCGTGGCAGGACTTGGCTCTAGAAAGCCTCTCTCCTCTCTATGTCTAGCTTTTCAGAAAGACAAGATCATACTCTACCGCGCAGACTACTCACATGTATTTAACTACACTGTAATGCAGGCTACCAAATCGACATGATAACACTTTACCTCCTCAGCTTTTTAGACCGAAAAGACGGGACTCTACTACAAAAACTTTTCAGAGGGACATGACACCATTCTGCCTCCTCAGCTTTTCAAGCCGAAAAGACGTGACCCAACGAGCCAGCTTTGCGCAGCGACGTGACCCAATGAGTCTGCTTCCCGCAGAGAAGTGACGCAACGTTACCATATGATTCCGCCTTAGGGTTGTAGCCTCACGGGTGTGAATTTCCTTCAACCGAATTACAGTTTAACCGTGTACGCAGGCCCGACTCGGCATATAATTACTACTCCTTCCGCGGCGGGTTCTCCTACATCAAGACATCAGCACAATCTCACTCGGATGTACAACCAATAGGACGAGATTCGCCAACTCGCAAGGGGTGCTGTAGCCCAGGACTAAAAAACGGAGTGTGCCAGGAGGGCACCTCCCCGCAATGACGCCCCCGTACCAACAACCCCTGCCTGAACATTCCAACCGCGTATTCGCCGCAACACCCGCCCGAAGGGGAGATGCCGCCCCTGTGTTGGTGCAGGGACACATGCAAGTTCTTCAAGTCTAAGGAGCGCCTCAGCCAGGGCATGTGTTACTAGTGTTGCACGAACTACTCCTAGAACTACCCCGACCGCCGTTGGGACTCAGACCGCTATTGGCAGTCGGTAAGGACCGGTTACAGTATGTTTCTCTACCATTTCTCTTTCAAAGTACACACTAACAACCACTTCCGGATACTCGTAGTCCCCGAATCCGCTATGTGGCTACCGCAAGTGGATCGACCAAGGGATCCACCCACGTGACCAGTGTTGTCTCGACTGCGAGGAGTGGAATGCCAAGAGGGACTGCGAGAAGAGGGAGGAGGAGCGCCGCAATTAAGGCCCTGTTTGGTACAGCTTCCACTCCTAGCTTCTCAATCGATTCTCGTGGAGCCGTACCAAACACCCTGATTATCAAAACCACTAGATTCTGCTTCTCGCGAGGAGCTGTCTCGAAAATGAACTAGCAACGAGAAGCAGCCTCCTAGCAGATTCTCGTGAGAATCCAACGTTCAGAAAAAAAATACCCTTTGAAGTGGAAGGTTTTTACCTGCAAATGCCACTGAGTTACACAAATACAATTGAAGTATTACACCCAGGGGTGACATGGTCTTTTTGTCTCTAATCCTCCCTCGTATGGTTTTTGGAGCCAACCTACCAGCCAAACGGTTTCAACAGACAGCTCCAGATTCTCAGAGAAGTGTATTCTCAGATAATCAGGAGCAAAATCTAGAAAATGAGAATCTGGAGCTGTACCAAAACAGGGCCAAAGTGCACGGCGAGCGTATCCAACGGGAGATACAAGCTCATCTCGAGGCATGCAGATGTAGGGAACGTGAGGCTCGCCAGAGGGAGCGCGAGAGAAAAGGGGGAAATAGCAGCTAAGGGAGAGGCAATCAGCGAGGAGTACAACGTCGAGCTCGTAAGGAAGGGCAAATGGCCCCGGTCCACATAGTAGGTAAAGCCATTCCGTAGTAGTCCCCCGTCCTACCCGCCATGTTGATGCTATCTCCTGAAGGTATGTCTACTTACATGGTCCGGATGCTTGTGTTGCAATGTATCATAGTAGTAGCACAATTAGCCGAACCATCATACCATGTGATCACATGTAACGTGCTTCTGTCTGCGGACTCTAATGTATTTCTAGTTTTATGCCTCGCACTTTACCTTCGGTCGAAATATTTAATCAACACGAGTACATTTTTAATCTCCAAGCCTTGTACAAAAGTTGGACTTCATGACGATGTGAAAATGAATACAAAAATATTTTTCCACAGATACACGTATGTTACCTATCCTCAAAAGTTTGACGCTCGACAGTAACCTTCACGACTTTCACAACTACGCATCTTTCATCAGTGATGTTTACCATATTTCCATCCTTGTGCACCGTGTTGTACCACACAGTGCACATATTTGTCAATTTTTCCAGGATGCAATATGTATCAGTTCTACTAAATGTGTTCTACAAGTGTACATACATTCAAAAAAATTTATCAAGTCGTACGAGGGGAAAACCTCATACGTTTCTAGGGGGGCATTATTTAGCTACATCTATCCCAATAAGCTATCTATCGAATCATTGCAATTGATGCTTGATCTTCGATAAAGAATCTAAGTTGTTTTAGCAAGGCAGTTTTTGGGCTTCATGATGCATGAAAGATGGATTGAAGTAAGTCAGACCCGAGTGTAATCAATCTATCAATGTGTAACATCCTGAATTTTGTGTGCCAGTTTCATCGAATGAAAATGTGAAAGTATACAAACTTTTGATGCATCTTATTGACACTTGGATATCAACGAAGTTTTGTTTGGGGCTTTTTCTGGAATTGTGTTATGAATATTGATTCAATAAAAGAAATGTAATTGACAAATTCATTTGAATAAAATGTCGAATCTGAAAAAATGATCCATAAGGTAACACATGAGAATTTACATTGAAACTAATTCAAGGAAAAGCTGAACCAAAGCTAAAATTCCATTTCAAAGCTTCTCTTTTTACAAGTAAAACATGAGTTACAATCAAAAGTAATTAATTTGGATCGGAAGGATGAATCGAGAATCAAAATTCTATAATTTAAATTTAAAAGTGTAAACCACTCCTCAATTCAAGTCCAAATTAAAATTCAACCATGAGCACAAATAATAATTTAGAAATGCAAAGGAAATAATGCAAGACAGGATTGCCACATAATAGATTCGGGCGTGACTACTGCCACGCCACGGGTTCAGACGTGACTACTGCCACGCCAGCCCTCCACGTTGGCACGACGTGCCCGGGAGGGCTTGCGTGACAGGTTGGCCACACCGAGACTTGTGGCGTGATAATACTGTTTTACCACGCCATGGGGGTTGGCGTAACCAAAGAGCTCGTAATTGGAAATAAAATTAACGAAGGATTAAATTTAAAATATTATTAAAAAATGATTAAATAAAAAAATTCCGCTCCATTCCCTCCCAATCCATCCCATGCACCAGGGAAAAGTTCTTTCTATGAATGTATTTTACTTGCCAGAGTTGTGCCAAAATCCTACAAAAATTTCTGCCAAATTCTTAGGCATTTTCTCAACAATGGTAGTGTGGTGCCCGTAGTTGCAGAGCTCTTGGCCATTTCATAGCTTCTCCTTTCCAAAGATTAGAATGTCGAGGATACAGAAACTCAACCAGTTTCAAGCCATGCAAACCATTTGCGCGACAAGCCATTCTCTATTAATTCTTCACTGTTAGTCAGTAAAGAACTCACTACGCAAATAGCAAACATTTGTAAGCACATCCGCACATGGAAACTTCTTCATTCAAGCATTAGAAATTGCCATCACATGCCTAGGGAAGGGAACGCCTGCGGGATTGGAGGGCAGAAGCGGCCGGGAAGGAGGGAGACGGCAGCGGCAGGAATAGTGGGCAGCAATCCAGCCAGGTTGCACAGTGACCTGACCCAGGGCAAACATGTCATTTCACCGGGAAAAAAAGGCCTAAAAAGAATTAAGAAAAGAGATAAATATAGAAGAATGACATTTTTTAGATATCACTGTGGAACGAGTACAAATCCTCAATTACGTCGGAGTAAGTGGTAATTCCTCGATACCCACTTTTACAAGTGGCAAATCCTCCTGTCAAAAAAAGGCAAGTGGCAAATCCTCCTTTTTCAATGCATTATTAAACTATATTCTTGAAAATTTTCAATCGAATTTAGCCGTCCAGATAGTATAGATCCACCCATCCAGATCTATATATATACCTATCTACCTCTCCTCTCCACCTTATCATCTCTCCATGACTCCACAGAACCACACCCCGATCCAGACATCCACGGCAACCGCCGCTTGATTCCTTCGCATTGCCACCCATGTGGCGCCTCGCCGGCTCTGGTGAGGAACCCACCGAAGCTCCACCGTAGTCTCCTCCTCTTCATCTTCCCCCTGTTTGTCGTAGATGCACCCTCCTGCCCCTCCCCCAAGCCACGACTACCTCTCTTCGTCTTCGGTGTTCTTCCCATGACATGACCATCGGCAAAGGTGATAGGTGGCGCCATCTTCAATGCATTTCCTTAATGTAAGGAAAAGAAGAGGGGGGCATTCGATAGAGCGTGCGTTCATTCGAGGGGCATGCGGCGTAGGGGCATCAGACAGTAGCGGCACTGAGGTGGCTTCACTAGTGGCGGTGCAGCACTCATACACACTTGGACATGTCTTTGCCGACGGGTGCGCTCACCAGAGACGAGGAAGACGCCACCCCTAAGCATGAATCTTCGAGTAAACCTTGTTAGAAAAATAGGGACAAAAGGAGACACTAATTTTTACCTAGAAAACTCTTGCGGGAAAAAAAACAACGGGTGCCAACCGGCGATGATCACTATATGAGAGGTGTTTACAAATCGCAGAGGATTACAAATGAGGCGTCAACTCTCCCCGTGCGACATACAAGAGGTATATAAAGGGGTAAAAGGACTTAGAGTCTAAGTAGAAAACTTATCCGCTAATATGACATATTTGAATACAACCACATTAGGAATTTGGATCACATATTTCAACAATCTTTATCTTGAGATGAATTTTCTCTTGTAGCAAAATGAAGAATCATCAATCACCAAATAACCCAACAATAAGATAAAAAATCACAATGCGCCAATTAGTCTCTAGGACTAAACTGTGATACCAAGCTCAAACTTAGTAGCAGGAACTTGCTTTGTCATTATATCAGCTGTATTATCACGAGTACTTATCTTGCACACCATGACATCACCTTGAGCAATAACACCTCGAATAAAATGAAATCTCACATCAATGTGCTTTGTTCTCTCATGTAATTTCTGATCCTTTGTAAGACATATAAAATTCTGACTATCACAAAATATAATAGTGCAACAATTATCTCTACAAAGCTAAGTGTACAAACCTCTCAACCAAATAGTTTCTTTACAAGCTTCAGAAATAGCCATATATTCTGCTTCAGTGGTAGATAAAGCTACAGTAGTTTGCAAACTTGCCTTCTAACTAAAGGCACAACCACCAATGGTGAAAACATAACCTGTGAGAGACTTCCTCTTGTCCAAATCGCCAGCATAATCAGAGTCAACATAACCAACAATTTCATCTCTAGAATTCCCAAACTACAAACAAGCATTAGAAGTGGCACGCAAATATCTGAAAATTCACTGAACTGCTTTCCAATACTCTTTTCCAGGATTAGCCATGTATCTACTAATAACACTCAGTGCATGAGATAAATCTAGACGAGAACAAACCATGACATACATAAGAGAACCAACTGCACTGGAATATGGAACTCTAGACATGTACTCAATATCATAATCTAACTCAGGACATAAAGCTGAACATAATCTGAAATGCGAAGCTAAAGAAGTACTCACTGGTTTTGAATCATGCATATTAAAACGACGAAATACCTTCTCAATATAACCTTGTACTCAATATCATAATCTAACTTGCCAAATTGCCTCTCTCTAATAATCTCCATACCGAGAATTTTCTTTGATGTACCTAAGTCTTTCATCTCAAATTTATTACTCAATAGTGCTTTCAGTTTTACTATTTCTGATTTATCTTTTGAAGCAATCAACATATCATCAACATAGAGAAGCAAATAAATAGCTAACCATTAACTGTCTTTAAATAAACACAACTATCATAATCAGATCGTTTAAAATCATGACAGAGTATAAGGAGTCAAATCTCTTGTACCATTACCTAGGACATTGTTTCAAACTATAAAGAGATTTCTTCAATCTACAAACAAGATGTTCTTTTCGAGAAATAGCAAAACCATCAGATTGGTCCATATAAATGTCTTCTTCTAACTCCCCATGTAAGAATGCAGTTTTAACATCTAAATGCTCAAGTTCATAATCATGCATATCAACAATACTGAGTAAAGTGCGAATAGAACTATGTTTCACAACTGGGAAAAAGACATCATTAAAATCAATACCTGTAATCTGACTATAACCTTTAGCAACCAATCTTGCTTTATACCTTGCTGGTTCAGTATGAGAAATACTTTCTTTTCTTTTGAAAATCCACTTGCAATGAACATGTTTCTTCTCCTTTGGCAATTTCACTAGTTCCCAAGTGTCATTCTTTTCAAGTGACTCCATCTCATCGTGAATAGCAGTTATCCACTTATTACAATCAGTGGAGCCAATAGCCTCAGAGTATGATGAAGGTTCTATATTACCTTCAATTTCTTCTCTTCAATCAATCTCTTAGGTGGATTAATCTCCCTCCTAGGTCTGTCAACTACAATGGACCGTTGTGGTACCTGCTCAACAATAGGAGGGTTTTCAGCAATAGGTGCATCATGAATAATATTTTCCTTATCTGATGTGTTATCTTAGTCAACAAAATGGTCCACCTGAACACTTGAATTCTGCTTACTCTCAACAAAAACATTAGTATGTTGGAAATATGCCCTAGAGGCAATCATAAAGATGATTATATTTCAATATGTTCATATCATTGGATAATATGTTATCTTGTTCATATAATAATATCAATAATATTTATTATCAAGTATGTGACTTGATTGTGAAACTCTATATTTCTGTGATGATTATTCTTAAACGTTTCCTAGTCGGAAACATATGAGAACACATATGATTAGACTAGCATATGTGTTGGTTGATGACTATGTTTCACAAGTCATGGATATGGCGATATCAAATTAATAATCTAGACACATGTTAGAGAACATGGCGTTGGAAATAACCCACCTTGAGACACTGTTTAGATTGTTATGATTCTATGTATCATGAGTTGGTCTCAAGCAATGATGATGTATAATCCTTATCAGTATGATTTTCTACATGTGTAATAGCACTCTTAAGGGTTACCAAACGCTACTCGCAACTGGGTAGTTATAAAGGTAGCTTTCGGGTATGCTATGAAACATGCGGAGGGATGTGACTGGTCAGATATGGGATTTGCCCCCTCCTAACATAACAGGAGAGATGTCTCTGGGTCCCTCGTTGTGGTCGGATAAAGAAAGTGCATGACCATGCCACTAGTGGTCGAAGTGTCGACCACATGAAGTTATTCGACATGTGATCGAGAAAGTATTGAACAGTCCATGGATGATACAATATCTCACCTGGAGTTCAAACAGACATCGTGAGGCAAGGGGAGAATACACAAGAAGGTCTTTCAGTTCGATCAGATATGGACTAGTCGTATGGAGATACAAGCTGGTCGTAGGCTGGTCAAATATGGTCACTAAGTGGTCAGAACCTGGTCATAAGGAGTTACGAATTGGTCGAGATCAAATATGAATTGGTCGTATAGAGATACGTGCTGGTCATTAATGATATGGATCTGATCGTAGATCATCTTGCATTAAGGTTCGTCCGATATATTCTATGTGTATTTGGAAATCGTTATGTGCTGCTAGGTATTGCTGACGACTAGTGGTCGGAAAAGAGTTTTCGAGTCACAACCAATTACACATGAACCTATAGGGTCGCACACTTAAAGGGCTGGGATTTGATTTGGATGGTGATTTGAATTCTTGTAGGCCTCGAGTTCGTAATGGGCCTCAAGTTCGAGAACCATCATGGATGCCTATAAATAGAGGGGTGTGACAACGATCTTTCGAAGAACTTCCTGAAACCCTAATAGCCACGCCTTCCTCAACCACGTTGCCGGTGCTAGCACTCCAGCGTGTGGTATCTCTTCCCCGTACGTGTGGATACCTTGGAGGTGTTGTTGCGAAACATCAGCACTAGGACGATCCCAACTAAGTACATCTTCTCGGAGGAGCAGGTGCTCGGCGAGTACGACTACTCGGAGGAGAAGACGAGCGGCGAGTACGACCACTCGGAGGAGAAGACACGCGGTGAGTATGACTACGACCGCATCATCTCGCTACATGGACTCTACTTTCGATACGAGTCGGCGCGTCTAGTGGTAATCTCGTAATCTTTTACTAGCGGAGGTTCCTTGGTTGCGCGGTAAATTTTTATTTAGTGCTATCGTAGCCTTCCCGTGATCCTTCATAGTAGGCAGTTTATCATGAAGCATAGCAGATTCCTTAAAGACAATATTTCTGCTAATCACAACCTTGTGTGTTTCAGGATTCCATAATTATATCCTTTGACACCAAATTTATAACCAAGAAAGATGCACTTAACAGCTCTAGGCTCTAATTTTCCATTATCAACATGAGCATAAGCAGTACAACAAAAAACTTTCAATTTTGAATAATTTGCTGGGGAATCAGACCATACCTTAATTGGAGTCTTTTTTTCAATTGCAATAGAGGGAGGCCGATTAATAAGATAGTAAGCAGTGGAAGTGGCTTTAGCCTAAAAACACCTATGCAAACCTGCATTAGACAACATGCAACATGCCTTGGAAATGATGGTTTTGTTCATACACTTAGCTACACCATTTTGTTGAGGAGTATGAGGAACGGTGTAGTACCTCACAATGCCTTCAGTATTGCAATATGGTTCAAATTCATTAGAACATAATTACATCCCATTATTAGTGCGAAGTTTATTTACCTTTTTTTCAGTTTGCCTTTCAATCATAGTGTTTCACTCTTTAAATACTAAAAATACTTCTGATTTAAGCTTCAAGAAATAAGGGCACACTCTTCTAGAGTAATCATCAATAATTGTAAACATATAACTAGCATCTCCTAGCGATATCTTGCGAGATGGCCCACATAAACCAGAATGCACATAATCCAAAATATATTCTGTAGTATGAACTGAAGTATTGAATATTACCCTCTTGTGTTTGCCAAATACACAATACTCATAAAATTTTAGCTTGCAGATGCTATGTCCATCAAGAAGTCCTCTCGTGCTCAATTCTGCCAAACCAATTTCATTCATATGCTCAAGGCGTATATGCCAAAGATTAGTAGCATCATAATCAGATAATGAACTTGATATTACAGCAACACTACCTAATATTGTAGCACCTCGTAACAGATTGACAGTTTTAATATCAGCTTTCATCACAACAAGAGAGTCTTTTGATACCTTTAAAACTCCACCTTCACCTGAATACTTGTACCCTTTAGCATCAAGAGTACTCAAAGAGATGAGGTTTCTTTTCAAATCTGGAATGTGCCTCGTATCTATCAAAGTTCTGATAATGCCATCAAACATCTTAATCTGAATTTTACCAATTCCTGCAACCATACAAGATGAGTTATCACCCATCAACACAGTACCATCTTCAACAGGTTCATAAGTGGTACAGGCAGAATCAAGAATGTATTCATCATTGGTCTTAGCACATCCAGCAAAGGCAACAAGAATTTCTCCATCAGTATTATCATCAGCAACAAAGGAGGCTTTACCTTCATCATCTGGTTTACTTTTTGGCTTATAATAGCTAGCTCTCTTTTCTTTATTCCGTAGCTTCCAGCATTCAGAGATGTCGTACCCACTTTTCTGGTAATATTTGCACGACTTGTACTTGCCGCTTGATTTTGATCGGTTATTGTAGCCGTTCGAACTTTTGCCTTGAGATTCATTGTTTGAGTTCTTCTCCTTTTGCCTGCCATGAACAAACAAGTCTTGTCCTTGCGAGCTTGAATTTTCAGAATTTACCATATGCTTCATCTTCTCCTTAGCATGCAAAGCTTCATAAACTTCATTAAGAGTAAGAGTATCTCTACTATATAATATTGTATCTCTAAAATTTAAAAAAGAACTAGGCAGGGAAAACAAAAGAATGAGATGATCAAGCTTCATAAATCCTCATCATCATACTTTACCTCCATCGACTCTAGGTCCACAATGATCTCCTTAAACACCGAAAGATTCAAGCACAGATCCTCCTTCTTGCAACTTGTGATCGTACAATTTCTGCTTGAGATGCATCTTACTAGTGAGATCCTTTATCATGCAAATTTGTTTCAGCTTCAGCTATAATGCAGCAGATGTCTTTTGCTTCAAAACATCCTGCAAAATATCATTTGATAAATGAAGGTGAATCTGAGATAAAACCTTACGGTCTTTGCGTTTCTCATCTACGGTCCATGCGTTAGGTTGTTTCTCAAAACCTTCCAAAGCATCATCCAAATCCATATGTGCCAACACAGCCCTCATCTTGACTCGCCACAGCGAAAATCTTGTGTCTCGACCCAGGAGTGGAAGATCATACTTCAAAGTCGCTATGATGAATAAAACATGAAATTTGCTGATATTGATCTGTGTAAACCTAGCAAAAATCACGACCTCTTTGGTACACTTTCTGTGTACGCAAAACAAAGATCTTCAAAAGATCTTCTGTGTACGGCGGTGAGCAGATTGATTTTTTTTCTTCGTATCTCTTAAACCAAAAATTCTGGCTCTGATACTACTTGTTAGAAAAATATAGATAAAAAGAGACACAAATTTTTACATAAAAAATCCTTGAGAGAAAAAACTACAGGCGCCAACCGGCCGGCGATTATCACTATATGAGGAGTGTTTACAAATCGTAGGGGATTACAATGAGGCGTCAATTCTCTCCGTGCGGCATACAAGAGGTATATAAAGGGGTAAAAAGAATTAGTCCAGGTAGGAAACTTATCCGTTAATATGACATATTTGAATATAACAGATTGAATTTGAATTAGTCCAGAGGAAACTTTTGCACTTCTGCTGCCTTTGAGATGCGCTGCGAGGCGGTGGCGCGCAGATTGAATTTTTTTTCTTCGTATCTCTCAAACCCAAAAATATTGGCTCTGATACCACTTGTTAAAAAACTATGGACAAAAGGAGATACGAATTTTTACGTGAAAAACCATTACGGGGAAAAATCACGGGCGTCAACCAGCGATGATCACTATATGATGAGTGTTTACAAATCGCAAGGGATTATAATGAAGCGTCAACTCTCCCTGTGCGGCATACAAGAGGTATATAAAGGTGTAAAATGACTTATAGTTCAGGTAGGAAATTTATATGCTAATATGACACATTTAAATATAGCTACATTAGGAATTCGGATCACATATTTCAACACATCTAAAGATTAGAAATTTGACTGATTTCTTCAAAATATTTATCCACTGTTGTTTAACAAATCCGAACAAATTATAATTCAACAAAAAAAAAAACAAAACCCACACGAATGCGCATGCCTCTGCGATGGGCATGCAAGGCTAAGAGCCTTACAGACTGGGCCACAAAAACGAACACCTCTAGGGCGCGTTGCCACCTACAACGGGAGAACCTTCGAGTCACCCACATCTGCGTCCTCTCCGTTCATGGCCTCGCTACCCTCGCTAGACAGCTCCTCCAGCGACCTCCCCTTCGGCTCAGGCAGGAAGCAGGTGAAGAGTATCCCAATCACATTGCACGCGGCGAGCACGAACAGCGAGGCGCGCACGCCGATGCCCGACGGGTACCCGGTCTCCGTCGTCTGGCTGCCGTCCGCCCTCTGCGCAGCGTACATGAACCCGAAAGACCCGACGATGGCACCGACCTTACCCGCCGCCGCTGATATACCGTGGCACGTCGTTCGGACGTGCGCCGGGAAGATCTCGGCTGGCATGATGAAGGTGGTGCTGTTGGGCCCGAAGTTGGCGAAGAAGAAGGTGAAGGTGTACATAACCACCAGCCAGATGCGCCGGCCGGGATGCGTAAGTTTGTCGTAGAAGGCGGCGACGAAGAGCATGAACACCTTCATCATAGCAAAACCGAGGAACTGGATGGCCTTCCGGCCAACGACGTCGATGAAGGCGATGGTGAACCAGTAGCCCGGCAGCGTGCCACAGAGAGCGATGATGGCCTGAGCGCGGCCGACGCGGTACGCCTCCTCCAGAGCGCTCATGGTGCGTGCCTCGGGGACCCACTTGACGTCGCAGAATATCTCCTCCTGGAGGATGTTCTGGGAGTAGAAGACGACGTCGAGTACGAACCAGCACACAACGGCGCCAAGGAGGTGGAGGCCGTGGCGGCGGGCGAAGCGGCGGGAGAAGACGCCGTAGTCCCTGTCCTTGATGATGTTCTCGAGCATGTCCGGCTCGCCAGTGAGGTCCACCTTGAGCACCTTGGACATGTCGCGCGCAGCCCTCTCGGCGTCGTGGGCGACCAGCGCCGTGTAACGCGCCGTCTCTGGCATCTTCACCCGCCAGCGGTAGGTGAAGACAGCTGGGATGGCGCCGACCATAAGGATGATGCGCCACACGTAGTCGGCCTGCCTCGGAGTCGACGCCACGGGGTCTTCCTCGTATGCTGGGGCGTTGAAGCGCGCCTGGAACGTCGCCGAGACGACCAAGGTGACAATGCAACCTGCAAGAATGCCGAACCCCTCCATGGCAAACACGGCTGCAATGAAACTCCCCCGCGTCCTCTTGTTAGAGTACTCGGACATGATGGTCGCCGAGAGCGGGTAGTCGCCGCCGATGCCGACTCCGAGCCAGAACCGGAAGAAGCAGAGAGTGGCCATGACGCCGTCGGCCGTGTTGCCAAACGACAAGCCCGAGAGGAACGAGCCCATGATCATGAGCATGATGGTCTTGCCGTAGAACTTCTTCCGGCCGACCTTGTCACCGAACCAGCCGAACACGAGCTGGCCGACGATCATTCCGCAGAAGGTCACGCCGTTGATCGCCGCCTCGAGCCTCGGCGGGAGCCTCCCGGGGTCCGGTCTGCCCGGGACGTGGTAGTAGATGCGGCCAAGTAGCTTGGTGACCAGGGTGATGCAGAAGAGGTCGTAGGCGTCGGCGAAGAAGCCCATGCCGGCGATCACCACCGTACGCACGTGGTACCGCTGCGTCTTGGCCACGTCCAGCGCGTGCAGCACCTGCAGCTGCTCCAGCGCCATCGCCGTCTTCTCCCCCTCTCCCCGTCCACAGTTCTTGGCCGGTCCAACGCAACGCAAGTACGTACGTATCAGCTTAGGTAGAAACAACAAGGGGATCTTAATTATGTTTAGATACAATTCAGTGGGAGCCAAGTAAGCACAAGCAAATCAGCGACTTATATAAGCAGGCATGCTGCTTTGATGCGACGAATGGGACAACAGCAAGATACCAGGTAGCATGTGTAGAAGACAAGGATGACGACCATATGTGTTGTTTTGCATGATGCGGCGAGAAAGAACAATTAAAAAGGGCTAGTTAATTAAGCGGATGGAGACTCCAAGGCGCCGGTTTGATGCAGGACAGCGCGCAGTGATCTGGAATTAATGTTGGTAGAGTAGAATATCCACAAGGGCCCAGGTGAATAAACCTTTGCGTTGGTGATGTTGGAGGCTAGCATTAGGATCTTAGTGGCGGAAAGATACACCAGTACGTAGTTTGTGTAGGTAGACACATTCAGCACATGTATTGTTAGGCTACTTGCTAATTAATAACAAGGGTTCTTTTTTTTTAAAAAAAAAGGAAATTGGGGCAGCAATAAGATGGAGCTGCATGTCCATAAAATGTAAGTTCATAGATGTAGATTCTCGAACTTGTTTCTAACAACAATCAATATGAATTGTTTGTAGCCATTGAATCGGTATTTCAAGCTCTGTGATATGCCTACCGATTTAAGTGTTGCCGCTTGTGGTTCCTCCACTTGGATGATATGGTTGCTAAAAAATGTGGATGCAGAGCATTGCATTGTAGCAATCGTAATATTATGTTCAAAGAATTACTATATAACTTCCGACAGTTTTTTGAAGCTAAAATTGTCATTTTTCTGTTCGTTAGATACGCTATAAGATTCGTGTTATTGATGTGTTGTAAGAAAAAAATCGTAATAGTCGAATTTTTATTCGTCTAATATGCTTTGAGATTTGTATATTTTCCCTATATGATGAATTGGGTCCGGATTTATTATGATTTTTTTCTGCGGGACATAATGGGTTCACCACATCACTATATTTTATTGGTATATAATTTTATTTTTTGTCTTTATTTTTGTTCAACCTCTCAAAGTACATGTGAAGAACATAACGGGTTCACCACATTGATGTATTTCATTGGTATATAATTTTATTTTTTATCTTTATTTTTGCTCAACCTCTCAAAGTATATGTGAAGAATATAACGGATTCACTACATTGTCGTATTTTGTTCGTACATAATTTCTTTTTTGTCTTTGTTTTTGCTCAACCTTTCAAAGTACATGTAAAATTTTGAATCATGTAATGGAAATATGAGTTATTAAGACTTTCAAAAACAGTTACAGTGACTAAGAACAAAAATTACATAAATATTTTACTGTAATTTATATATAATAAAGTTGTAAATGAACTTTCAGAATACGACAGATTTTTATAGAGAAAACAGTCGAATTCTGTGTAGACAGACCCTTATGTTTATGCAACACATGTCGTTGTTATAAAAAAAAAAGAGATCATTAACAGCCTCCAAAAGAGTGACTAGAAATTATGGTAGGCTGTTGAAAAACTCTATACTCAAGTACTAAAACCTCGCCAACCCTCGCCAACCGTAAAATCACATATTCCAAATCCGCTCCAATTCCGTTTAAAAAAACCACTCCAATTCGAGTGTACAGCAGAGTGGTATTAAGTCTTAACTGTTAATAAAAATTGCTATTAATACAAATTCCGCAATAATCACAAAAGCAGACCAACATATAACATCAAAATTGCTGGTTTAGAAAACCTGAAGAATCTAGAAGTTCAAAAGTAAAAAAGAAATGAAGAAATGCTTACTAAAATCATAAAAGAAACTACCTCTTCAAAAATTAGAGCATCCTCTAAAAACCTTTCGGATCAGTAAACTTCTGCAGGCATGTCTGAATGTTGTAGGGCTCCTTCCCAATTCCAACAAAAATACCAAATCGTGACCCAATCCCCAATATCAAACAAGCCTGATTATTCTCAGCAACGAATTAATTCGACCTCCGTTGCTCCAAGACCGATAAAGTTGTTAACTTTGGCGATAGTGAAAATGGTTAATTAAAACTTGGGCATTGACAATAGAAGAGTTAATTACAATAATTTGACTTGTTCTGGTTTTCACATGTCCATTTGTTAGTTTACCCCCTTTATGAGAAGCAAAAGAAAGACATTGCATCGATCGACATCAGCATGACAGCATATGAACACACCTTATGTGATAAGCTCCGCATGTAAGGCGGCTACATGTAAGGCAGTGCACACAACGTTTGTATCAGACGCTGTATGTTGTACATGGCTTATAAATAACAAGGTAAAAGGAATAAGCTGTTGTGTAAGGGTTACGAAATATTATGAGCTTCGGGGGTACAGGGGCGAAGCTCCCCACGGTACGGACTATGGGTCCGAGTCGAACATGTAATCAAGGTATAAATATATACTACCGACCTCTTGTAATCCTAATCAGAATAATCATATAAAAAAAACTCATACGGACAGAGTCGCCGCAATTCAGCTCCCAGGGACGTGGGCTTTGCTGAACTTCGTAAGTAAATTCTTGTATCTTTTATATACTTATTGTGATTGTTCTCTTATACAAAAGACTGTCACCGATTCCAACACTGTACCTGCAAATTTTTGTGTCGTTGCTAGATTAATCGGGTTACAAAGTTCTTCTTACTCAGACGGACAGTGAGAACTGTTGAGGCACCGTCGCTGGTGAATCCAGTCCGAACGATAACCTCATAGACAAACATAGAATCGCATCAAACAATGCAAAAATATAAGAACAGAATAGTAGATTGAACACAGAGATGTAGGGGATTTCTTGCTTCTCTTTATTGCTCTTCATACAATCAATCCTTTACAATGACTAACACCCCCTATTTATAGACTACAGCCCCTGTTAGGGTTTGGACTGAGGTGCGTATACATGGGTCGGCTGCTGTGCCGGATCCATAGTTTCCCAACATTCCCCCTTATGCACCCATCCTCACATGTTCATACCTCGTCAAAACTCCATAAAAACTCAGTGGAAAAAATTTAAAGAAAGAGTACATGACATACGTTCTGCTGCGTTGTACGAATTGCCTCGTTAAAAACCTTAACCGAGAAACTTGAGGAAAACTTGTCAAGAGAAAAAGAGTACAATCCACCTAATTTTATTTAATCTCTAGGATTTACTCTTTGGGTACTCAATCTTCGTGGTCAAGTTTCACTAATGAGTTCGTGAAGGTTCTCCCCCTGAATTCTACACTTATCTAAGTCTTATCATTCAAATTCCACGTATGCACCTTTCAAAGCCAGATGCTGAAAGTGACTTAGTGAATAATCTGCAAGATTTTCACATGACTTAGTATGCAATACTTTAATTCCGTCCATCTTTTGCAATTCATGAGCATAGAAGAACTTGGGATTGATATGCTTTGTGAGATGACTCTTCACATAACTCATTTATACTTGTACAACACAAGCTGCATTATCTTTATAGATAATAGTGGGGTTTGTGCGGTATTCAATCCACATGACTGCTGAATGTGGTGAATCATTCGCCGAAGCCAAACATATTCTCGTGAGGCCTCGTACAGTGCTATAGTTCCTGAGTGGTTCGTCAAAGTCAATAAAAGACTTTGCTTAGACGATTTTCATAACATGCAGTTCCACCACACAGGAATACATAGGCTATTTGTGACTTGGCTGTATGCGGGTTCTACAAGTATCTATCATCTACATAGCCATTCATAGTTAGGTCTTAGTTCTTTTGTCGAACAGACCAAGTTCTTTGCTTTCTTGGAGATATCAGAAGATGTCATTCATTCCCTGCCAATGCTTTTGGTAGGTTTTGTACTATACCTTGCTAATAGATTCATGACAAATGCAATGTCCGGTCTAGTACATTTTGCTAAATACATGAGTGCTCCTACTACACTCAAGTATGGGAATTTCGGTCCCAGGACTTCCTCCCCCTCTTCTCTAGGTTTATACAGGTCCTTATTTTGCTGCAAAGACCTCACGACCATTGGCACTTTCGAAGGATACACCTTTCCAAAATCAAACCATTCTAACACCTTCTGGGTGTAGGTTGACTGATGTACTAATATCCCTTCAAGGGCATGCTCATGCTGCAAGCTTAGGTATTAGGTAATATTTGATTTTACCCAAATCTTTCATTTCGAGCTCTGACTCTAGGTAAGAGCTTGCTTTCTTAATACCTTACAGGGTTCCAATGATGTTCAAATCATCTTCATACACTGAGATTATACAAAATGCATCCTGGAATCATTGTATAAATACACAGAGATAATTCTTATTATTCGTGTAGCTTTTCTTGCATAGAAAGTCACTTCAAGCGATTATACCACATCCTGTCTGATTTCTTAACTTTGTACAGTGACTTTTTGAGTTTCATACTGTATAGATTTCTATCTGCTCTGTCTTGGTTCTGGACAGGGATACATTCAGATATCTTCATATAAATATCTGAATCCAATATTCCATAAAGGTATGCTGTTACCACATACATCAATTTCACCTTTAACTTCAAGTTTACTATCATTGAGATTAAATATCTAAAGGGTGGTTTCGCCCATGACCGGGGAATAAGTTTCTTCATAAACAACTCCTGGATGTTGAGTGAAACCTTATGCAACAAGCTTTAATTTACTTCATTATTTTCATTTATCTTTCGAACAAATACCCACTTATGCCCTTACGGGGTGCACATGGGGAGGCGAACGGCTTACTGGCCCAATCACCTTTCTTTTATTCAGAGAAAATAATTATATTTCTATTGTCTTCTTCCAGTCTTCTCAATCTGATATTTTCTTACATTCAGCGAGCGGTGTAGGCTCTGGATTAAGATCGATGATTGTGGTAATTTTCTTTGCAAAATCCTTATCGACATTGGCTGTTGTCTTATTCATAGATTATCCCGAGATCATAAATTTTATAGCCATTTCTACAAGGGGCGATTCTTCTAATGCTTCTACTTGCTCACCGCTGATTTCAATTACGGGGGCAAGTCCCTTTAGTTTTCTAACTCCGATGTGTGCGCACACATCCATGCTGGTATCTCCCTTCATCGGGATCTTCAATTCTGGTATGCATTTCCTAAAGGTTCCTGAGAGACCATGTGAGAGGTATCCCCAAGTGAGTGATGAGTATTTGACACTTTTGTTGATAAGTTTGTGATTTGGTTCACTGCTGTTTTGTTTCTGTTCTGTGCGGAACTTCCGCCCTGGGTATGCGAAAGTACCGATCATCGGAACTTCCGCCCTGGGAAAGCGGAACTTCCGATTGACCTGAGCAGCATGTTGTGATTCGGTATTGTGCGGAGCTTCCGCCCTGGGATTGCAGAAGTACCGATCTTCGGAACTTCCGCCTTGGAGAAATCGGAACTTCCGTTTATGCGCAGAACTGAGCAGTGAGTGCATAGTTTTGATTTTGAGTTGTGTGATTCATGAATGGTTTTGAGTCTAATGCAAATATTGATTCTAGTATCTAGAGCAATGCTATGTGATGTGTTTCTTGTCTGTGCTGGTTGCAGGACGTCGAGGCGGAGTCGTGGCGAGGCACGTTGAGACCGGACTAGACGCAGGCGACGTTGAGGTCAGAACGGTCAAGGTGTGTCGAAGACGGCGTGCACTCGAGGTGGTTGCGAGTCATGGACAACAAGGAATGCGGGACCTTCCAGAAGGTGCGCGAGGGGTGAAAGGGTAATTTCGCAAGGCAGCACCAGTGGAAGCGGGATCCGTTAGGGTTTAGCCGGCGTAACGGGTTGGAGACCCGTTAGCCTAAGGCTATAAATAGAGGTGAAGGCCTGGTTGTTTTGTGGACTTTTTTAGAGAGCATTAGGGTTTGCTAGAGTCAAAAGTGGCTTTGAGAGTTTGTTTTGGCTTTAGGCTTTAGTTGTTGGGAGACAGAGCAGAGATGTCCCTGTGTGTGTGCCTCTCATCTTGAACCTCCTGGTTATCTTTCTCATCTTGGGGTTTGTGTGTGTGTGTGTTCTTGAGATGGAGAGGGAGTGGATGGATTGAGTTCTTTGTAATCATTCCTCTGTGTGTTTCTCTGTAATCCATTGGTGCAATGAATGAAAAATCTCTTGTTTACCTCCTGTTCATGTCTCTATTCTCTCGTTAGAGTTTGATTCTTGAGATTTTGGTTCTTGGATTGATTCTTGTTGGGAAGTACCAAAATGGGTTGCTCTTTGTTGGGATGATGTCTCAAGATCATTTGATCAATCTTTTCCAAGAGCAAATCAACTGCAATATTAGTTATTGATTTTTGGTTTCTCTGTTCGTCCTTCCCATGCCTAGGTCTTGGATGAAAAACTTGTTTCCCTTCTTGAGATGGCATGAAACTTGGCATGTTGAATCTATAGGCTATTAAGTAGCTACTCTCAAAGTTTCATCACTCAAGAATCCAAGAATCATGCGAATTTCAGTTTTTGGTCTTTCTTGTCAAATATTTAAGAAATCCGATTTCACTTCGATTAATAGATCTTTGTCTGCGATTCCTTCTCAATGAGGTCAAGATGTTGTTTAGGATGATGTCCTGATGAGGACAACCCAACATTCAATGACCATGCTACAGAAGATCATCTCCGCGACCAAGATATTCTCAAGGACAAATAATATCAAGGACCAATCACGAGAAGACGTGCTAAAAAAATACTTGATCAGGTGAACGCTAACTTAGAACTTATTTCAGATCTCAATAACTTAGTAGTGCTTCCAATGTCCTCTTCTTTGATTGAACTCAGGTGCATTGAGAGGAACAAGGAGGTCCGTAAAACCAATGAGTTTTGCAATCATTATCTGCATGAATTATAATGTTTCCAGCCAGCATACACCAGAGCATTGGATAGTTTGTCAAGTCTATTTTCCTACGCTCAAACCGCATTATTTGGAGTTGTGTAATGAAAGTTATGATCATTTTAGTAACAAATTGCACATGCTGATAAATGCTGCGCGAAAACGGAAGTCTTCTTAAGTGCTTGCACACCAACCAGGAATGTTTCACTATGCCTATCATATATGGATGGAAAGATAATTAAGTCTATTTTCACCTCCAACAAACGGTTCGTCATTTGGACTTCCGAGGAGAGAGTTATTGCTATTTTACTAAAGATCGCGCAGGTTGAGCAGACGCGAGAAACCGAGAAGACTCCTTGAATGCTTCAACCAGCTTGGCCTTCCACCTTCCAAACGTGGTGACTTATGTTCATACCCAGCTAGGAGGGTTGTTCCTAGTATATATACCCTCTACTCCCATCCATGGAGGTACTTTTGATATTTCAACAAACCGATATATGAAATTGCAGAAGACTGCTGAGTTCCTTGCTCCTTTTGCTCTTGTGAGTTCTCTTGGATTTGCAAGAAGATTCCTCCGGGATCCCCTAATTCGTGCTCTACGCTCACGGCGTTTTGTGTGGGTTAGTTCCGGATTGTGGTTCTGCGATTGTTCGGATAGCGGGTCAGAATCCATAAGGTTTCGGATCGTCTCTCCCCAACGCTTGGTCGCATCCAACCTTGGCAGGTTAAAGCTAGTTACCCTTTTCCGCTACTCACAACTAGTTATCCCCGCTGTCCACAGCAAGATTCGCTTTGTTCTTCAACCTACGCCGTGAAGATCGGGCCACCCCTAGCGTGTACGCATCATTTGGTATCAGAGCTTTCGTTGTCACGGTAGGTTTCCATTCACAAATTAGCCTTTTAGTGCATCACTTTTTCTTGTGTTGATATTATTTCGATTTCTATCCTAAAAGTCCAGATCCAAAAACAAAAAAATTACCAAACCTTTGTTTAGTACTGTTAATCTTGTGCCGTTCGTGCTCATCTTGTTTCTAGTCACCATCGATATCTTGCACCGTGTTTGTTTTAGTAGTTAAGCTTGCTGTTTAGTATAAAAAAAGAGAGAAAGAAAAAGAGAACACAAAAAAAAGAGAAAGAAAAAGAGAATACAAAAAAAAGAGAAGAAGAAAGCGAAGGGTTGTGTTGCGGTTGTCAAAATTGCAAGATTCAAATTCTTGCACTGAATTTTTTTCGGTGTTTTGGACCGGTGACATTCACGTATCCGTTGTGTGGTTTACGGCACTTGATCCCAGTACTACAACCCTCCTTGTTTAGCCCACCAAGCCCCACTAAAACCCGGCGGTTGTTTGATTCGTGTCCTTTCAATCACTTGACCACATCCAAGGTATCGCCACTCTTGCACTCTTGTCATCCATTGAGAACGCATAAGAACATTGGTGAGTAAGAGGTGAGGTTGTGTGATTCCACAAATATTACCTATTCCACTTTCTCTTCGCTAACATGGCAGGTTCCAACGAAAGTGTACATGGGGAAAATCATGAAGGAGATGAACAACCAGTCACACGAGCCGAGATGCAACAATTACGTGATCCGTTCGGGCCATGGGACGATGCTCAATGAACGCCTTCCGTCGCCGGTGGTGGGGTCTACGCCAACCTAACCTGCCGTTGATCAAGGTGAAGCCGCGATGAGAACTCGGGATGGGCCTGCGCTAATGGCGGCTTCCACGACCAAAGAAGATCTTGGTCGGGTGATGGACGAGGGGCGGTGCCCATCGTGGCCGAGGCGCAGCTGCACATATTCTGCCGCATGGGGGAGGTGCTCACGGTCGTGGTTTTGGCCACCGTGTGCGCTTCGAGAGGATGCTGAATCCAAGATGGCAAGATTTTTGCATGGTCTAAATAATGAAATTTCAGGTTTTGTTGAGATGTTTCCTTATAACAATCTGCAAGATCTTGTTGCCCGTGCTATGCGACGGAGAGAAAGATTCGACAAGAAGGACGTGGTCAGTCTTTTGGGAACCGTTCTTTTTCAGCTCCATGGCGTCGCCAACAGCCGAGTACATCCTCTGCTGGTCGTCGTTCTCAAGGTGCCCCTGCTGCCAAGCCTACACCCTCGTCGGCTTCTTCACCTGCAGGACACCAAGATAATCGACGCTCTAGTAGAAAAATAGGAGCATCATCTTCCACATCGACAGCAGCAACCACATCTCGCAGCCGCGAAATTAAGTGCCATAAGTGCCAAGGGTGTGGGCACATTGCCTCTGAGTGCCCTAGCAGAAGAAACTTGCTTGTTAATGAACAAGGAGAATGGGAATCTGAGAGTGAGCCAGAGGAGGATGGGCTACTTGAAGAAGCATCGGATGATGATGGTATTCCAACTGATGATGGAGACAACAATTGTTTTATCTCTCGACGTGTGCTTAGTGTTAATGTTGTGAAAGGAGAAAATGGTCAGCGACATAACCTATTTCACACTCGAGGCACCATCATGAGCAAGGTATGCAGCATTATTGTTGATAATGGCAGCTACAATAATATTGCAAGTCTAGAATTGGTAGAACGAATGGGACTAAAACTACGACGTCATCCTGCCCCATATAAGATGCAATGGCTCAATGATTGTGGAGCACTGCGAGTGAACAACATTGTGACCGTCCAATTCTCAATTGGAAAATACCAAGATCAGGTGGAGTGTGATGTGGTTCCAATGCAAGCATGCGCTTACTTTTAGGGCGACCTTGGTTATATGATCGTGATGTTCGATTAGTTGCCGAGCCAATACCCTTGTTTTTATGTATAAAGGGGCGATCACTTTGCTTCCTTTAACACCGGAGGAGATAATGAAGGATGAACTGAAAAGAAACAAATGAGAGAGTGAGAAACACTTGAGTGAGAACCACCAACATAGTGAGCGAGTGCAACCAAAACCAAATCAATCTCCACACCGCAAAATACCAAGACACGGGAAAAGAGGGATTAGTGATGATGGCTAGGAAAGGGATATAAAAGAATTGAGAGAACTCAATGCCATGTTCTTTGTACTCTGCACAAGGAAAGCCTTTATCAACTAACAACTTACCATCTACTTTACCGAGTGTTGTGTTGAATCTCTTCTGTGGTTACGATGACGTATTTCTGACGGTACCACCAGTGGTCGCCACCAAAAGAGGCATTGAACATCAAATTGACCTTGTTCCCGTGCCCCACTTCCTAACCGACCAAAGATACCGCACAAATCCAGAGGAGACCAAAGAAATTCAACACCAAGTACAAGACCTACTCGACAAAGGGTATGTAAAAGAAAGTCTCTCACCTGTCTTTGCACTGGGTTCTTTTAGTCCCAAAGAAAGATGGATCATGGAGAATGTGTGTAGATTGCCGAGCCATTAATAACATAACAAGAAGGTATAGGCATCCAATACCTAGACTTGATGACATGCTTGATGAGCTTAGTGGTTCAACCATCTTTTCTAAGATTGATTTGCGGTTGCTACCACCAAATTCGAATGAGAGAGGGTGATGAGTGGAAAACGCATTCAAAACAAAATTTGGGTTGTATGAATGGTTGGTCATGCCGCTTGGATTGACAAATGCACCAAGTACTTTCATGAGATTGATGAATCATGTGCTTAGAGTTTTTATTGGCAAATTTATTGTTGTTTACTTGATGATATCTTAATTTACAAAGAAGTCTCTTGAAGAACATATTGAACATCTAGAAAGTGTGCTATGTGTCTTGCGAATGGAAAAGTTAGACGCTAACCTTGCCAAGTGCACCTTTGCACCGACAAGGTAGTTTTTCTTGGTTTTGTTGTTTCAGTCAAGGAGTGGAGGTGGATAAGGAGAAGATAAAGGTCGTTCGTGAGTGGTTACCTCCACAAAATGTGAGCCAAGTGAGGAGCTTCCTTGGCCTTGCTGGTTTTTATCGTAGGTTTGTGAAGGATTTCAGACCATTGCTACCCCAATCAACGAATTGACAAAGAAAGCAAGACTTTTCACCGGGTAAGACACAAGAGAAGGCATTTGAAGAGTGAAAGCTAAGTTGACATCAGCACCACTCCTTGCACTCCCAGATTTTAGTAAGACTTTTGAAATTGAATGTGATGCAAGTGGTATAGGGATTGGAGGAGTACTCATGCATGAAGGTAGGCCAATCACTTATTTTAGTGAAAAGTTAAGTGGTCCAACTCTCAATTACTCGCTTTATGATAAAGAATTGTATGCCCTCATGAGAGCTTTGGAAACTTGGCAACACTACTTGTGGCCTAAGGAATTTGTGATACACTCGCACCATGAATCTTTGAAACATCTTAAGGGTCAACTAAAACTGAATCGACGACATGCAAAATGGAGTGAATTCATTGAATCTTTTCCCTACATTGTCAAGTACAAGAAAGGGAAGGATAATGTTGTAGCAGATGCCATGTCTAGACGTCATGTTTTACTTTCTCAACTTGATGCTAAAGTTCTTGGGTTAGAAAGTATCAAAGAATTGTATGATCATGACTCATATTTTTCTCGCACCATTTTCCAAATGTGGTAACGGAAAGGGTCGGGACAAGTTTCATTTGCATGATGGTTTTTATTTCGCTAATAAGCTATGCATTCAGATTGCTCTGTTCGCTTATTGCTTTTGCAGAAGCTCATTCCGCGACTTATGGGCCATTTTGGTGCTAAGAAAACCGAGAGTGTGTTATGACCATTTCTTTTGGCCAAAGTTGAGGCGCGACGTTGAAAGATATATATTGCGATGTGAGACATGCAATAAAGCTAAGTCCCGCTTGAACCCTCATGGCTTGTACATTCCTTTACCTATTCCTAATGTTCCATGGGAAGATATTTCAATGGATTTTGTTCTTGGTTTACCTCGGACAAAGAGGGGGAGGGACTCAATTTTTGTTGTGGTTGATAGGTTTAGCAAGATGGCTCACTTTATTCCATGTCATAAGAGCGATGATGCTTCACATATTGTCAATTGTTTTTCGTGGAGATTGTGCGCTTACATGGCGTGCCACTAACTATTGTATCGCATCGAGACACTAAGTTTTTGAGCTATTTTTGAAGACCTTGTGGGAAAGCTTGGGACCAAGTCGTTGTTCTCTACAACATGCCATCCTCAAACGGATGGACAAACTGAAGTCGTGAACCGAACATTGTCCATGTTGCTTCGAGTTGTTCTGAAGAAAATTTGAAGATGTGGGAAGAGTGTCTACCTCATGTGGAATTTGCATACAACAGGGCGGTACATTCGACCACTAAAGTTTGTCCATTTGAACTTGCATATGGTTTCAAACCCATCTGCTCCCATAGATCTTTTGCCTTTACTGCTGCAGAGCGCGTCAATTTAGATGCAAACGAACGTCTTTGAACATGTCAAGAAGATTCACCAAAAGGCGAGAGAGAATATTGCAAAGATGACCCAGCTGTATGAGAGGCGTGCAAACAAGGGAAGAAAGAAGATGTTGTTTGAACCAGGTGACTTGGTATGGGTACATCTTAGAAAAGATCGTTTCCCTGACCAGTGCAAGTGCAAGCTACAGCCACGAGCAGATGGCCCTTTCAAAGTGGTTCAAAAGATTAATGACAATGCCTACAAGATTGATCTTCCCAGTAAGTATGGCGTTAGTGAGACCTTCAATGTATCCGACCTCTCTCCATACTTTGGACCAAACGAGTCGAGGACGACTCCTTTTCAAGGAGGGGAGGATGATGAGGACATCCCAACCTTCAATGACCATGCTACAGAAGATCATCTCCGCGACCAAGATATTCTCAAGGACAAACAATATCAAGGACCAATCACGAGAAGACGTGCTAAAAAAATACTTGATCAGGTGAACGCTAACTTAGAACTTATTTCAGATCTCAATAACTTAGTAGTGCTTCCAATGTCCTCTTCTTTGATTGAACTCAGTGCATTGAGAGGAACAAGGAGGTCCGTAAAACCAATGAGTTTTGCAATCATTATCTGCATGAATTATAATGTTTTCAGCCAGCATACACCAGAGCATTGGATAGTTTGTCAAGTCTATTTTCCTACGCTTCAAACCGCATTATTTGGAGTTGTGTAATGAAAGTTATGATCATTTTAGTAACAGCTGCACATGCTGATAAATGCTGCGCGAAAACTGAAGTCTTCTTAAGTGCTTGCACACCAACCAGGAACGTTTCACTATGCCTATCCTATATGGATGGAAAGATAATTAAGTCTATTTTCACCTCCAACAAACGGTTCGTCATTTGACTTCCGAGGAGAGAGTTATTGCTATTTTACTAAAGATCGCGCAGAAGTTGAGCAGACGCGCGAGAAACCGAGAAGACTCCTTGAATGCTTCAACCAGTTGGCCTTCCACCTTCCAAACGTGGTGACTTATGTTCATACCCAGCTAGGAGGGTTGTTCCTAGTATATATACCCCTCTACTCCCATCCATGGAGGTACTTTTGATATTTCAACAAACCGATATATGAAATTGCAGCAAGACTGCTGAGTTCCTTGCTCCTTTTGCTCTTGTGAGTTCTCTTGGATTTGCAAGAAGATTCCTCTGGGATCCCCTAATTCGTGCTCTACGCTTCCGGGCGTTTTGTGTGGGTTAGTTCCGGATTGTGGTTCTGCGATTGTTCGGATAGCGGGTCGGAATCCAGAAGGTTTCGGATCGTCTCTCCCCAACGCTTGGTCGCATCCAACCTTGGCAGGTTAAAGCTAGTTACCCTTTTCCGCTACTCACAACTAGTTATCCCCGCTGTCCACAACAAGATTCGCTTTGTTCTTCAACCTACGCCGTGAAGACCGGGCCACCCCTAGCGTGTACGCATCATGTCCTATGAGATTTGACCTGAGAAGAGCAGCAATCTTTGTGTATTTCGGATTTTTGGAAATTTTCAGTACGTGTTGTTCTTCTGTCTGGGAAATTCGGAACTTCCGCTATTTATACGCCGGAACTTCGCGTCTATGGAACTTCCGCGACCGAAGACCGAACTTCCGATTTCCAATGTAATGTTCCAGATCTCTTTTCTTTTTCTGTTTTCATTCATTTCTTTTCTCTTGATTATCTGAGGGTTTTGTTTATCAAGTTGAATACTAAAGAGGGGAAGATCTTAATTTTTAAAGGCACCATTCACCCCCCCTCTGTTGCCATTTCGGTCCTTCGCCCATACTAGTGTCGTCTCAACTGCTCCCTTCCGTTCTGGGAACTTTGGTGATCTCAGTGTCAAATCTTTTTATCCTTTTTTCACCAAAGGCCCCTACATTTGGATTTGAGGGGTCGGAGTTCTCGTCCTTTTAGAGGCCTTAGGACGGGATTAGGGATACCTTCATCGGTATTTCAACCCTCTCTGGTGCATTGCGTGCAGGCACATACGACTTGGTCACGCTCTTCAAATCACTAAAGTAGTTAGGCAGATTATTTGCCAATGCTTGCAAATCAATTATCTTCTGGACTGAAATTGACTTCTAGACTTCAATTATATTTTAGACTTTAATTATCTTTTAGACTTCAATTATCGTCTGGACTTCTCTATATGCTTCACTAGTGCGCGGGTCATGTGCATGGATTTTAATTATCTTCTGGACTTCTCTATTTCCCGATATTTTTCATCAAGGGATTGATTTCCTCGCCCTAATGACGGGAAACAATACTCATCAAATATAATATTAGCGAGGCGGGCTGCATGCAAATCTCCAATCATGGGGTCCAAATACCTGATTATGGATGTTGTCTCATAACCAGCATATATCCTAGACTTTCGGAGAGGGCCCATTGCAGTTCGCTACGGTGATGGTATAGGTACATAAACATTGCAACCAAACCTTCGTAGATGAGAAATTTTCGATGATGATTCTTGCGCTAGTTGCATAGGTGAATGGATGTTATATGTCGGTGGTCTAAGATTGATGAGAGTTGCTGCGTGCAGGACTGCATATCCCCAACATGTAGTTGCTAAATAACAATTCTTTAAAATTCTGCTAATCCATTCTGGGTGTGGACATGCGGTATGGAATACTCAACTTTAATTCCCATTTTCATGCAATAATCATCAAGTGCCTTCGAAGTAAATTCTCCAGCGTTGTCCATTCTAGTGGACTTCACATGATGATCAGGGAAATTGTTCCTAATGTTAATTATCTGCGAGATTAGCTTTGCAGAAGCTAGATTTCTCGTAGATAATAAACGTTCGTGCGACCATTTCGAGTAAGCATCGATGAACACCATAAAATACCTAAATGGCAGATAGAGGTTGTATAGGACCGCGAATGTCTCCCTGGATAAGGTTCAGGAATGCAGAGATTTCATCCTTCGCTTTCAAAGCAGAAGGTCTAGTAATTAATCTCCGAGTGGCACATGAGGGGCACACAAAATCTTCCTGATTCGGAAATTTCTTTACATCGATATTATGTCCCTGTGAATTTTTAATTATATTTCTCGTGATCCTAAGACCTAGGCGGCATAATCTATCATACCAGAGATAGAAAAGGTTCAGACCTTCTAAATACAGTTTTCAAGGCAGTATAGGCTGCATATGCCTTAATATTAGTGTAGTATAGCACAGTTTCAGATGAAGGAAGTCGTTCTAATACCATTTTTCTACTTTCTTCACGCTTTGTAATGAGCTGGTATTCTTTACCATGCTCTTCAGTTTCTACGTGGAAACCGTTAGCGCGAATATCCTTGGGAGTTCTAGTCGATTCTGGTTACAATAAGGCTTCTTTAATGACCAAAGTTGTGCCCATTGGTAGTATAATTATGACTTTTCCTGAGCCAATTATACAAGTATCGCTGCCGGTGATTATCGTAAGACTACAAGCATTCTTACTGATCGACTGAAAATTTGCGTCTCTCTCAAGGTGGTATTCATTGTGCCGCTACCTGCTAAGCACACTTCCTCCCTAGGGCACCACACGCGTTCTAATATAATGTACTTTATTAATATGTAGCAGAAAACAAGCAATATATAAATAAAACACTTCAAATATCAGAACATAACTTGCTATTATAAATACGAGAATAAGTCTTGCAGGACTTGTCAAAAGAATTTAATACTTTGCTCTCCTAGGGCTTACAACCATTATTCAATGTTCCATCACAATCACAAACTGCAAGTGACTGTAAAAAGATCTAAGTGCAGTGCGTGCACTAGATCGAATCAGCGAAGTATGTAGTAACTACGGTTGCGGCTGCTGCGATGTCCAAATGAGGAGTGATGGGGGCTGCTACTGGGCTGTCCACATCTATTAGTGCAACTAATGGCTGTAGATTCTCTGTGCCTGCAATGGCGGGGTGTGCCTTATGTTGCCCTTTTCCCTTTTAATTAGACTGGAAAACATCAATAACGTGCTTGCGACCCACGACCTTACCCTTCTTGTCTCTCTCCTTCGTGAGAGGCTTCTTCGCCTTGTAGCTGCTAGCATTGGCTTCATAGCCAACATTGCTGCTAGGCATCTGTAGTTCTTCCTTAGAACATCATCTTGAGTTTTTGCAACTTTCATGATGTCAATTCATTAGGCATACTCCATGTAGCCATATTGACAATAGTTGCATGCGGATTGCACCGCATTCGGGTGAAAAGTAGAGAGAGTCTTCTCAATCTTCTGCTCCTCAGTGATTGAGTTGAAGACTTGTTTAAATTATGGCCATGCCGGGTCAATTCTTCGAACTCCTAGTTCGTGATGCTAGTCATCTTCATATTCATGAAAAGTGTTCATAAGATTATTGCTGGTAATCTGCATAAAATGGTTGTAAAATTTTCATAGTCTTCAAAAGGTGCTATATTAGCCAAAAACTCTTGATTTCGTGGCTTTTTATGCAGGTGACAGTGTGATGCAGGCTTTCTAAAGTTTGATAGTATAATCGGACCACTAACCTCATCCCATTACACAATCCATTCAGAGTCATTGTTACACAATAGTATAACCGGACAGTTAACCTTTATCTTTAGGGTATGAGGCTCTACCACACATAGGGTCGTCACAGATGGTTCTTGTGGATATCATGGGGATATGCTCCAGATTTTAGGATGATGTGACAGTTGGCAATAGCGTTAATGGTTTGTCGTTTCACGTGTTTTTGGCAAAGTTCAGTTCTGTCATGACCAAATCGGTATGACCGGCCAGGGCTGCGGTTAGACCGGTCCCAAATCGGTCTGACCGGCCTTGGCGGCGGTCGGACCGGCCCGAGTCAGAAAGTGTTAATTTGAGCTGGGCCAAAAATAGAGGTAGCAGGCAAGAGAGGGGATTCTATTGCACTTGATCTCATAATTTTTAGAGTCTCCAGTCAAAAGTTCTATTAGTCTAACACCATGACCCAAAATCGGCTCAATGCCCAGCCCACCGTGGGGTGGACCCGCGCACACATAGCACCTCACTTACGCTTTCGTCCTCGCTTCGTGTAAAAGGGTTAACCCGGAGGTGCTACGTTTGGATCCAACAGCATTATATACTACTACAACTCACTTGAGACAAGCAATGTGGGACTAATCCCACCACACAACTCCTCATGGGCCACATGGGCCACGCCACGAGCGGTAGCCGGGTATTACATTCACCCCCTTAAGGGTCGATGCCCTCGGCAAAGATACCGCATACGCGCAAATGCCTGTAACCACTTCTCGGTACACGTCCGCAAGGCCCAAGCAAGACATATGCCATGCCATGTGTCCACTCCGCCCACATGTGCCATACGCCATATGCCCGCGCTTCGCCCCGCACGCGCCGCGCAAACAAGGTTGATGCTCGATACCATTTGTAACACCGACCCAAAATCGCTCAATGCCCAAATTTCACCGTGGGCGGACACACGCACACATAGCACCTCACTTACACTTTCATCCTCGCTTCGTAAAAGGGTTAACCCGAGGTGCTACGCTTGGATCCAACAGCATTATATACTACTACAACTCACTTGAGACAAGCAATGTGGGACTAATCCCACCATACAACTCCTCATGGTCCACATGGGCCACGCTACGAGCAGGCCGAGGTATTACAATTAGTTTGAAAATTCCAGTAGGTTTCGGTTTTCTAGAGAGAAAAAATGGCTAAGTCCCAGCTTGCGGTCTGACCGGCCCATAGGTGGCGGCCGACCGCCAGGGCGGTCGACCGCCCGAGGGGCGGTCGACCGATTTCCACTTTGATCGCTCGGTCTTGAGGCGATTTATATTCGGTTGTTAGATCAAAGTCATGAGTTTCAGGGCATATATGTTGCATGATGCATATTTTGACTAACATGGGTCAAGTTGTGAAGAACTTGTTCCTAAATTCGGTTTACTTGTCTATTGTTGTGCAGGTTGCTTGGTGGTCAACGACGGTCAACAGCGAGGATGATCGGGACTACGCTTGGAGAGCTGAGGTCCAGAACGATCGATGATTCCGGGTGAGGTCAATGTACTCAAGCGTGGTGCAAGATGGACAAGGGTGACCTATTAGCTAATCCGAGACGCAAGATGGCGCAAGGTGCAACTAGTTAGGTCAAGGGATGTTAAAGACGGTGCATTAAAATACGTGCGTAAGTGTCCCGTTTGTTTTGAGCCTTAACAGGAGCCCAATAGAGTCAAACTTCTAGAAGGTCTAAGCCTCCACTATAAATAGGAGAGGGTGGTGGCTGCACCACTCCTTCGCCTCTTTTGCAATTTTTGTAAACCCTAATTTTCTCAGGGAGAGTTTTCGTGGAGGCTAGGGTTCTTGATGTATGATGTGATTTTCGTGCTCTTGGATTGTGCATTTTCATCCATTGATGGAGAGGCTGTAAGCCCATATCATATCAATCAATCAAAGGAAAGTTTGATCAATATTTTGTCTCATTGCGTTCTTTCTTTCTATTTGATTATTTTGGGTCTTTCTTTGATCTATCAGTTTTTGTTTGGTTTCTTCACGTGATCTAGCTTGCTGTGACGTGTGGGAATCTATCTAGGATCATCTTGATCATCAATCACCCACGAGCAAGAGCTTTGACCTAGTTTTTGTTTTGACCAGGTTTTGAACATCTCTTCAATCAAATCGAAAAGGATCGCTATTCTTCCAAGAATTATCACAGTCTTCGATTGGAATAGTTTCCTGATATCATATAGAAGGTGTGTTCCAAGTTTTATCAAGTTTGGATTAGTAGATCAAAAGTTTCATCTATTTTCATCTTCGCCATCGTGGTCGTTCTTCCGTTTCAGACACACCGATCGGACCATCATAATCGACCGGCCGTATCAAAGCAGAAATCGGTCCGACCGGTTTTGTCCCAGCGGTCTGACCGCCAGTGAATTAAGTTGCTCCAGTCTTTGTTGATTTTGTCTTATTGCTTAGGGGTTTAAATTAGATTCAATATTAGTCTTCCGTTGTACTGATATACTGATCTTCATAGCTTCCATAGCTACTGGAGTAAATTTTTATTGAATCAATTATTTGTGGAAAAGTGAGCGTGTTCCTATTCACCCCTCCCCCTCTAGTCGCCTTTTCTGTCCAAAAGTGGTATGAGAGCCCGGTTAGTTCAATCTTGATCTTAACCGGTCATTGAACTTGGCGATGGATAGATACTCCACAAATCCGCATATCTTCGATGGGCACGACTATGCCTATTGGAAGAATCGCATGCGAGTCTTCCTTGAGAGCGAAGGACATGCTATATGGGAGGTTGTTCGAGGCCCTCTCGTTTTGCCCGAAGTTGCTACGCCGGCTTCAGAAGCCCTTTTGGCTAACAACAATAAGGCTAAAAACCTCTTGTATGGTGGGCTTGGGAGACAGTAGTATGATCGGATTTGTAATCTTCAGACTACGCACGAGATTTGGAACACTCTTGAAACATACCATGAGGGTTCGTCCCATGTCAAGAAAGTACGCCAAACAGTCTATAAGCGTGAATACAACAAATTCGAGATGCGTCCTAGAGAGAGCCTCGATGACATTTTCAGTCGCTTTAATAAAGTGATTAGTCAGATGAAAGTTGTTGGTATTGAATATTCTCAGCCTGAAAATGGCACCCACCTCTTGGCTGCAATCAACACCAAGGAGTGGGAGATAAAGGCTACTGCCATTGAGGAGAATGTCAACCTTTCTGATCTGACTTTGGAGCTGCTCTATAGCAAGCTCAAGATTCATGAGATTAAGAGGATTGATCATCCCAAGAAAGAAAATATGGCTTTGGTAGCAGACCCGCTCAAGAGAGCTTCTGATGGGTCCTTTGAGTCTTCTTCTGGATTTTCGCTTGCTGGTTTATCTGCAATTCATGAAGAAGAGTTTGAGAGTCTTCCTGAAATTGAGTTGGCCCTCATAGTTAAAAAGGTCACACGGGCCTACAATAATATGAGAAACAGAAATCGAGGAGGTCCTGTGACTTGCTATGAGTGTGGTGAGCTTAATCATATCTGGGCAAATTGCCCCAAGCTGAAAGGTAAGATCAACCACAAGGAGGGAAAGCCTGCTTGGAAGAAGCCTCAATGGAACAAATCAAGATTTGATGCTGCCAAACTGACAAAGGCCGCTCACCGGGTGCTTACCGCTTTTGAGGATCGATCCTTAAGCGATGTTGACTCCGGGAGTGAGGAGGACAAGGAGGTGGAGATCCCTCAAAGCAAGAAGAAATGGAAGGCCAAGAACTTCACCGGCTTGTGCTTCATGGCCGACTCAGTTGACGACGACAACAATGAGGTACCTCCTTCCTATGATGTTCTTTCAGATAGATGTGAATCTATGTTTGAGCAACTTATGAGTCAGGATAAGGCTTTAGAGTTTGTCATGGTTAAGAATAAGGACTTAGAGTCACAAATAGATAATTTGACTTTAAAACTTGAAAATGCTAAGACTCTTGAATCTGATGAATGTTTATCTTGCCATGTTATGCACTCAGAATTTTCTAAACTGCAATCTGCTCATGATATTACTTTGCAACAACTTGAAAATGTTAGGACTGAACTTGTTGAAGTTAAATCTGCTCCATGTGAAAAAATGCTTAGAATCTAGCAAATTGATTGTTTCTGGAGCTGTTGATTCTAGCCTTTGCACTTTTTGTTTAGAACACGAACATGAAGTTAAAGATATCTTAGAAGCAGCTAGATCTAAATATGCTAGGCTTAAGAACAGTATTGAGTCTTCTACATGTGCTTCATGTCCAGCTCTTCAACTTGAAACTGCTTTATATAAGAAAAAATATGCTAGAGCCATTAAGAGTAAAACCTGTGAATCATGTGTTAATCTTAAAGAAGAAAATGCTTATCTTAAGGATACCTTAGAAAAATTCTCTAAAGGTAAGAAACAATTAAACATGATTCTGGATAAGTCTAAAACTCTTTATAAGAAGCAAGGATTAGGATATAATCATGTTCAAAATAATTCCAACCCAAAAGTTACTCAAATCTTGGAAAATAGGTTGATTGAATTCAAAACACAACCTACAAAAACTATCTTTAAATCTGCAGGTATTGCCCAACCATCTGTTAAGTCTAAGGGTGCTTCTCCCAGAAGTATTAAGTATCATTGCACCTATTGTAAAAAGGATGGTCATTTGATTTAGTTCTGTTGGCGTAGGTTGAAAAATGATAACAAAAATTTTGCTAGAATTTCATCTAATCAACCTAGAGCTTCTATGAGACATGGTTACACAGAAAAGAATAAATCTGGTTTAGGATTTGTGTCACATACTAATCATCGTGTTCTTAGACAGGATAACTCTCATGTTATTTTAACCATTGCTCATAACAGAACTTCAAATAAAATCAAGGATACCACTTCTGCTTTGCATACTACTCGCATACGTGTGTCTCAGTACTGGGTTTCTAAGTCTTGTTTAACTAACCCCAGTATTGAGACACATCGTTCTTTTGTTCCTTAATTTTCAGGATTACCACGAAAAGAGGAAGAACACGTGGTTCGTCGACTCCGGCTGTTCACGCCACATGACCAGAGACTCAAGATGGTTCACCTCTTTCACGCAGTCGATAGGTGATGATTTCATCACCTTTGGGGATGATAAACAAGGGCGGATTGAAGGAACGGGATCGATCAGGGTGAACGACAGTTTCATCCTTAAGGACGTCGCCCTTGTGGACAAGCTAAGGTTTAATTTGCTTTCTATCTCTCAACTTCTTGATGATGGATATGAGACTATATTCAAGAAAAATGCTTGTCGGGTGCTTGATTCAACTGGTGAGCTTGTTTTTGGAATTACTAGAGTTGCTAGGATCTTTGGAGCTGACTTTTCTGAATCTCTTGTTGGTTCTCTAAAATGCTTGATTTCATCTTCTTCTTCTGAGTTCTGGCTTTGGCACCGTCGTTTGGAGCATATTGGTTTTGATCATCTGACGCGAGTTAGCAACCTTGAGCTCATGAGAGGTTTGCCCAAACTCAAATCCGTCAAAAATGCTGTTTGTGCGCCCTGTAGGCATGGCAAGCATGTTGCCGCCTCACACCCTTCAATGACTATGGTCATGACTGACGGACCGGGACAGTTGCTTCATATGGATACTGTTGGTCCTACTAGGGTTCGGTCAGTTGGTGAAAAATGGTACATTCTTGTCATAGTCGATGATTTTTTAGATACACTTGGGTGTTCTTTCTTGCTTCAAAGGATGGAGCTTTTGATTATTATCAAGATCTTGTTCTTCGTTTGGCTTCTGAACTTCCTGGTGCCTTGAGAGCGACCTGCAGTGACAATGGCACGGAGTTTAAGAATGCCTAATTTGCTTCTTTTTGTGCTGAGCACGCAATTGAGCATCAGTTCTCTTCTCCACACGTCCCTCAACAAAATGTCATTGTGGAAAGGAGGAACAGGACCCTGGTCGAGATGGTTAGGACGATGCTAGATGAGTATAGCACACCGAGGAGGTTTTGGGCCGAAGCTGCTGCTACTCCTTGCTATATTGTAAATCGTGTCTTTGTGAGACCTTCTTTAGGCAAGACTGCTTATGAGCTTCGATTTGGTAGAAAACCCTCTGTCTCGCACTTTCGAGTCTTTGGATCCAAGTGTTTTATTCTCAAGACAAGAAACCTAGATAAATTTGAGTCTAGAACTTTTGATGGTTTATTTCTGGGTTATCCTACACATTCGAGGGGTTTTCGGGTTTTTAATGTTGAAACTAACCTTGTTCAGGAGACATGCAATTTCACTTTTGATGAGACTAGCCCTGGAGCTAGATCAGATATTTCAGGTGATACACAGGTGACAGATAGCATATTCATAGAGGAAGATGATGAAGAATTTGATGTTCTTCCACCTGCTGCTGTTGACGCACCTATTCCAGCACAAGAACCTGATGTGACTACTTCACATTCAGATGATGCTCCTGCTGCATCTTCATCATCAGTAGTACCTGCGGAGGTTGAAGAGATATTTTCTTCTCCGGGTGCACCAGTTCACATTCAAAGGCAGCACCCTCCGGATCAGATAATTGGTAATCTTCATGAGCGAGTCACTCGCTCCAAGTATCATGATCCAAACCTCTACTCTCATTCTGCATTTGTTGCTTCTTTTGAACCTCACGATATATCACATGCTTTATCGGATTCTAGCTGGGTTAATGCCACGCATGAGAAGTTAGAGAATTTTGAGAGGAATAAAGTTTGGAACCTAGTAGAACCTCCTAGTGGCCATAATGTTATAGGAACCTGCTTTGAAGTATGTCTTTTCTTGATATGGACTAGTGATATTGGCACGGCGCATTGCATGATTCAACTCAATATAGTAATCTTTGACAACTTTGCATCCTTGTTTAATGCTCTCCACGTGTCGTAGTAGTTCCCGCTCATAATAGGATGGAACAAATTCTCTTCTCATGATGCTTTTAAATGCACTCCAAGATGTAATAAATCGCTTTCCACGTAGTTGTTGCCACCAACTAAAGGCATAGTCCGTAAAAACAAAGTGGCCACTCTCACTTCCTTGGCTTCGATTCAACTTATGGGATTCAAGCTCGAACTCCATGTCTTGTACCCACTCAAGATACTCCTCTGGATCATTACTACCATAGAAGGGAAGATACGTATACTCGCGATCTGCCATTGTTAGCAGCAAAGCAAAGAATATGTATGTAGGTGTATGTGGATATGTAGAGGTCACTCAACTCACAATCCTAACAAGGTGAAGTTTCTTTACCGTCCAAAGGAATTAAGATCAACAATACTTACACTTCAGTAAGCAGGGAACCACAAGGTGATGTGTGAGCGAATTTCAAGAGCAAGTCAAAGCACGACAACGGTGTTTTGTGGAGTTTGGTATGGATACCTACTTAATTTGAAAATTCTAGGTATTGTAAGGCTAAGTAAATATCCAAACTAGAATTCAATGCCTAGTTGCCGATCACAAAGATATAAGTGAAAATCAAAACAACTCACACGCAAAAATATTGGAACTTTAGTGCAATCAAGGAATGAGCTATGTAAGATATAAGTGAAGAACAAAATAGCTCAGATTGCACAAGTTATAGAAAGACGCTAGCTAGTTGCAAATAATGAAACTAGGGCACAAGATTGCAAAAATATTGATATTCTAACAATTGAATCAAGAATGAGTGGGGATTTTCGCTCAAGTTTATGGTTCTGCTATGCGCTTCCTTTTCCTTTTCTTTTCTCTTTCTCTTTTCTTTTCTCTTTTTCTTTTTTTTTTTTCTTCTCTTTTTCCTTCTTTTTTGAACTATTGCCAAAATTCTTGTTCTACCAAAATGAGCAAAATTCTTTCCCACCTTTTGATCTTTGAACAATTGCAAGAACACAAATATTAATATGCACTCTAAGCAACGATTTAGCTAGTCTTCAATAGGTTCAAAGTATTCGCAAAGGATTGAAAGGTTCACAAAGGATAAATTGGTTACTCACTTTTTTGGTGTTTTTTTATAAACACGACAAAAAATCAAACTAGGATCAAATAAAAGCAACGCAAAAGAATTCAAGATCAAGAAACTAAACTTGATTCTAATGGACAAAAACTTAACAAAACTCACTAGAATAACAAATTCAATACTACTACCGAAAAAAATTTGTATGGCTTTTTCGTATAGGAAAAAAATAGATAATCGGATAAAGATCCTACCGAGTCAACGGAGCTCTGATACCACCTGATGCGGGGTGCCCGATCTTCTCGACGTAGGACCTCTTGATAACTTGTGTATCCTGACGAACCACCAGCTGATCCCCGCGCCAATGCACGGACTTGCAACTCTATGGAAATTCGCCAAACACACACTTGATTGGATCATCGGCGACCACAAGCGAAGATCGTCGAACCTCAATTCCCAAATGAAAAGCAAGAACGACCCCTTATTCTCAATGCCCAATTCCTCTGCTTTGGCTTTAAGCACAACAGAGAATCAAGCAAAAGCTTTGAAATTATATTAAACGTGGTCTCAAAGTTACAATGGGGTCTACCTCTATATATAGTGCTCCTACTCCTCCTCATGGTCGCCAAGAGGCCCTACTCCTATTCTAATTCTGGATTTGGAGTCCTACTCCAATTCCGACACATTCCAAAAATGTAAAAGGAAACTCTGATTTTACAACCGTCACATTGATTCGATCATATCTTTTGATCCAGAAGGAATTTCGGAGTGAGGGAGGATCCGTTGGATCGGGCTTGAAGTTAAAAATAAACAAAATGAAGATAGTTCTGTGATTAGAAACAAGGCTAGGTTGGTAGCTCAGGGGTTTAGCCAAGTTGAGGGGTTGGATTTTGATGAGATATTTGCTCCTGTTGCTAGACTAGAAGCCATTCGCAATTTGCTTGTATTTGCTGCATCTAAGGGATTTAGATTATATCAGATGTATGTTAAAAGTGCCTTTTTAAATGGTTTCATAGAGGGGGAAGTTTATGTTAAGCAACTCCCAGGATTGAGAATCTCAAATATCCACATCATGTATTCAAGCTATCCAAAGCCTTATATGGTCTTAAACAAGCCCCTAGAGCATGGTACGATAGACTTAAGACCTTCCTACTTAAGAATGACTTTGAGATGGGTAAGGTAGACAAGACTTTGTTCATTCTTAGGCGTGGTAATGACTTCCTGCTTGCTCAAATTTATGTTGATGATATTATCTTTGGTGGTTCTTCTAATGCTCTTATTTCCAACTTTTCTGAGACTATGTCCAGAGAATTTGAGATGAGTATGATGGGAGAGCTTAATCACTTTTGGGGGCTTCAAATTAAGCAATGCAAAGAAGCGATCTTCATCCATCAGACGAAGTACACTAATAACTTGCTCAAACGTTTCGACATGGGTGACTGCAAGCCAATCTCCACTCCCATGGCAACTTCGACTGTTTTAGATCCAGATGAGGAAGGAGAAGCCGTGGATCAACGCGAGTATCGCAAGATGATAGGTTCCTTCAGACTGACGGCCTCGAGACCGGACATTCACTTCACTACCGCCTCAGGCGAGGTTTCAAGCGTCTCCGAGGTCTTCCCATCGCCAAGCCGTTAAGCGCATATTCAAGTATTTACACTCTATCCTTCTGTATGGCATTTGGTATTCATGTTCTCCATCTTTGTCCATTCGGGGGTTTTCTGATTTTGATTTTGCGGGCTGTCGGCTTGATAGGAAGAGTACCTCAGGCACTTGTCACTTCCTAGGCACTTCTCTTGTATCTTGGTCTTCTAGAAGCGCCTTCTATTGCACAATCCACCGAAGTTTAATATGTAGCCTTTGCTAGTCAGAGTCGATTTTGTGCATGGTAACCACTCTTAAGGATTATGGGTTAAATTTTGCTAGTGTTTCTCTTTTCTGTGATAACACTTCTGCCATTAATATTGCTAAGAACCCTGTGCAACACTCTAGAACCAAGCACATAGATATTCGCTATCACTTTCTTAGAGACCATGTCGAGAAAGGTGATATTGTTCTACACTTTGTGGGGTCCGAGGCTCAACTGGCTGATATCCTCACCAAGCCTTTATACCCAACTAGGTTTACCACCTTAAGAAGCGAGTTAGGGGTAATTTATACCTATGGGTTGGTTTGAGGGGGAGTTCGATCTTTTCTGATCTTACCTTGTTCTTTTGATCTTTTCTTGTTCTTTTTCTGAACTTATTGACCTTTTTGAACTTTTTAGGTTTTTATACTTTTTATTGCATCTCATTGTATCATATTGCATTCATATGAAAAATAAAATAAGTGGTATGAAAAATAAAAAAAGATGCATTGTAATATAAGTTTTTTTTTGCTTATCTTTAAAAATTGACGAAGCTTTGCCTATTACCCTTTGGAGCTTTAGTATTTCAATTCTTCCTCCATGCCATGTCTAGCTCTTTGACTTGCTAGAATTATCATACTTTCACATATACATATAAGTCTTTGTTGTATGAGCTAGAATTCTAAAACTACTTGAACTAAAAATTGTAATTTGTGGATGTTTTAGCTAGTTGCGCAATTAGTGCTCATTTTATGACATTGGCCCTGTCATAGTTGCTTTGTTTGCTCTTGAATCTAAAATTGACCATTACTTGAGCTTCTTGTGTTCTTGAGATTCTAAAAATGCTCTTGTAAAACATGAAAAATCAAGATTGTCTTATGCTTAAATTGTGCCAAACTATTCTTACGAGACTGCTTGTCAAAGACATGAACTTGGAGATAGTTTGATGATCCAGACGATCTCATGGGGACTGCTTGTCAGAAATGACATGAACCTCAAGATTTGTCGTCCTAGTAGAAGCTTAGGAAGAGTTTGTGGATGGCTCCTAGTCCAGGATCTTTTTCACTAAGATATGCCTTTAATCAACTTCTGGTCGATGCTTAGGATGAGTTTGTGGATAGCTCCTAGTCCAGGATCTTGTCACTAAGTTAGATCATTAGTCAACTTCAACATTCAGTGCAAATGAGAAAATTGTTGACAAATGGACTTTTGAGAAATTTGAGCAAAATGATTCAATACAGGACCTGATTGACTCTTAATGTGGTTTTTGTTAGATTTTTTATCTCACTTTGATATTTTGACATAGCCAGTTTCACTTTAGGATCCCTGTTGATGAACTTGCTGAATTTGAAGCTTTGGTGAAATTGATCAAATCTACTGCTTTACTTTTGAGCCTTCGTGCTTAGCTTTGATATATATGTCTTATCATGATCTTGTTAGCTTTGTTAGGCTTGATATGTTATTTGTGAAATATTAGAGATGCTAGCTTGTTCTTTTGGGTAATCTCCAAAGCTTATTGTAATTAAAAATTGAAAAATATAAAAATTAAGCCACTCCATTGCACTTCATGCATACTCCTTTTTATGCTTCTTTCTTCATTCTGCATTTGTTATCTCTGGATGAGAGGAATGCGTGATCCCTTGATGACTCCATTGTCAAAGGGGGAGAATATATTTCAATGTTGGGGGAGAAAATATATCATTATTGTACAAAGAGGGAGAAGATATATAAAAATGATAAAAAGGGAGAGAAATTAAAAATTTGAAAGTTTCTGAAATTTGAGGATCATAGTGAGGGGGAGTTTTTGAATTGCATTCTTATTGTCTTATTGATTCTCCTTAACTTGAATTGCATTTATTAATCCTCACAATGATCATAGGTCAATTGAACAATTGTTCTTTCATATGGACCTTAAGTGAGATTTTTGACTCTTTTTTAGAAATCAAAGTTTTATGCATTCTTTTGCATTATCTCACATGCCTATGCTATTCTGATGCCTGCTTGGTCATTGTCATGGCTTTTTCTTGCTTATGGACCAAGTTGTGCTTTTGTGCGAAAATAAAAGTATTTTACTTTTCAAACCTCCTAATTACATTTTTTGGATTATTGCCAATGTGTTCATCAAGGGGGAGATTGTGGATATCATGGGGATATGCTTGAGATCTTAGGATGATGTGACAATTGGCAACGGCGTTAATAGTTTATCGTTTCTCGTGTTTTCGTCAAAGTCCGGCCTGTCAGACTAAATCGGTCTTACTGCCAGTATGCGGCCGATCCGTTCCAAATCTCGTCTCGACCGCCTTGGCGGCGGGACCGCCCGCAAGAAAGTGTTAATTTGAGCTGGGCCAAAAATAGAGGTAGCAGACAAGAGAGGGGATTCTATTGCACTTGGTCTCATAATTTTTGGAGTCTCCAGTCAAAAGTTCTATTGGTTTGAAAATTCTAGTAGGTTTCGGTTTTCCAGACAGGAAAAATGGCTAAGTCCTAGCTTGCGGCATGAACGGCCCATAGGTGGTGGTCAGACCGGCCAGGGTGGGCGGTCTGACCAGTTTTCACTTTGATCGTCGGTCTTCGAGGCGACGATATTCGGTTGTTAGGTCAAAGTCATGAGTTTCATGGCATATATATTGCGTGATGCATGTTTTGACTAACATGGGTCAAGTTGTGAAGAACTTATTCCCAAATTCGGTTTACTCGTCTATTGTTGTGCAGGTTACTTGGTGGTCAACGACGGTCAACAGCGAGAATGATCGGGACTAGGCTTGGAGAGCTGAGGTCCAGAACGATCGACGATGCTGAGTGAGGTCAATGTACTCAAGCGTGGTGCAAGATGGACAAGGGTGACCTATTAGCTAATCCGAGGCGCAACATGGCGCAAGGTGTAGCTAGTTAGGTAAAGGGATGTTAAAGACGGCGCATTAAAATGCGTGCGTAAGTGTTCCGTTTGTTTTGGGCCTTAACGGGAGCCCAATAGAGTCAAACTTCTAGAAGGTCTAAGCCTCCACTATAAATAGGAGAGGGTGGTGGCTGCACCACTCCTTCGTCTCTTTTGTAATTTTTGTAAACCCTAATTTTCTTTGGGAGAGTTTTCGTGGAGGCTAGGGTTCTTGATGTTTGACGTGATTTTTGTGCTCTTGGATTGAGCATTGTCCTCCATTGATGGAGAGGTTGTAAGCCCATATCATATCAATCAATCAAAGGAAAGTTTGATCAATGTTTTGTCTCATTGCGTTCTTTCTTTCTATTTGATGATTTTGGGTCTTTCTTTGATCTGTGAGTTTTTGCTTGGTTTCTTCACGTGATCTAGCTTGCTGTGACGTGTGGGAATCTATCTAGGATCATCTTGATCATCAATCACCCACGAGCAAGAGCTTTGACCTAGGTTTTATTTTGACCAGGTTTTGAACATCTCTTCAATCAAATCGAAAAGGATCGCTATTCTTCTAAGAATTATCATAATCGTTGATTAGAATGGTTTCCTGATATCATAGAGAAGGTGTGTTCCAAGTTTCATCAAGTTTGGATTAGTAGATCAAAAGTTTTATCTATTTTCATCTTCGCCATCGTACGTTTCTTCCGTTTCAGACAAGAATGGTCGACCGGCAGAAATCATCCGACCGGTGTTGTCCCAAATGGCCCGACCGCCAAAGGCATTAAGTTGCTCCAATCTTTGTTGATTTCGTCTTATTGCTTAGGGGTTTAAATTAGATTCAATATTAGTCTTCCGCTGTACTGATATACTGATCTTCATAGCTTCCAAAGCTACTGGAGTAAAGTTTTATTGAATCAATTATTTGTGGAAAAATGAGCGTACTCCTATTCACCCCCCCTCTAGTCGCTTTTTCGGTCCAACAGTTCTAAACTCTCATCACAGACAGTTTCTGAACCGTCTTATTTATTACGTCTGTGATAACAGGCGATTATCACGGACAATTTTTTAGTCATTTGCGATAAGTCAGAATATAGACGGTTCGTATAAATAACCATCTGTGAACTTTGTCAACTATCAAAGATAGCTTCGACTACGAAATCATCTGTGATATATCAGTCATCCACAACTACAGAAAAGGTCATCACACACGGATCAAAATCGTCATCATAGACGATTTTCGGAACCGTTTGACTTTATGGGTCTGTGATAATATGAGGTCGCCACAAATGGTTTTTGAACCATCTGTGAAAAAATCTATCATAAATGGTTCTGAACAATAATCATCTATGATAGTTAATTATCATAAACGGTTCTTATTTAGAACCGTTTGTGAAAATAGACTATCACAGACGACTTTTGAGTAAAAAAAACGTATTTGATTGTTTTTTCTAATACAAAAATAAATTAAATTTTGAGCCAAACCAATCAATTGTTGGACAACAGTTTCCATATGTTCTTTCGATAGTTTGTAAGAAGGTAATTAAAAGATACTCTCTCTCTCAATCAATCAATGGCTCACTCTCTGACGAGGACGAGGTCCAGTAAATGCGTCCATCTCAAATCGAATCGGCCTCTCTTCTCGACCATAGATGGGGGTCCAGTCCACTGAGAACTAAATCTGATAGGATAGAGGGGACAAAATCAAAGTGAGAAGGAAACCTGGATGGGGATTTAGGGGCAAAACTTCGTGCTCACCTGAGGCCAAGATGGGTGCGGCCAGATCTGCTGGTACTGGTTGAGCCGCAGTGCCCCGCTCACCAGAGGTGTCATGAAACAGCAGGCTGCGGACGCGTGTCGGTCACCTGCGGCAAACATGGAGATCTTGCATGTCCCTCCTCATCCTCCTCCTCGTCGGCTGCATCACCTCGCAGAACCGCACTAGGGAATCGAGGGTGATCGCCGGAGCTCAGCGTGGGGAGGGGAGAGGGAGAGGGAGAGGGAGAGACTGATGGAAGATAAGGTGAGGGTGGCTATAATATATAAGGACGATGACAAAATATTTTGTCTCCTGCGCACACGTCCAAAAATTTCCACCCTCCCGCGTTGTGATGAGCTAATATCACAGATGGTTTTTAATACAAACCATCTGTGATGAGATACTTATTATCACAGATGGTTCGTATTAAGAACCATCTGTGAAGTATCACAGACGGTTCATGATACGAACCGTCTATGATATTAGCTTATCACAGACGGTTCTTAGCGTATCCAGCAACAGAGATGGTCGCTCTGGTAAAACCATGTGATTGCCATTAACACTGACGGTTTTTCTTGATTAAAATGTTTCTTTTTTAAAACTAGGAATGTAATGTAACTCGACATAGGAAGAAATCAATAGATACCATCCCCACAATAAACTTTATAACATAAAGGAAACATGAATGAAGGAGAGATGAACATTTGATAATCTTGATTTAGTGAGTTTAATTAATTAACACAAGACCTTAGCCCCAAGCCCTAATTAACACAAGACCTTAGCCCCAAGCCCCCGCAATTAAATAATTAAAACTAGACCTTTGCCCCAACTTTTAAGGATTCTAACATATCAATTTTGTAAGTGCTATGAAGGGTTTGTGCGAATCAAGGGTTCTACTTTTACACCACAAGTGTGAGCTATGCTACGAAGAAAAACTAGGTTCAAAGGTGACCTTTTTCTCAGCCTCCTACCACCCATCTCAAAATTGTATTTAGAATCCGCTTGTCTATCGTAAAAAAATCTTACTTTACTAAATTTGCCCATTAACTGTCTCCAAAAAAGGAAAACTCCAATCTGGCATTTCGGGACCACTCACACTATTACTCGTGTGAAAATAGCACAAAAGATGACAAACACTAAGACATGTTTTCTTTAGGTGTACCAGGAGATGATAGTTGAAGCTATAAATCCAACTTGCATTAAAATATTATCAAACTTTTTCATCTGATTGTTAAATGAGTTCTGATAGCTAAGGAAAATATAGTCTGTAATATGGAGAGAGCCTCTGCAATTTGCTCTTCCTTAAGGACAACTGCAATACAAGTATACCCAGAGATCTATAAAAGGAACAATTGCTTCTTGAACCATATAATCATAGATTGTTAGAGACCAACATTATCTAAAGGTTTGGGGGACGAATACTCACCCATGGTGAAGCCCGGGAGGTCGGGGTGGCGGCGTGGAGGACGGGGGTCGGCGGCCTCAAGGTCAGCAGCGCTCGGGTAGGGAGGGGGACGGGCGAGTGAGGAGTAAGGGTGCAAACCCTACTAGGGACCTACTAATAAAGGGATCACAGATGGTTGTGTTTGCCAACCGTCTATGATGGGCTACACATCACAGGTGGTTGGTGCACATAACCGTTTGTGATAGTAGGTGTTCACTGACGGTTTACACCACAAAACCATCTATGATAGTTCGCAATCCTTAAAGGGATATCACAAATGGTTTGTTCCACTAAACTGCCTGTGATAGTTCCCTCTATAGCTAAAAATATTCTATTTTTCGGCTAGCCTCAGGAAAATCTACCCATGCCCTCTTAAAACAAGAAAGCAGATACAATCACATATGGAATAATTTCTTAATTATTGAATCAATTACAACAGAGTAATTTCTTAATTACATGTCGAGTTTCTTAATCACAATGAAATGTTACATTTCCAAATAGGTGTTCACCGCGTGGGATCATTCCATTTGGCTATTTACTTTAAAAAATATCCCTTCACGATGATCGACGCTCGTATACCTAGCTTCCTCACTGGGTTCTTCCTCGAGCTTGATGTCATCTCTGAAAGGAGGCAACTCATTAAAATGATTGTTCTCTTCCTAATCCACAACATTCTTGTCGGGACCCAAAAATGCAATTCTGGACCCTCTGTGTATTCTGCACTAGTCCAGGATCACGCTAGTGCACACAATGTCAACATAAGTGAATATCAATCCACACAACATGAATTAATAGATAAACAAGTCATTTGAATAGCAAATACTGGTTTTGATCTTATGGCCGAGTTTAGATTTATTAAGCCACGCAGGGCTGACAATAGATAAAATAGCAGCAACAGAATAGAAATAAACTTCAGCAGAATCCCATCAATTCACCACAGGCAACTGACTGGGATCAAGACACTAATGATCGACACCTTCGTAGAACTCCTTCTCAAATGCAAGCGAAGACTCCTCCACTTTTGTTGATTGTTTGAAGCAAGTATGAGTACACAACCGTACTCGCAGGCCATACCACAGAATGCGATTTATAGATGATGGCTTATTCCAATGGAATGGCTTCTGTGGTTATTTTGCAAAAATGCAATATTTGCAATTGAATACAAATAATAGATTGAAAACATAATTCCAAATAAATAAATAATAATAATTTATCATCTGATTTCACAAAGACACACAGTCTAAACAAGTTATTCACACAGCCATATGACTTGGATCACATATCGTTACCACCAGACGCACAGTGCAGCAAAGAAGAGTTGGAGCAGCCTGGTTCAACGAAGAGCACGTCAATGTAGTGGTCGTAGTCGATCGTCCTCGCAGTCGATCGTCCCCTCGTAGTCGATCGTCCTCGTGGTTGATCGTCTCCTCGAGCAACCAATCGAGTTTGTCGCCAAGGTCGTGGATCGTCCTCAAGCGTAACCGCGATGGTAGTAGCGCCTCTACGGTATCCACACGTCCAGGGAAGGAACAACCGTAGGCCGGTGTGCTAGAACCAAGTCACACGAGGAGGCTCTCTCAAGAAGATACAGCTATGATTTGGAGCAACTCACGTCAACTCGTGTCGTGAGTCTCCTCTGTTACCCGTGTCTCCCTATAGCCTCAAGCATCTCCTTATATAGTGCCTATGACGGATCATATCCGAACACATTTGACGAATCGTATCCGTACTGGTTTATTCCAACCCGTTAAGTGTGTGACCCTGTAGGTTCATGCGTAATCGGTTGTGACTCGGAAACTCCTTTCTGATCACGAGTCATCAGCGGCTCCTAGCAGGACATAACGATTTCTGAATACACATAAATTATATCAGATGAACTTTAATGCAATATGATCTATGACCAGGTCCTTATCACTAACGACCAGCTCGTATCTCTATATGACCAGTTTAGATTTGGTCTTGACCAGTTTATAACTCCTTACGATCAGGTTTCGACCACATGGTGATCATGTTCGACCAGTTGACCAGCTCATATCTCCATACGACTAGTTTGTATCTGATCGAACTGAATGACCAGCTCGTGTATTCTCCCTTTGCCTCACGATATCTGGTTGAACTCCACGTGAAATATCTTGTCATCTGTGGACTGTTCAATACTTTCTCAATCAAGCGTCAGATAACGTCACGTGGTCGAACTCTTCGACCACTAGTGGTATGGCCATGCACTTTCTTTATTCAACCCCATCGAGGGGCCAAAGATATCTCTCCTGTTATGTTAGGAGTGGTAAATGCCATATCTGAATAGTCACATTCTTCCGCATGTTTCATAGCATACATGAAAGCTACTTTTATAACTACCCAATTACGGAGTAGCGTTTGACAACCCCAAAGTGTACTCTTACACATGTAGAAAACTATGATGATCTCAGGTCTAAGGATTATACATTATCATTATTTGAGACCAACTGATGACACATGAAATCATAACAATCTCAGCAGTGTCTAAAGGTGGGTCAATCCAACACCATGTTCTCTAACATATGTCCACATTATTGATTCGATATCCCTATATCTATGACCGGTGAAATATAATCATAAATCAGTACATGTGCTGGTCGATATGATCACTGGTGTTTCGACCATTGACATCCGACTAGTGATACATTTAGAACGACATCATCATCAGTTATAAGAGCTTCACCAACGAGTCACATACTCGTTGATCTTTATAACTGATGATTCATTTAAGGAACAAAATAACACTTATTCAATAACTCATAAACATAGATGTGATACAAATCATTTCTATGATTGCCTCTAGGGCATACACCAACACATAAGATCCTTTTACTACTAAGTGATATTAATTTATCTGCTTCTTAGATTTTTTGTTGTATGGGTATGATTTCATCGACGTTGCAACTGTGTGAGCTAGCTACTGATCATGTGACTAGTTCATAATACACAAAGGGCTCGGGTCTAGCGACTCAGGGTCCTTACAAGGGAGGGACATCGGCGCTGGAAGTGAAGAGGGGGGAGAATAGGGGACGAATAGGGGGAAACAATGCTTCCCAAAGAAGTAAGTGGAATGTGTATCACCTGAGGGGAGGTTGACGTCGAAGGAGGCGAGTTTGGCCCTCCAACGCGTGCGGCAAGGGCGATGTGAGGACCCCTAGATTATTTCCGTAAGATCAAAGCCTTCCTGGTCTTATGGAAATAACTAAGAGCCTCAAGTGAATGAATTCTATTTTAACTCCATCCAAGTGGGAGGGCCTGACCGAAACTAAAGCCCCGGTGATCATGTGCACTGCTCCTCTGCGAGCACTGCATGATGACCAGTTCTCCAACGGTCCAAGTCCGCACTTAAACGAGTTAAGAGGGGATTCACAATAGCAGGTATGCGTCTCGTGTTGGCTCCGAAGATCAGCGACCAGCACGCACATACCCTCATCGACGTCAATCACATACATACAACAATATACATTGATAATCCAAAAAATATACATCATAATAGTTAAGTCTACAACTATTACATGACGGTTGACCGACCAAATTCAAATAAAGGTACTAAGTAGCAGCGAAAGCAAGGTAAATAAACCAAAAGGTCCAGCATGGTGTGCCCATATTCCAAGACAACCGACTGGGGGGGGGGGTCAAATAATAACACTATTCGTTAGTGTCACCATAGTCGGCGCTAACGAACTCATGGATCGGTAATTCATCTTTACCTGTAATTGCAGCAAGCGGGTTGAGTACAAAACGTACTCGCAAGTCTTACACAAAAGGAAAAATTAGTTATGCATAATGGTCAATCAAAGAATGGCATTAGTGACTTTAGTTTTCGAAAGACGCAACAATTTTCAACCTACACATACTAGTTTTTCAATTGCCATTTCAAAAATAGATTTGAAGTAGAAATAAAGCATGTGATAAAGTGATACATTGATAACCAAATGAATCAAATAAATACCAAAGTGTCAGCCCACTTTGATACACTAAAATGCATGAACACCCGTTCATGTCGAAGACCAAGTTGTAACCACCAATTTTAATTGAAAAGTCTAGCGATGATGTTTCCCAAAACCAAGTGTTGTCCATAACCATGGACACAGCTATTCGAATAGTTTGATCACTCCAGGGGAGTACTGCTTTACCCACACGACTCAACTAGCCCGTAAGCCACCGAAATAAACACATTTCCCATGGTGTGTCGGCCGGGGACGTCAAAATTGGTACTTTCCGGTAAGAAGGTGGTATTGAGCCAGGTCCCCCTTGCGAGATGAACCCCAAACTTAGTACAAACGACAGATAGTGTTTGGTAAGCAGATTTGCAAGTTATGTTGGATATACCGATGTAATATAAATAAAGAAAAATAGTGTTCCCATGCACATTATAAAAAATTACGTCGGCTCCTACGAACAAATGATCGAATACAATTGTCCTCCCATAACCAGAAACCTCTTGAGGCCCAACCCAATCAAAAGCTCCCCCCTACTTGACCAAGCGGCACCCATATACCGCACGTGGTAGCACGATAGTTACTTGGAATAACAACCTATGGCTCGATCCTTAGCGGTCCGGCAAGTCAACCACATAGCCGATCTCGTGCACGAAGGTACCATCATTAGCAACCTCTTGTCCAAACCAAAACTACATGAAACAATAAAATTTATACTCAAAATAACCAGATGCAACAATCTGGACCTAAATTTATAATTGACAAGAGTGATGTGTTTCCCATGATCGACGGGTTAATCCTGTCAACCGTACTAACGTATAATCTAGACATGCATTGCTAAGCACTCAATACACAAAAGAACATCAACACATCCATCTATTCCTATTCTGGAGTTTAACAAGTATGATAACAAGATTTGAATATAACTAACTACAAATCACAAAAATATTGATACACCGAAATAACATGCAAGCAATTAACATTGCATTTCAAAACACTACTTATCAAAACTGGGATCAATATGATGCAAAAGAAAGTTCAAATGATGCTTTCCTTGCTGGGAGTTCACTTTCTCACTCTCGGTTACGTAGTCGTTCATTTGCGACAACTTAGACTCTATAGAAATACGACATCGAATGAACACAGAGAAAAGCCAAAAATTCAAATTTATCAAAAATACATGAATTTTATGCAGTAGCTACATGATGACTTTATATGAATTTAGGTGAAAGAATAATTTCATTTGGATTTAATATGTGAGAGTTATAGCAGTTTGAAATTAGTTTTTTAGAAATTCAAAAAAAAATGTATTAGGATACTGTTCATCCGAATTTTAATTTTTTCACAAAAATTTATAGAATAGTGGTGAAGATAAGGATTATATGGTTGTATATATAATAAAATTATTATATTAAAATAACTTGGTTCAACTCATTTGGAGTTTTTATAAATTAGTTATGAATTTATAAAGTTATCAGCTTTTCCTATTGTAAAAATAATAGAGTTATGGATCATTTTTTAAAACTATATTATCTGCTATAGATACATGTTTGAAACCTATTTTATAATAAAGTTTAATTAAAATAAAAATTATCAAAATTGGTTTCACTGTTTTTGGAGTTAAAATGAATTAGTTAGGTATTTTTGAAGTTAATTGATTTTTCAGTGTAGCAATAATTCATTTCAGAAATTATAAATGCATTTAATACTTTTTGTACCGATACGAACCTAGCCAGAGTCAATGACGGGTGGGGTCCAGTGCACAGTGCATTTTTCATTTTTCCTTTTTAATTTTCGGTTAAAACTGACAGGTGGGACCCACTAGTCATAGACTCAGTTCACCGAATAATGTGTGGACCTTCGGTCCACAGCACAGTGCATAGGTCTACCGGTGCTGGTTACTATGCACTTAATGGCCTCGGGTCCACATGCCATAGACAACCGCTTTTCATTTAACACCTCAGATCTCTGTGCGCGGGACCCACATATAAGCGACTCATTCATTCCTTAAGACAACCATTAAATATAGTAAGCAATGATTAGCCATTAATAACCCAAATTTGCGCCCTAATGTTGTTGCTACAGTATTATCGATAATCCGACAATACCGAAGCTACGTCACGGCCAAGATTGCCGACGATTCCAAATGACGCACAGACCGCCAAGGGCATGGATGCGCATTGCCGGCGATTCCAGCCACGGCGGCGCCGCCCAAGGGCAGGGATGGGGATGTTAGGGTTTGGAGGGGGTATTATCCCTGGAAAATGAAGGTAATAGAGGCGGCGTGAAGTAGAGAAGGCTCCGGAGTGGTTGCCAGGGGCGGTGGATCCACGGTGTTACTAATGCGCGGGCAGAGCTCGGCGAACACGTGGTGAAGAAGCTCTGCGCGGGCGCCAGCGCGAGAAGAACGGCTGAGAATGACAGCGGGCCCAAAGAATGGCCGATCTGAGAGAGGCGGCATGGCGTGGCTTGGGCTCGGGTGCGGTGTTGTCAAGCGGTGCAGTCGAGCCGAATCAAGACTGTTGGATTCGAGTTGGAGTCTGGCTCGAGTCCGAGGAACAATATTAGTTTGACTGATTTTTAATTTATTTGATTCAAGTTTGACTGAGCCACGAAATATAGCAAATAAAATTCTAAAAATATTAAATAGATCAGAGGGGTTCCTAGGGTGACCTAGTACTCATATAAAATTTGAAACCCCACTGTTCATGAGTTATTTGCTTAATTTAAATTCAAACTTAGGATAGATCATTGAAATGTGTTTGAATTTTCGGAGGGTTTAATTCAGTTCCAAAAATTTGCTAAAAATTATATTAATTCATAATAATTAATATAGTATTTGAATAAATTATTTCCAGAAGATGATCATATGTTTTTATTTTATGTTTTCTCTTTGAGCTAAATTTTTTAAGTGCAGGTTCAAACTTTATTTGAGATTTTTTCAGGGCAAGAATTGGTACAAATGTTTCAAGAATATAATGTATGCTCATGAAATGCATAATAATTCTATTTATTAAATTAGGGATGTGACAGGCGACGCAGCGCGAAGTGGAGGAAGGAGGCGGCGAGGGCGGCGCGATCGAAGGTGAGGAGGGGCAGTGGCGGCGGTGCAGGCAAAGGGGAGATGGGGAGCTGTAAGGGCATGACTAACGGGAAGAAGACGGCGGTGGGAACAAAGGCAAGGACGGGGGGATGCGGGATGCGAGCGGTGAGGGGGAACCGATGTGGGTGATATGGACAAAGAGGATAGAGGACGAAGAGAGCAGAGGCGTCGAGAGAAGCCGATCGAAAGCTCCGATGCCTAATAAGGAGTAGGGATTCTCGGCGATGTCGGCGGGTACAGAGGCGGAAGCCCAACCCAGCGTAGACATTCCCGTCTAGTCCTGTAGGCGGGTGGTTATCCTGGTCAAGCCGAGTTTCTGTAGGTCCCACATGTCATTTACTCATCAATAGACACTACGCCTATACTCGCCCCGTATAACTTGGCCGCCCCGCTCCACTCTTTGCCGGCCGGGAAAAAGCGAGAGAAAACCCTAATAAGCTGCGCTCGCGATGGCGGCGGGTATCGGCGGCGCGCGCGCGCGACCGAACGTGCTGGTGACTGGGACGCCGGGGACGGGGAAGACGACGACGTGCTCCCTCCTCGCTGACGCTGCCGGCCTTCGCCACGTCAACGTCGGCGACCTCGTCCGCGAGAAGGCCCTCCACGACGGCTGGGACGAGGACCTCGAGTGCCTCGTCATCAACGAGGACCTGGTATAAGCCTCCTCCCGTCTCTCTCTCTCTCTCAAGCCTAATCCCTTTTAATTCGTAAGCATATGATCGATAATTTCACCATTTTCCTTGTAGATTAGAGGTGGGAGTGTGTGACCCTCGGTTTGGATGTAAAAAATTAAAATTTGTTATTATGCATAAAACCTAAGATTTTATTTACTGACGATGGTTTCGAAAACATGGCCTGGCCGATGGTTGATAGGCATTTTAGATCAAGTGGCGCAAGAAAACGCCAATTAAACACACATTTTATTTACTGCTCCCGCGACAAGCAAATTTGTATCGTAACTATTGTTTGGTTTATGGGTTATTAAAAGAATATTTAGCTATGGCGCTATGTTAAATTGTTCGATGCATATATATAATAGATCAATAGGTCCTGAGTTGGACATCCTATAGGAGGTCTGCGAGGTTGACCGAGGTCTAGTACACTATTTGTATTTTTTATCCACAACGTTTGGAACATAGTTTTGTTTAACATCTACGAGAATAAAAGTCCCTGTCACCTAACAACTTCTAGCTTAGGCGGTTAAGCTTTAAAGTGAAAGAGTTCAGTAAGTGATATATATTTGTCTTCCCCAGGAAAGGATTCTTTATCGATCACCAGCATTCTGTTTTTCTCTCTTTTCAGTTGCTAGTCGCCTTAGCATAATTGGAACTTCTTTTTTACAAGCCATTTCCTTACTCAAGTAGGTCCTCCTCTTTCGTCAAACAAAAACCGGAACTCCTCTTTGAAATGGGACTAGAAAAATGTTCTGAAACCATCCTGCTCTCCTCTAATGATGATCACTAGCTATATTTTGGAATTTTGAGCTCTGGTGAATAAACGATGAAGGGGACAGGGTATACATTTCTATTGACTGTCTTGTAAATCACAATCCTACTCAAGATGCAGAGACCTTGTGTAAACGGAGGCAATGACAGTATGGGCTGACAATCGACAATCTTTGGTTGCCTAACGAAAACTTTGGCCTATTCAAATATTTTAGCCCATTGTATTTAGATAGTGAAAGCAAGAGATATAGCTGGTATGCACAATCAGATTTTTATCTCCCAAACTAAATTCATTTATTATTCTATGATATATTTTGAATCTAAAAGGTACAAAAATAAAAGATATAGTTTATCTTGTACTAAAAACTCTCTGAGGGATTGTTTCTTTATTTAAAATGCCTAGAAATGTAAGATCTTCCATCGAGTCTCTTTTTTTTTGTTGAATTTCCCATAATTGACTAATTGAGTGATCTAAGCCAAATGTCCTCTTAAGCTGTTTCTGTCATCTACTCATAGCATCAGCTCTCAGAACCATGGTTCTCCAAGAATTCAGGGAAATAATATAATCTTCCTCTTAAGCCATTTATGTCACTTCAATAGTAACAACTTTCAGAACTATCATTCTAAAAACTGATCACCCATGCTGGCTTCCCTACTCTGAATGCTATCTCGAATGTAAGCAATATCTTAAACCGTTCCTTTGGACTAAGCTTATCAGTATCCATCATGCATGTTCCTGGCATAATAAGCAATTGCATTGAATGCTACATATTAGAAATGTACTCATTATAAAGACAAATCGAGAGAACTATTCTCACACATTTACAAATCTCTACACATGTAAATACCTAACACACAAGTTGAAAGGACTTTTAGTGGTAAAGAAAACTCCAAACAATTGTTCTGACACTTTTGAGATATTTTCAAAAGTTGCAAAGTCTTGTTGTGTATTCGTGGCCCAACAATTTTATCAAGTGAACAATATACTGTTTCTTTCGAAGTTGGTGATCATGACATTTTGTTATGAACACATTTAGATTTACTGGTTTCCTCAGCATATTAATATATTTATTAGGATGATATTTCAAGCCGGAGATCAGGCTGTGCAACTTTTTTGGCATATGCTGTAAAGATCTATTGAACTTTTCAATGAGTTGTCTATTCCAAGAATTGGTAATGTTAGGAATGATGGCATGTTTATCATAATTTAATTTTATGGAAGAAGCATCAAATACAGTAGTTCTTCTTCTAATTAGTAATTACCTAGTGAGAGTGTGCAGCATACATATTAGCATGTAATATGCAGCAGCATTAGTGCATCACAAAAAAGACATGTCCATAACCATGCTGTCTATCGCATCACAAAAAAAGACATGTCCATAACCATGCTGTCTATCACCCATATTCTTAAACTCGTGTCAAGAAATAACACATAGCTAGTAGCATATATAAACATCAACATAAAGCCATCTAGGCATCCACCACATGTAACACGTGGTTCCTAGCCATAGCAGTATGTAATCTATAAAACTAGTAATCTTCACTCATTTGAATATTACTAGCTGATATGTACAAATTAGAATTAATTGCCAGCATATGGGATTAACTAGTGAACTTAGAGCAAAGCACTCTTGTCTGCGGCAATAGTCGTTGTAGACCTGAGATGTCCGTCCATGGCTCGAACTAATGCCGGTGTTGAGGAAGAAGACACAATCTAGTAGCAGAACTTTCCATACAAAGTCACCCCATCCTCTTTGTTTATGATGTTCCATTGGACTTCCATCTTCTTCCTTGACACTTGCAAGTCTGGCATTGGTTTGCTCTGTGAACCTACATTCTAACTCTACAACAATCATCACCCAAGACAGGAGTGATTTGTTGTAAGTTCTATGTATATGGGATTTTACCAAAGAATCTATAAGACCATCAATCAACAATGTAATAGTAGTTTATATCGATGTATCGTAACTACCTACATGTGGGACTAACTAATGCACTTAGAGTAAAAGGGTTTCGCTTTTCTGCGATGGTTGTTGTAGACCGGGATGTCCGTCCATGGCTCAACTAACGCGGTGTTGAGGAAGAAGACACATTCCAAGAGGGAACTTTACATGCAAAGTCGACCCATCCTCTTTGTGTATAATGTCCTATTGGACTTGCATCTTCTTCCTTGACACTGACACTGGTCTGCTCTATGGACCTACATCCTAGCTCTACAGCAATCATCACCCAAGACCGAAGTGTTTTGTTGTAATTTCTTTGTATATGGGATATTACGAGCAATCTGTAAGACCATCAATCAGCAAACAATGTAATACTATCTTATATTGACATATCAGAACTGCCTACATATGGGATTTTGTGTTCTAAAAACAGGTCTACTAGGTTGTATACAAGTAATGGATGCCCTACCTGTTAGTCGGTTATACCGCATAATAGGGCCAGTTATGCCGTATAATCACTCCTAGGTGGGGTGACCTGTCGAGTATCTGTTATCGATTTTTAGAACCTTGAATATTAGGATTAACTGATGCACTTAGAGCAAAGCGTTTCTACCTTCTGCGATGGTTGTTGTAGACCTGGGATGTCTGTCCATGGCTCAACTAACACCGGTGTTGAGGAAGAAGATACATTCAAGTAGTGGAACTTTCCATGTAAAGTCGCCCCATTCTCTTTGTATATGATGTTCTATTGGACTTCAGCTTCTTCCTTGACATTGGCATCAACCTGCTCTGTGGACCTACATCTTAGCTCTACAACAATCATCACCCAAGACAAGAGTGCTTTGTTGTAAATTCTCTATATATGGGATATACCAGCAATCCGTAAGACTCACAATCTGCAAACAATGTAATACTAGCTCATATCTACATATCAGAACTGCCTTCATATGGGATTAATTGATGGACTTAGAGCAAGTGCTCCGGTCTTTGGTGATGGTTGTTGTAGACTCGGGATGTCTTCCATGAAAAGTCGCCACATTCTCCTTGTGCATGATGTTCTATTGTTGGACTTCGATTTTCTTCCTTGACACTGGCATCGGTTTGGATCTACATCCTGACTCTGCAACAATCTTCACCCAAGCTTTGAGTTCTTTGTTGTATGTTCTCAGGATAATTTCACATGTTGGTAGTTCTAATTGCTAGTAATTCTTATTTTTTGTTGATTGTTAGTTCTATACATTACATACCGCTATGGGTAGGAATTATGTGTTATGTGCTCTAGATATATTTCTAGTGATGTTTATATATGGTGCTTGCATTATTTTGTTATTTCCTGCCATGAGTATGTAGTTAGACATGCTTTCATGTATGACATTCTTATTATAATCATGTTTTTATGTCTCATGTCGCTGCTGCATATTTACATGCTGGTATTTGTCACATGTTCATACTATGGTAATTCATGGAGTATTACTGCATTGACATTGCTTTTGTTATAGGGTTGGTGTCCAGTGTAAAGTAGTGCAAAGTACCATTGAAATTTTTTGAAGAGATATTTGATGGTGTTCGTAATGTTCTATGGACTTACAACGCTTTATAGATCGAGAGAAATAAATAATAATAATAATAATAATAATAATAATAATAATAATAATTTAAGCAAAATATTGAACTTTTATAATTCTATTCCATCTTCTGAATTTGTCTTTTTTGTTTCTCTCAATTTACAGAGAGATTTAAGCAAAATATTGACCTTTTATAATTCAATTCCATCTTCTGAATTTTCTTTTCTGTTTCTCCCAATTTACAGAGAGATTTAGATCATGAAATTTGGTTTAGATAGAATAAAGCAATTTCTATTTCTCCTATTTGTTTTACTTTTTATTGAAAATTTTAAATGGTACTTATCGTGTCTTTGCACCCTAAAGGTACTTATAACCATTGACGAGATGCATATTTGAGTAAAATGTTTATATTTGTCATCACATCCTCACCCTAAAGATACAAAATCATTTGCAAACTGGTTTGAATTATACACTGATTGGCAATGGAAAAAAAATCTGACTTTTTGTCAAGTAATTGATCGGACTTAAGAAATGAAAAAAAAAATTCCTAGTGGTGATTATCCTATCTGAACACAAATTCGATCCGTTTCCCCCTGCACTATACTACTAACTTCCCGGATCTGAAGAAAAGGAAGCATATGCTTTGTTGTTCGGTTGTTCCACCAAGGTTATTAAGGCGGTAAGGCGAGGCGAGATGACCCAACCTCCTCGCACCTTTTAAGCGGTAAGACGCGAGGCGAGGCGACGCTTTACACACATCCTAAGGCGCTAAGGCAAAGAAATAAAATAAGCATTTTAGCAACACATATGTACCTTGTTGTTGCCAATTTAAACCCATGTAGCGCCCATCCCCTTTCCAATTGCTCTTCTCCCATGTAGCACCTCGACACGGGATGCACGATCTTCTCGGTGAGGAACCGTGGATAATCGATGGTAGACGATGTCGCGGTAACACTCGTGCAATGCACGAACCTCAACTCTTTGGAATACGCCAAAACACACCGGATAGTTGATCGTCAGCGAGACCACGAACGACGATCGCCAAGTTCCCAATTCCCAATGGAACGACGGCTGACCTTGAATTGCGTAACTAACTAATAGATCGCCTAGTCCTCTCTCAAAGTCCTCGCATGAACTCGTTTCAAAGAACAAGCAATATCTATGTTTCTATTCTTATGCATAAACGGTCCGAGGTTACAATGGGGTCTAACCTCAATATATAGTGCCTTCACCTCCTATGGCTGGCCAATAGGCCCTACTCCTACTCTAATTGAATTAGAACTCCTACTCCAATTCGACTCAATCTAAAACAAAAGGAAACTCTAATTTTACAACCGTCATATTGTTTCGGTCATATCTTTTGACTCAGAGGAATTTCTGAGTGAGGAGGATCCATTGGATCGGGCTTGAAGTTATCTTTCCAACAAGCCCAAGAACACCCAAATCGGACTCCCTTTGTGAAAGTTATAACCGTTTTACTCCGGACTGTCCTGCTGATTCCGAATCCGAATTTGATGCTGATTCCGAATCCGAATTTGATTCTTAGTTGATTCCGAATTTGATTTCGGTTGGGGTTGTGTGAGATCTGAATTGGGCTTGAAAATCTTATCCAAAACTTGAGCTTTAAGTACCCTTTTGCTCTCCCATCACACGAGCTTCTTTCCTCCTTGATCAGCCGCATGGGCTGCTTGGCTTTCTCCTTCTCAACCGCATTGACTTTTTTGTTCTTCATCACGAGGCAACAAATATGGTTACCCTCCTCCTTGTGCTCCTCTATTGCTTTTGCTCTGGCCTCCCTCTCTTTTCCAAAGACTTTAAGCTTGTCGAACTTGAGAATGCATAAAGTATTGCTTTTACGTAGTGTCCAATTCTCACGGAAAACACAAAGAAACTTGTTAAGAAACAATTGCACCTGTTGTTTGAGAAATGTAGCTCTTGCTTCATAAACAGTCTCATAAGTAGTCGGGATATCCTAATCACATTCAAATTTCATGGAAGTTTCAACATATAGATTGTTATAAATGTAATAGATACAAATTGTATTCCAATTAATTGAGTAAATGCGATTGAGTGACATTCCTTATTGTCTTGTTGACAATATCTCCTCTCTTTTCTCCCAAGCAAGAATAATGCAACATAAGTCCACAATAACAATTAAGTGAATTCGAGAATTAAATATGAGCAACATAACAAATTAACAAGCACGACATGTTTACATAAGTCCACACAAATAACATAGGTGATAAGTCCACAAGTTTATAGTAGTCCACAACACAAAAGTAGCATAGTCCAACTCTCTCATATCTCAATATCCATCGTCGAACTCATTGGGATTGCTAGTAGAATCCAAGTTTTCTCCACCATCTTCTAGAGCATTGGGAGCTTCATCCGAATCGCCACATCACATCCGCATCATCATGTTGATATTCTTCCTTATATTCTTCATTGTTCGAATCCGAGTCTTGCTCTTGCTCATCTAAGCCATCTTCTTCAACTACCATTGTTGTAGATCTTGTACACCTTTGGTAGGTCATAGTCTCACCATGATTATGCCTATTAGCTTGCCTTAGAAGATTGCGACCTCGAAGCGAGCGTGATGCACCGTTGGCTTCATCACATCATCCCATGTAAGGTCACACTAACGACCACGTTGAGGTTGGTACAACCAATGAGTTAGCCCATTCATTGTCCCAATCAAACCCCTTAATGAGTTTTTGCCCGCTTTCTCCCGCCTCTTTTGAAGCCTAGCTTTCATTTTTCGGTTGTATGCAACAAAGACCAAATCATTCAATCTCTTGTGCAGTAATCGGTTCTTTTTATTTCTATGGAGCTACAAAAGCACAAATGACAAGCAAAGCAAATAAAATGAATAAATAACTTGCTGAAATTAATAAGCACATATAAGCTACAAATTGAGTAGATGAAAATAAACACAAAGTAGCTACAAATTGACTTACAAATTCAAAGTTACTCCAATTTCGCTCACAACTGGATGATGAAGCACAGAGACTAACTACACACTTAGCAAACCTTTGTAGGTCAATGGCTTGGCCACCATATGGACGCCACCAATCGACTAGAATGGCAAATACACGCATATATTAGGAGTTAGAATAAAATAAACATGGTTTAGTTAACTTGTTGAAGTTAACAACACTTACTAGGGCTCCTTGATTCTAAGTTTTGGATTGCCATTTTGTTTGAAAAGACATCTCGTTGGTCCTCATAATGCATGGCTTGTTCTTCAATCTTGTTCAAAATATTCTCATCTTGTATCATTCTTGCAAGCACATCATTGAAGCAACTCCTTAGCTCCGCAACATAGGTATCATCTCTACTATTTTGGATGGCAAAGAACTTCCCTGGGTTCAAATAGAGTGCAGCCCCATATAATGGATGATCCATTATTTCACCCAACGTCGCTCAATAATGTTCATGATCTTCTTGAGCAAACGTTTCTTGTTTTGGATAGGGAAGCTAAGTTTGATCTTCTTCTTTGCATGAGCCATTAATACTGTAACCTCTGGTATTGCAGGCTTATCACCATCAACCACCCTAAGCACGATAAGAAGTGGGGCTGAAGCTCTAAGACAATCTTCAATTGAATTCCAAAACTCTTTAGAGAGCACAATGTTTGTCACATGCATGCCGGCTTCCGTCTTTGACAATTTGATACTAGTCCATGATTTACTCATAAATAGACACTTCAATACATCCTTGTGCTTGTGCATGCTCTTCAAAGTAATGAAGGCTGTGGCAAACCGAGTGGATGCGGGTCTCACAAGATCCATCCCACTTGTATTCTCTCTCATTGCACTAAGAAGCCTCCCATGCCTATAAATGAATGTGGTGACACGCCTAGCACGCGCAATAGGCTTCTTAAATTCCTTTAACTTCCCAATGTCTTCCAACATAAGGTCCAAGCAATGTGTAGCACAAGGACTCCAAACTAGTGTAGGAATCCTACCCATTAGAAGTTTGCTCGCTGCCTTGTAGTTAGCACCATTATCGGTGACAACTTGAACAACCTTGTCTTTTCTAATGGCCTCAATTCTCTCCTCTAGCAAATTAGCTAGCATAGTTTCACTATGTTCACTTGATGCATCAACAGTATGCAAGAAGTCCTCTCCAGGCTGTTGACAAGGAAGTTGATCAAGTGGCGTCCCCTCCTATCGGACCATTCATCCGACATAAGTGTGCAACCATATTGCTTCCACACCCGCTCGTGCATCTACCTCAAGGTACTTGTCTCCTTGACGCAATCCCCAAGCAATGGCTCCCTCAGCTCATGGAAACTAGGAGGCTTATGCCCGGAACTGTACTGCACACTGGCCTCTATAGCAATCTCAAACTGCCTTGAGTTTGCGGCACTAAATGGTATGCCACACTCATAGAACCACAAGGCCCATTGCTTATTCACATAATGCCTGTCATCCTTGGTCCTTGTGCTGCCCTCCATGGTGCTTTGAAAAGACCCATGACGTCTTTGATCTACAATTTCTTCGGGTGTTCTTCGAAGCATACGAGCAACTAATTTGGTCTCCTTTGCCTTGGCCTTGCTTGATGGTAGAACCTCGAATGAAAAGGCATTACGCCTTCTTTTGGCAGCTGTCCTTGAACTTGGCTTCACAGTGAGTCTTGGGACTCGATGCCATGTGGTACCACCTCCACATTTTGACCTCCCCCTTCATCATCATCATCTAGGAAGATTGGTTCTACTCTTGTTTTTTTTTCAAATAATTTCCCATCTCTTTCCTGATTTCTGTGGTAGTATTGGGACACATTACCACATCTGAATAGCCACCCGCAAGATGCTCCTTCAGCCTTTTAATCCCTCTTGTACTTGGGGTGTTACAAAGGATACACATCACCTTATCTCGGTTGCCATTTCCGGCCAATAGCCATACGTCCAGCATGGATCCTTTTGACTTCGCCTTCCGTTTTGGATCAGTCATGGGATCGTACTCTGTTGCGGAGGCTGAAGCTGCACTTGACATGATGCTGCTGCCTACTGTATAAAAGAACCAACAAGAGCATACATAATTAAAAGTTGCTAGAAGAGGCAGTGCATTATTTAATAATCAATCACTTGCATTTGCATAGCAGAGAGAGCTGTAGCCTCTAGCAAGTAGCAACTAGCAAGCACTTCAACACTTGCATAGTCATTGGGCCACTTATCAAATATCAGAGCATCAGATCTGCTGGGCGATGGGCGAGCATCAGAGCTGCTTGGTGATGGGCAAAACAGAGCTGCTGGCCGACGGATGAAACAGAGGGGAAAGGAGGGGGGAGGGAGAGGAGGGGTGTACCTTGCTGGGCGACGGCGATAGGGATGGGCTGGAGAAGGCGACGACGCGACGCGACCTTGCTGGGCGACGGTCGACGGGGAACGACTGGATGGAGGCGCCACCGCCGCCTAGGGTTCAGGCCTTCAGGGTGGGTCTTCGGCTCTCGCTCTTCGCCCTCTCCTCTTTCCCCTTCTCTCTCGCGGGCTCGGGTTAGGTCAGGCCAACACCAGCTCACGCTTTAGCCAGCAGTCCAAGGTGTTGCCTCAGGCCTTGCTGACGCCTTTCTCTGCCTGAGCGACACCCTAGAGACGCCTTACACCTGAGGCAGACACCATACGCACGCTCGGCAAGGCGGAGCGACGCCTTGCCCCCGGGTCGCGCCTTACCGCTTAGGCGACGCCTAAGCGACGTCTTGAGAAGCCTGTGTTCCACATTATTTGGCCAGTTTCTTAAGTTGACTGTGAGATTATCAGTATATCTTATTCCTGCTATTGGTTAGAAATTCACTTAATGGTTCCTATATTCGTAATTGCAGGTCTGTGATGAGCTTGAAGACATGATGGAAGAAGGTGGTATACTAGTAGATTATCACGGATGTGATTTCTTTCCGGAACGTTGGTTTGACCTTGTAGTTGTGCTCCAGACTGACAACTCTATTTTGCATGATCGCTTGACTAGCAGGTAATCCAAGTGGTACTCCAGTCACTGCTCGTTTGGAAGAACTGATATGCCTGCTTATTTCTGACTAAGAATTTGATTCAGAGGTTATATGGGTGCCAAGCTCGCAAACAACATAGAGTGTGAGATCTTCCAAGTGCTCCTAGAGGAGGCAAGGGAAAGCTACAAAGAGGAGATAGTGATGCCTTTGCGAAGCGACAATGTGGAGGATATTAGTAGGAACGTGGGTACGTTGACAGAGTGGATAAACAACTGGAGACCACCCCGGTGAGCTAGTTGACCTGTTTACTTACAGGTGTCCTCTGGGTTAATGCTGACGCCAGTAAAAAAATGTTGTTACCATCTTTAGGTCGCATGTTTTTTAGTACTGAATTAGATTGTGCGGACAATAAGAGGTTTTCTCTTATGTATATGCATCCTGGATTTTAATAATACATTATGCTAAAAAAAGCGTTGTGTGATCGGGGCATGCTGAATATAAGTTAGTTTTGTTGGTATTTTCATGTTGATTGCCTGGTGCAAACTGCCAATTTGATTATTTCCTTTTGATCGATACTGTGTTTGACATGTTCTCACGCCAACTTATGGAATGTACTTGATGGTGCGAGACTGGCCCCTCGTAGGGCAAGGAATAGTTCTCTATGAACTATGATTAGATTTGGATATTTTTAATTTTGAATATGGGTCGAAATTTCTTGACTGTTCAGTTATAGTAAATTTGGTTCAAAATCTGTTTACTGTTTGATATTACCAAGTCACATTATAAACAACCAGATGGGAGGTGGACGACCGGACGTGGCCGGTGGAAGTGGATTCGAAGGAATGCGAAAACATTTTTTTAAAGAATGGTGGGAAAACATTTTTGTATCGGAGTGTGACTTTTACTACTGCATACGGTAGAGCTTTGAATCTTTGAGGCAACCAAACCAACCGTAAGCTGATGGATGGTAGCCTGATAACTGCCTGGTGAATGCGGAGCTGACCACACTTGACTAGCTGACTCCCGGCTTGACTGTCCCCAATTGCATGAACAATCCAATAGTTTAAGGGTGTGTTTGGTTTATTGAATGGAGTGATCCTGAATCATCTGATACGGGAAATGAGCTCGTTCAGGTGTTTAGTTGGTTGAATAGAACCAAACTATTTGGGGTGAGATGGTTCAAGAAAAAAAAATATTCCATGTTTATGTTGTATTATCCCGTTCGGGAAAAAATTCCGAACCACACCGTTCACTCGAATTCCAAGGCGTTTGGTGACATGGCAACTTGATTTACGAGCTTCAAATGATCATATTTCCTAAACCGAGTATCCGATTTGCGATCCGATTGAACTGTTGTGTTCATTGTCATTTAATCAACAAAATAAGACCACTCTTGGTATATTTTAGTGTAAAAAATATCATACGAACCATCCTATCCCACCAACTAAACACCATCTAGGACCATCATATTCCACCAACCAAACAAAATCATGTATCATCATATCCCACCAACCAAACACCATACGTGTATCATCTCATACAGGACGATCACATCCTACCTTTACCATCCTATCTCATTCAACCTCATCCAACCAACCAAACACACCCTAAGCAGACCACACGGTTCCGGTTTCTCTAGGTTGAGCGTGTCAGGTCTGGTTTCTTCTTGATTGGCGGACCCTTGGTTTGACTACCCCGCTTGCATGAACAATCCAATTAGGGATGGTCGATGGACCGTGCTAGCCAGTACGGTTCAAACCACGTCGTTGTTGGTTCAACACGATCCGTGTTATTTATAGGCCAAGTCAGCTTGACACAAACGCCCGTGCCGTGCCTGGGTCTACACTCCGGCCCAGCGGGTCGGCACGGCACTAACAATGTCGTACCCGGCGACACACCACGAGCACGCTGCGCGCCGGCGCGAGGACACCGGCAAGGGACGGGAGGAGGAGGAGGCCAGGCACGCCTAGCAGAGGAGGATACCGGTGTGGAGCCACGGAGGAGAGGAGGAGGAGGTCGGCTTGTGCGTAGAGTGGCAGCGGCTGGGCACGATGGCGGCTGGGCGCGGAGGATCCCAGATTCTCTGTGTTTCATACACTAGTCCAGAAACAGCTAAGGTACACAGTCAAATAAAAGTGGGTAGCATAAACATAATATACCATTCATTGATAGTAATTAAAGTGTGTTACAAAAAGGGCATAAAACCAACAAGTAAAATACAACGGAAGCAAAAGCAGTAAGGAAGGCCATACGATTCACCATGAGCAATCGTCTGTGGACGCAGCCTAGTCATCCAAGTTCTCATCATCCACGTAGTACTTTTCTCCTGCTCAATAATTTATTAAGCAAAGGTGAGCACAACCAACCGTGCTCCGCAAGTTACACCCAATAACATATTTTAATGCATGCAAGGATTCATCAAAGGAAGGCTTATATGGCTCAATTTGTATAAAGCGACGTTTTCCATTTAAATATTCGTACTAAGTTCTAAAACAGTTTATTCTATAACTAGAATTCATTTTCTAAATCTCAAGTTTTATAGTGAGATAACATTCATCAACGAGTGGTGGAGGGTACCTTCCTATCACATGGCATACCGCCCAATTTCCCAATTAGATAAAACTATCCAAAATCATTTAATAAAGTCTTTTAAAATCAAACCAAATTCTAACTTTGAGTGGCTTTCCTGAGCATGTCCATAACCGTGGACACGACTATTCAAATAATTTTACACTCTATGGAGGTTGTACAATTTTACCCACAAGAGATAATCACTTGTAATGTGGAAATACAATGCATCATCCCACTGTAGTCTCGCATCGCTAATATTTCACTTTCTTTGGATAGAAATCCACCGGATTTAAGCTCCCTCTTGCGCCATGTGGAAATACATAAAAGTAGGTCATAAAGACACTCACGCAACCGGATAGAACAACCATGGTGAAATGTTACAAATTATTTAGTCAGGTCCCGCCCACACAGGACATGTGGTAGTACGATGAGGCTTAGCAAAATGCGGCTCAAAAACTGGTCCTTAACTGACTTGAGTGACTTTCCGTAAAACCCAAGGGCCTCGATCATAAAAATGACTCGATCCCGTGTATCAACGTTCACCATCCAAACATCCATTTCGCCCAAGTCAAAACCAATTTTTATTTTATTTTCCAAGTTAAATTATTTTTCAAAACTTCTATGGTAAAAGCAATACCATAACATCATGTTAAATCATAGTTGATCATTTAGCTAAATTCCCCAAATTGAACATTTTTTGTATAGGCTTTGACTAAACATAAACTTTTGTAACGTGTCTAGTTCATACTAATGTACCAACTATATTTTAACTATAGCATCAAGGTATAGCTACTTCAATAGCAACATTTGGCTATACAAAGGAATTGGGAATAATTAAAATTTTCAAACAGGGATTTAAATAACTTGAATATAATACACATGCAATAATAATTCAAAACAAAATTTAAATAACTTGAAATACCAGGATTCAAATATGATCAAAGATGTAACTTGCCTTGCTCGAAAGGTTGAGGATCTAGCTCTTCGAATAATTCGATTTCCCCGGAGTCGTTGAAATCTATACGAGAAAACAAAGCAAAATCATATAAATTCAAATGAACTCCAAATTAAATGATTTCAATGTAGATAGATAGATCTTGAATTTAGATGAATTTAGGAATTTGAATCGACGGATTCAGAGTTCGTATGAAGGAGAACGAACACCCGAAAGTTTGGATATCACAAGAAATGATAGAATTTTGAAAATATTATTTCACTTTTCGAGTATTGTTCATCGTTTCGACTATCTGATCGGAAGGAGGTTTCGACTACCTAGTCGAAGGAGATTTCGACTACACAGGGCGGCAGAGGTGGCCTATGGGGGCGACGATGCTCACCTTGGTGGTGGTAGAATGAGTACGGACGACCACCAGCGAGGGCGGCCACGGCAGAGAACTTCGGTCCAAGGCGGTGGCAAAGCTCCGGTGATGCTCCGGCCAAGATAGCGAGAGCACCACGTAGAATGTCATGAGATGAAGCCGAGGATGTGGTTGATGGTGGTGGGACTCCACTGTAGGTGGCACAACACAATCACTGGCGGCGAGAGTTTCGGCCGAAGCACTTGGAGCTCGAAAATCCGGCGAACGAAGGTAAAAGAGAAGGGGAAATAGGGGGAGAGAGAGGAGGGCGGAGGGTTACCGGTGCTCCTATTTATAGAGGCTGAGGAGGAGCGGAGGAGCAGGTGCGTGGCGAAGCTCCAGGTGCGGGGGCATGGGTGCGGCCGGTGGGATTTGCGGAGAGAGAAGGGCAGGTGCGGGATTGACAGCGGCGGGACGGGGCATTCAATGCGCGTGGAAAACAGAGAGGGATGTGGAGGAAAATGCGTCGATGATAATGACTTTTTCGGCCGCCGTGACAGCGTGGACGCGGCTCGGCATGGGCTCCCAATAGGAGGAAGACGTCGGGGAGGTGAGGCCGACAGTGGGCTCGCCATCTCGAGGGCGAGGCGAGAAGGCGGCGGACCGTCCACGGAGAACCGAGCCGAGAAGATGGGCCAGGAGGAGGAAATAGGAATGGACCGCGGGAAATTCGGCCCGAATGATTTTTCTGAATTTTGATGATTTTTGAATTACATAGATTGAAATAATTCATTTAGGTTTTTAGAAAATAGTAAATGAAGTCCATAAATTCTAGAAAAATACGCAGAAATTCATTGAATCATTTTGAACTTAATAAAATTATTCCTAACTCAACATTGGTAATTAATTTTGCAAATAAATTATTTTGGATTTTGAATAATTAGGGATAAACTTTTAAAATTCCTAAAAATTCCAGAAAAATAATTAAATTGTATTTTTAACTGGAAATGAAATTTGGGTCATTATGACTTGGGCGTAGTACCACAGTTGGTCGGGCACAACGGCGTTAAGGAGGCGCGGCACAACATGGAAGAGAAGAGGAGGAGGTCGACCCAAGTGCGGGGAGGCCAACAATCGGGAGTTGGTACTCGGGCGTGGCTCTTGGCTTTAACGGGCGGGCATTGTTGCGGCCCGACCCAACACGATCTGAGGTGCTGGCGTGCTGTGCCTGGGTCGGCACTCCGGCCTATGGGCCGTGCCTAATCGTGTGATGCCAGCACGGGCCTCTGGTGTGCTGGGCTGGGCCGAGACGCCCGTTTGGCCACCACTAAATCCAATAGTAAAACTAGACCAGACATCAGTTTCTTTTTTTAGGTTGAACTATTTGGTCTGGTTTTAGTAACACTAGTTAGAACCCCTATTCCCCGTATCATCGTGGCTTGCCTATCACATGGACATGGTTTCCCCCTTCTGCCCAACAGGGGTGGAGTCACCATTGGGGACTAGTTGGGGCTCCAGCCCCACCTCCGGCTGCCAGACCTCAAGTACCCCCTAGCCAGCATTGATTTTATGGCATAGAGATGGCGCAAGGACATGTGCTCGAGGTGCTGGAGGCTCTCTCGGCAGGAGAAGAAAGAAGCTGCGCTAGGCTGATTGTCTGATTCGTGGGTTGTGCTGCTTGGTGGGCCGCTGGCCATTGCCTTGGAGCCTTGGAGGCCTAATTAGTTAGGCTGCCTGCCTAGGAACACCAACGCAGTCGAACACTCGAACCCTAGGTTTGCTAGACGTAGAGGCAGAGAGAGAGGACGTGGAGGCGGCTCAACGAGGACGCGGCGAGTCGGGGTGTGCGACGCGCGTTGCGGGGAGCTAGCGCGGGGACCGCAATTCTGTGAGGGCACGGGCGCGCAGCGACCCACTGCTTGCTACGCCACTATGACAAGTTGGCGAGGCGGCGAGGATGTTGCAGGAATGCCGAGGAGCCGACAAGGGCGTGGGTGTGCATGGATAAGTGCCTAACCGGCTGACCGCAACCGCATTAGTGTTAACTGTGAGCCTCTTTTCTACTTCTAATTTATGACAAAAAAATATCAATGTAACTGTGTCAATGGATTGAATAGAGACAATAGCCAAGTAGTTTGATTGATTGTTACTTACTTGTTCATATATTTGTAGAAATGGACAAGCGAACCTTGCACAAGTATTGACTTGTTCATAGATTTGCAAAAAATATCTTGTTCATTGAGAGGCTTTTGGGCACACTACCCATTAGCGATGTATTATATTTTGCATTTTCACCTTGTTTCATTTCTACTTACGTATGAATTTGGATGACAAAAGACCAGTATATGTATCTTTCATACACTCGTTTCATATTAGCTTCGACACATGAGCACCACCTCTATTTTCATCCTACTTTCATCATTGCTGGCCAATACTACAATTTTGTATCACACTTGGCTGTGGAAAGTTTAGATATATAGTCGCAATGCTTCCAAACACACTGGTTTCTGATAAAGCAATGGGATTGTTAAGCATGCATAGCACAAAAAGTTTTTTTTTTTAAAAAAAAAAGCCACTAGAGAAGATCATGCATGCATGTTATTGATCATACGTGGTATATAGATATCAATCTTATTGTTGGGATACGAGTAGGCTATACTTGCACAATATAAAAAAATTGTACCACGTGAACCAGGAAGCTATATGGGAGTAAGAGATTATATATCATTACCACTAGACTCGCAGTTCAGCGGAAGAAGAGTTGGAGTAGCCCGATCCAATGTTGCGCGGGTCAATGTAGTGTAAGTAGTCGATCGCTCAACATCCTTGACGCCAATCGCCTTCTCTAGCGCTCCTCGCATTCCTCATGTACATCGCAGATCGTCCTCGATTAGTGCAACAACAACAAAGAATCGAGCCTCTCATCGTATCCACACATTCAGGGATGGAATGTAGTGCGCTAGTGTGCTAGCACCCGTGCACATAGTAGAGCCTTCAGGTGGTGGCAGCTAGGGTTTCAGTGGGTGGTGCGACGTGCTCCCAAAAGCCCCACACCTCCCCTTATAAGGAGCCCCTCAGTGAAGCCCTACGCTAAGGTCCCATTAAGGTGCGAAGTGCATACGAACAGATTCTATCCGAATTGTTTCTTCCTAGCCGATGAAATGTGTGACCATGTAGGTTCATATGCACTCGGTCATGACCCGAAAACTCCTTTTCCGATCACAAGCTCCGGAGCGGTCTCAATAGGACATAGCGACCCCACATACATTCAAAGATCATATCGGACGAACCTGTTCAAGTGCTGATCCCTCTACCTCACGATACCAGATTGAACTCAAAGCGAGATGCGTGCCATCCTATCATGATAGCTGAATTATTCACTCGATCTTGTAGTGGTTTATACACTTGCGGTTGACTCTTCAACCACATTCTACATGACCATGCATATCCCCTCCAACAAGGAGGGCAAGAGCTCAACAAGGAGCACACTCCAAACCCTAGTTCTCCTCTCCTCTCCTCCAAACCCTAGAAAGTGAGGAAGAATGCCAAATGAGTGCTTGGGGGTTTTCCATCTCCCCTTCCTATTTATACTAAAGAGCTAGGGTTTCACTTTGGGGTCACTTACACATGGGACCCACACACACATAACTATTGAAGCAATCGTTCGCTTCACCGTGTAGGTTGATCAACGATTCTCATCTCGCCGCCAAGCCTCTCTTGTCCGAATCCCACTCGAACCTCCTGCAGACTTGCACCGATATCCGCACCGCCGATCCAACCAAACAGATCGAACCACCTCGCTCGATCGTCTTGCCCATTCGCACTGCTTGAGTCACACGACCACCCGGTGATCCATGATCGCTCGGACCTCGGCTCTCCAAGCGTAGTCCCGATCCACTCACCGCTGACGCCGTTGACTCGCAAGCCACCTGCACAAAGAATAGACAAAACTAATCCAACCACATCGAGGGACCCATGTATATCTTTCCCGTTAAAGTGGAGGGACAAATAACATCTTAATCACTCACATTCCTCTGCATGTCTCACATTAAACCCGAAATCGATCTTTATGTCAACCTAGTTACGGAGTAGCGTTTGGTAACTCCTAAGTATACTATTAAACATGTAGGAAACCGTAATGATCTCAGGTCCAAGGATCTCACATACACTCTGTATGAGACCAACTGACAACACTTAAAAATATAACAATTATCGTAGTGTCTCAAAGTGGGTCAATCCAACATTGTGTTTTCCAACGTATGTTTATTGATTTGATGTCTCATATCCATGATCAATGAAACGTGACCATCAATTAATACATGTGTTGATCTATAAATCATAAGTGTCACACATAATGATATAAGATCAATAATATTTAGAATAACATCGTAACATGAATAAAGAGTTTCACAAACAAGCCGCATACATGTTAATCAATATAAACGGTAGTTCATTTAAGGGATAAAATAACATATTATTCAAATAGTTTATAAACATAAAAGCGATATAATCATCGCGATAATTACATATAGGGCATATCACTAAGAATTATCTATATGAATCTCCACACGAAAAGATCACCAAGCATATTAATCGTCATATCAATCTGCTTTTGAAGGTGGAGATCCTTCTTCTCTTCAAAGAACAATAAAAACATTTTTATCGCTTAGGTTAAAAGTTAAGTAAACATTATTATCTGGGGAGACTTTTCCTCCGCTAAGTGTATGAAAATATCCATCACCATGTCAATAGCTAGCCAATAGGTATTAGGTAATAAACCTTGTTGAAGTATAAGTGAATTATCCATCTTTCTTCATCAACTTATACTTTTGGGTGAATTAGTTGGTGTATGCAACTCAATATAGTATCAGATCCAAGAGGTTTTGAGTTCAAGACCTGGTTGGTGCATTTAAAGAAAAATAATTGTAACCATCTTTTCTCGTCAGTTTAAGCTTTCAGGTGAATTGATCGGTGCATGCAACTCAATAAACCTCAATCTCTCCGAGATTAGTAGTATTTACTCTCTCACTCACTCGCACGGTAGTGCAACTTGCTTGGGGAATGCGTGAGCCCAAACAAGCACGACCAGCGTGGGGAAGGGTGCGAGACACCCTTCTCTCTGTCTCTCGCACAAAAGTGTCCATAGGCGCCTCACCAGCTTTGATGTGTCCATCGTATGTATGTAATCTGGCTATAGTAATTAGCATGTTGTTGTCCATAAAAGTTCTTTTTCGAGGGATGGAAGTTGTTAACACCGGTTATCATTAAGGGTTATTAAGCGAGAGACCTTAAAGTTTATTAAAGTTTATTGAGCGAGAGATCATGGGACCAAATATGAAAAAAATCGATAATAAACCCAATTAATTAAAGCGTATTTATAGAATCATGCTTTCAGCCACACAAGTGCCACACCGTGGGACTAGCCACCGTGCATGATTGGTACTAGGATGAAATTGTGCGCTACGCCGCGCCCGTGTTTGCAGCTTGTTTCCATGGTAGAGAATGTTCAGAGTTGTACACAAAGAATTTGGTTTGCAGAGAGCGTACATGATGTATATATACATAAAATGATCTTGGAACTGTACAATTGACTCGCCTAGGAGCATGAAAAAGTGGCAAAACTAATTGCCATGGATGAATACAATCGGCAAACAACAGATTAGATGAATATCTGTAGCATGAGCATGAAATGAAATATTGAAGAAATCTCATCTTGTATGGGAACATAGAAAAATTCAAGGGAAATAGTCCCTTGGAGTCAGTTATCACAGCTGCAATTGTACTGCTAATCAAAACATCGACTATAGCCTATGAAGTAGCAATAGCTCAGTGTTTGGCTGACAAGCAAGGCAATACAATGCCTACCTATACAAACTTGGAAAGGCAATGCAGTCCATAAAATGTTGGGTTGACCGATGAAATATTATGAATGTCAGCTTCAAACACGACATAACATTTATAATGTAAGAGCTAAACGAAGCAACTGTGGAATAATTAAAAATGATTCGAAAACCCCACCCGAGCATGCTACACATACTCGTCATTGTGGTCTGCGCAGCAATCCTTTGTGAATGACAGATGCTGGGAACAAAAAAAACTTTATTACCACCTTCTAATGATTTGATAGCTTCTTCAGCTACACTAGCAGCTAACTTCTTTATTTTCTCAGGTACCTCAGCAGGAGCTTCAACAACATGACAGATGTTATCCCTGGATGTTCCAAACAAAGGCTTCATATTTTGGATATTTCAAAGGACAAAGCAAAATGTAACCAATGATAAGCAATAAGACAAGGTAAATAATCATAAACAAAATGAACATCTTACTTGTGAATGGTTTGAACAATATGATAGCAGACTGTGGAACCGTCTATGCTCCTTGCCACAATTATAGAAAGCTCCTAAAAGCAAACAAAAAAGTACAATAATCTATAAATAAAAGCACATAAAACAAACAACAAAAAGTGTGATCAACTATTAACCATGACAACATCATAAGCATTGGAACAGTCTATTTCATAATATCCCGGATGTCCTCTAACACACTTCTTTCGAAACATAAAACGAATACCTTGTAACTAACTTGCAGAACTTATCCTTTATTCATCGCAGCAATATGAAACTATCACATACACAAGCACCAAGAATTATGTGCACATACAACAATGGAGGAATTGGATGTACCAGGAAGCTAGCAAATTTTGCAAAATGACTTGATAGGTATACAATATGTGATGAAAATTGTTAATCAATTGCTATGTGAACCACAACGTTAAGGAGGATTAAATCAGACACTACCAAAAAAATAGAAAAACAGAACCTGGAAAATTCAGAAAGATTCAATTTACAAAACACATGGCTTATGTATAATATTAAGATCAAGCAGGATATCCAAATCGAAAATTTCTGCAGTGTTTGATCAATTTATTGACAAATTTAAAGAGCTTGAGTTGTCTATTTAACCAAATAAAATTGAATTAAAACTAACCTTTACAAATGGTGTCCACCTCTCAACATACAAGCCATGGTCAAAGCCACCTAGCGCTGCAACAAGTAAGAATGTTACGAAAGATTAGTTCTAAAGTATGGACCTCAAATTAATGGTTTACAAAAATATCAAATACTGGCCAGCCTTATGTGCTAATTTTGAAAACCAAAGAACAATTTTTATTGGAGAAACAGTATAGTTTTAGGAATTCAACAAGAAAAGGAAGTGCTTAAATCGCTAAATCAATGGTAATCAACTTACAAGGAACAACAGGGGATAGCTTCTTTTTGTTGTGAGCTTGCTTTTTACCATTAGAGGATAGCCAAATGTTTCTCTAGCTTTCTCTATACTACTTAAAGTATCTACCTACGGAACAACACTACAAAATTATGTTGAAACACTTAAAGCTCCAATGATATCCACATGTCCGGAGTTAGTGCATTACTTCCACAAAGTTAGGTAACGAAATTCCAAATTTTGAGAAATAGTCCTTTTGCATGTACTTGTCCTGAAATTGCATATCAATACATCAAGCATAGCACAGAATTTCTACTAAAAGGCTTGGAACAAGTAGAGAAAAACTACTTGAATAATCATGTTGGTAGAGCCTTTGGGCTCACAATCAACACCCTGCTTTTCAAGCTTCTCACGCGTTGCAGCATCAACATGCTCAATTTCCATTGTTAAAACTCCACACTTAACAACAACCAAAGTATTCGTGAAAACCATTTGTAAACAATAAGACATTAACATAGAGGTATGTGATCTCCGAATAAACCAAGACGAATCACAACTTTGCCTACCTCGAGAACGGAGGAGGAGGTTGGGGTGGTGGCGATGCGGAGCAGGGATGCCTAGTCGTAGTGGTAGCAACGGCGGGAACGGAGGAGGCGACACGATATCAACTGCGAGAGGAGGAACGACTATCCGACAGCCCTAGCGAAGCCGAAGTGGAGAGGGAGGGTGAGGAGAGGTAGAGGAGGAGGAACATGTGGTTCGGGGTGAGGCCGGAGGAGGAGGCTGGGGCGGTGGCAAAGAGAGAGGAAGAGAAGCGAAAGTGAGCGTGAGGAAAGGAGGCGACCGTGGGGGAGGAGAGGGAGGAGCTGTGGTCGGGTGGAGCGGCGGCGCGTAGGTCATGAGAGATAGGTATTATTGCTGTCATCCTATGTACCAGGAGCATGGTTCTGATGTGACTTGGGTGGGGCATCCCAAGCGTTTCTCAGGTGTGGGTATCCCGGACATTTCTCAGATGTGTGTGCCCTGAGCCGTCTTGGTAACATGTTACCAAGATGTGAGCTTTTATTTTGTTATGTAGTTACGTTGAGTTATTTGTTTATCTTGTGACCCATTATTGGTGTTTTAAATTATGCATGCTTGCTGTAATTTATTGTTAATTAAGGTTTAATTTAGTAGCTAGAATAGTCTAGGTGACATTTTAGGCTCAGTATTCAGCCGAGGTGTTAAATTTGAAAAAAAAAATAATTTTTATTTATTTGAATTTGAGAATGGTGCATGAAGCACCATTTTGATTTTTCTTGTAAAAAAGGTAATTTTAGTTGGCTAAAAACTCGATTTAAGAAGGAGTTTGCATGTTAGCATATTAACTCTTGTACAATTCAATTTATCCCACACGTATCAAAATTTTATTTTGATATTTTCTAATGCTTAATTATTTTTGTTACGATTCTCATCAGAAAGTATATTTGTTCACAATTTCTCATCTATACTGCTGAGCTGGGTGTAGTCCATCTTGAATGCAAGAATGGAACTAGTAAATGCTTACAGCTGCTTCTCAAGCTCTGTAGCAATGAACCATGGGTACTCAACACATGGAGATGGATATCGCACCGAAAGCGGCCGATGCCTATGTTCCCTTCTCCTTCTATGGCTCTCTCTGCCGGATCGAAGCCTCCTGATTCTTCCCATTCCTTCCCCTCCCTTCCCTTCCGTTCACTCCCTCCCCATCACCACTCCTCTTCCCAGCGCCATCTGCTCCCCTCACCCCTTCGCGATTCGATCCCCTTCTCCTAATCAAATGCTATTAACTCAGATAAGAAACCATCCAATCAACGAGGCAATTAATAGATCAAACTAAAATGAACTAATAATAAATCAATCCAAGTTCCAGCTAACAGTTCCAAGATAATCAAAGCTAATCATGAATAGGTTCTGAATGAAGTAATCACATCATTATATTATATAGAGCAAACTAATTAAATTAGTGTGATAGATGCAAGTGATGGTCATGCGCTACTCCACTCCATGCATGTCGCTGTCAACGTTAAAGCAACAACAAAGCAAGATTGAGTCCACCACTCAGCAAGTATAGGATAGAATGGTAAAAAATAGCTTATTATTTATTTTAATTATCATCATTATCATAAACATGTTCAAGTATCATCAATGTCTTTATCATCTTTCATGTTCTCAAATCTCATCAATTTCATTCTCATGTACTCCAATCTCATGTATGCAATGCCAATGATGCAACTCAACAGTTGATACCGGCATAGCGGAGTGTTCACTTGTCGATGACACAGACGGTGGTGTCTTTGTTGGGGGCTGAATCTGCATCTAAATAGACACTATCAGAAGGATGAATACCTGTGTTTTTTGTGGGCAAGTAAGACTATACATCAACAGCGAACTGTCTAAGGCAAATGCGATGGAGAAGTATCAAGTGGATGAGGTATCGTTACAGACACAATAGATAGGATGTAAGAAAGAGTAGATTACTTTGTAGGCCATGCAAGTATAATGATTTGCAGTGCCTAAATACCTTAGGAAGCGAAGACATGCGAGGAGGTTTATCAGGAACTGATCTCTTGGGAGTATGAAGAACATGTGCAGACACAACAACGTCTTGCTCGGTAGCTTTGCTAGCTGGTCCTTCAATTTGGGCAACCAAAGGAGGAAGCTCAGATGGGGATGGTGCAACATGGACTGGAGCACAGACTCTTGGAACAACATGTTGTCTCCCAAATGCGGTTATAACACGGTTGACCTAATAAGACTTCTTAGGATCGTGAAAGCTTTTTTTTTCCATTATATTGATATGCAAGTGTATTTCGTACACACAACATGTTGCCCAACATCCCCAAACAAGATAAACTCTGCCTATGTTGTTCCATCAGTGCCAATTACACAAAGTTTGTACCTTTCAGAGATAGATAGGCAAAAGTCAACCTATGAACCAAAAAGCATAGAGCTACACTGGTGATAACAGCAACAGTGTAACTCCGTTTGGCGCATTTGCAAGGACAAGATGAACATTTGTACAAACCGCTGTCCGGGATAGATTTCCTACTGCACTTGTTACAAGAGAAAATCCACCATGTCTGACCAGGGCTTAGTCTAGCGACTGTAACAATGCATTTAAGTCCAACAAGCTACATGCAAATACGAGGAATGTGCTTAGGACATGCTCACAAAGGATAACAAGAAAGAATGAACCTAAGCGGGAAATCAAAAGGATTTATGTCTAGTATTTCCTTGATCATTTTTTCTTTCAACTGGTTTGAAAGACCGTTGGTCCGCGGGATCTGATCACGAAAAATGATACGGGATATCGATTCAAAATGGGACTACATACTGTATGGCAAAATAAATATGTTAGATAGGCGCACAAGAGGAAAAAGAACGCTCTATTAGTACAAGCTATCCCATATGAACAACAAAATGTATAATGGTAGCCGTATAGATCTATGGTTGTATACCTAGTTGTGACTTCTGTGGTTTCAAGAATATTTGGACATATATAACATCGACACGCTGCGCTCCCAGTAAGTCCTTCCTCCTCTATAATGAATCGAACAAAGGCAGACATATGAACAACTATAGATATATGATTTGAACGACAAGACAGCTAAGAGAACACAGATCGTGTCCAAGGAGAAGCAGCATAGAGAGGAAAATCGAACAAGCAAAAAACACAAACAGGTACATAGATATAGTTTCAACGAAAGAACTACAAAGAGAATACAAAGTATACTCAAAGAGCAGCAGCAGCACAGATAGGAGAAATCTAAATGTGCCTATGATTTACCTACATTCGAACCGACCGAGCCATGAGTAAGCAGAGTTGTACGGCGAACATGATCCACTATCTTAAACATAAACATCTAAATCATTGTGCTTAGTGGGCTAATCGTATAGGTGATGCGACAATGGGTCTCCCGATCTTTCGATGAGATGGATAATTCGATTTGGTGGAGATGACTCGCACGATTCGGCTACCAATCGCACAGGACCAATATGCCCAACAATCGCTGAACCAACTCCGAGTTCGTTATCAGTCTTGCTAGAAGTATGATTGACCTAACCACGAAGGTCTATTCTTTCATGCAATCGAAGAACAAGCAAAAACAAGATAAATAGCAATCTTAAATTCAAATAGGATTGAAGCACTTGATAAGGTGGGATTCCGATTAAGGATCTTGACCGGGTGGTCTAGTCGACACACGCAGAAGATACAAGTTGCAACGAAGGCTAACTAAACAAAAACGAAATCCAAGGAAACTCGAGGGCAGCGGCTACTATGTATATGAGGGAGAGGGAGGGGTGGTGGTACTATTCACTCATGAACAGTATAGGCCTAGGGTTTCTCCTAATTACAATGCTCATGGCCCAAATAGGTGACCCGACATCTTCCTTCGATGATTCTGAAGCGCTCCGAATGAATTTGGAGGTAAGGCCAGATCCATTGGAAATATGATGAGATAAGCTTTCCATCAAGTACTCGTGGACCTCCAACGGACTCTGTATGTGAAAGTTATGCAAATTTGAAGTCGATACTATCTTTGGACGCCGAACTGGATTCCAGAACGTATCCAACTTAAACCCTTTAGGTGTTGATGCATTCCTCCTTGTATAGCTGCACAAATACACATTTACATTATTAGGTAGCTTCGTATTCTCATTTAAAACAAATTGAAGCTGAAGGAACGAATTCACCTTTTGTTCAATCTTAGAAGCTATAGTCGTATGCGTTTGTGGCATGGTCACATCATCCTCCCCTTCTTGAAAACAAAGCCGTACTCAGCTTTCGATAAACTGAAAATAGGGTAACAAAGAAGCCAAACTGTATGCATGGTATATGTATATGTCATCTGTTTTAACGGTTATTCGTTGTTACACAATTAATATTATAAAACAGCAATGATCATGCAAGCTCATTGTATTATTACCTGAAAATAGTCATATATGTTAATGAGCAAAATAAAATTTCTCACACAACAATTATCACAACTAGTTTTGCAAATGTAAGTGAAGCATTTACGCAATTCAAATCTCTAAAGTTGTAATCTTACCGTGGTAGCACATATGGGCAAAGCTAAAACTTTTGGAATCAAATAAAGTTCATCAATATAATTAGATTTGAATCGAGCAATAACAAAATCATCCAGCAAGGGTGAAAAAATTTATAAGTTCTTCCATACTTCAACATCATGATGCAGATTGTCAATACTAGATGATGCAATAAGAGATGAACACATAGGTATTAGATTGTAACACCCCAGCCCAACATGAGCCTGGAATGCTACTAAAATAACAATATAACAAAAACAAATCTAAAACACTACAATAAATTTCGGCAAAACCTCCTTTGTATAACTAAGTTTACCGGAGATTCCAACAGATGCATATAAAATTATCACTATTTCAACATCCAAAGTTCATCGAAGCATTCATAAATAATCTACTCAGCTAAAGCATAAGCAAGCATAATTAAAATTTACCACTTTCATTATTACAAATAAACCAATGCATTCAAGTATAGCCAAAGTTAATCCTTAAGCTGTTTGCTTGTTATTAAGGTACCGTCTAAATGATAATTATCTTTTAAAGAATGTGTGGTAGTGAGTGAAACCAAAGCAACCCTACTCCCTCCCATGCATGCCGTCATAAACGAGGTACCTAAAACACAACATCGCAAGAGTGAGTCCAAGACTCAAAGAAAGTACAAATAGTAAGACAATAACCAACGAATCAGAATTAACAACATCCATCCACAAAACCCAATAAGAAATATGTCTCATGCTTATGCGATGCAAACTGTTCAAATGCACTTTTCTTTCTCTCTTTTGCATATACCGGTATTGCGGAGCCTTCTAGCATAGGGACCTTAGCCCATACTCCACAAGTATGGGGACCCAAAAACCCATCATATTCATGACGGAACCTCAATTAATGCTTGGTCACCACGTGACCATGCGTCCAATATGATATCATGATGCACATGGTCAATTCTTTAAATCATCATGCATACATGAAACTTACGCATACTTCTAGCATTTATGGGCATTAATGTCCATAACATTCGAGCATCCATGATTAACATAATATACTCATAACATAGTACACATGAACAAATGATCACACACAATTTACCACTCATCAGACTTGCCTTAACCACGAGAGAACGAGGATGTACAGAATGAGCCTCCTCGCACCGGTCCACCACCCAAATCGACGAGGCGCGCATGCAGGGAGAGGGTGGGGAGAGGCGGCGGCTCAAAGTGGGGAGGAGGAGGAGTGTGGAGTTTAGGGTTTTGGGGGTGGGAACCCCCTTTTGGCCGGCCACCACATGGGCCCTCTCTGGTCATGCCCAGCCTAGGTTGTCGAGGATTTATGGAAAACCCTTCTCTTTTCAGAAATTTCTACTCATTTAATTGTCTTTTCTCCTCCCGCTATTTTCTAATTACCCGATTCAATTCCGGTATTACATTCTACCCCTTAAATGTAATTCGACCCAATTCTTTCACCATTCTACTCGAAGGACATGTACACCTAGCATGCATGGCTCCAGCCTGTGTCACTCTCCACTCTGGCCCGATTCGACCACCGCACCTTGATGGATTCCAACATCCTACACCACAACGCTGTCTTAATCTTATCTGTATACTCCACTGACGGGACTCGAACATAAGGTTTTACTTGTGGTTCCTCATCCCGATGAATCTCATACCTGCACTCTCAAGTACTCTCTCGACATCGGGTCGATTTAAACGTTGTGTACCCAGCGATGGACCCGAGATGGTTCTAGTGAAATGCTAGCAACCAAAAATCAAACCGATGTACCTTGGGCCAACCTTCCCTGTGGTACCAAACCAGACACTCTACACATGACGCATGGAATTCTGGTTCCAACTCTTGATCGACCTTTCCATCTTAACAATGAGCACATCCCAAACAGAAAGAGAAACCACTTGAATACCCAAACCAGTTACTTTCTTTATTCTTTCTGAACTGATAAGATGCACGCATGCCAATCATAAGGTCAAACTCCATTTGTGAAAAACATCCGTCATAAACACATAGCTCAAACAAGAATCAACGAGCGTTTCACTACTCGAGGAAACATTTTTTTTTTCAATTTCTCTGTTAGAAATAGAATTCCTCTGAAATCATGGAACCCCATTTCATCCATATCACACTAACTCATTTCTCTTAAATTGGCAACCTCATCACTATGCTCAAACCGAATTCACCATTCACACCTTTGTAGAAAGACCTTAATGACTTCCACCCAAAAATATACCCTAGCTAACCTCTGAACTGACGGAATTACTTTGATAGATGACTTCCAAATGCACCTCATCATGGTTTTCACCCACAATCACTTCACCTCAATCCTTCAAGGATAATCAACCCAAAATTCTTAGCACACACACTCAATTGCTACACCCAAGGGATTCTATCAATGAACATCGTACTATTCGGAATCCACTTTGTTTCCCCATCTCAACACAACATCAATAGTCTCCAAGGTTCTAGCATAGAACGCCGGGCCAAATTTTCAATCTTCAAGGACCCTATAGATGTATTCGATGTAAATGATATGGAAACTCTCGAATCCGCTGACTAAAATCCCTATAATCTAATCATACTCAATCGTTAACAACCACCTAAAAACATATTCTCAACCAAATTATCTTTAAGGAAATTCTAACTTCTAGAGGGTTACTCATCAAGCCAAGTCGCACTGGTGATAATTCAATTGTCCCTACTATCCCATCCATTGACATTACAATCGACACTTCTAATCCTACTCTCATTGAATTATACCTTCATAAACCACCTACACAACCTCACAATGTTAATTCCCCATCCGTGATACTCTAATAAATCGATCAAGATTCCCATACTTAGATAATCCCAACATTCCAAAGATGAACGAGGGTTCCTGGATTATATTTCGCTATGAGTTCCACTGGTTGTAACACTAATCAATTTTATTCCAACGATAAACATTCCATGGAATTCTCTCCAAAAGTTATAGGTCAAAACCAATTCATCCTCTATCGTTTTTACATAGATTGGTTCATAAAATATCATCACCGCTTTATACTTGTCCACCACCAACCAATACTTAAACGACACTTTATAAAACTTAGCAACATAAGTTTGTTAAATCCTTTCTCAAAAGGGAAGAGATAATCAGACACAAATTCCAACACATAAGAAAATGTTGCTCCTTGGAGTGAGCACGAGACAAAGAGAAACAGTCAAATAGTAATGATCTCAGAAAACAAAATACGTGCCCACGGTTGAGGGCATAAGTCCCACAAGATTTTCAAAGCTCCATAAATCATAATAGAACAAAGCTATGAAAATCAAGAAACTCTTAAATCAGTAATGATAGAAAAGTTGCATTACAATTCTCAACTCCGACCTCAAATACTTATGGTAACCGATTTCTATTAACAAATAAAACAATTTTCTTTGAGTACATCATTACCTGCTAACCCAACCAAGAAGTACGTCTGAAACCAAATCACATTACTCACTTAAGAACCGAATAGAGCCTTCCAATACGTCATGTTGCTCAAACTAATTTTATCTACTACATAGATCATGAACTCCCAAAAGACTATGAATGCTAGACTCCAAATATTTCATTTAGTCGATATAACGGAAGGCAATTAACTTACTTTCTCTCTAGAAGAATCATCACTGATCCGACGAGTCAGGATCTAGTCCAGACCACCTTACTAACCTCAAGGTTAAAACCCCCTTTTTAATAATCATTAACATCATTTCCTTCATTACAAAAGCCCAAGGGCTCATTAAATCTCTATTATCAAAGGCATAATATTACCCGACCATCTCACCATTATGCAAACATAGGTCACCTCTTAAATTCCAATATAAACCTTTCCAAAAAAAACACAGTGGATTATTCCATAATGTTTCTATTATCTCAATAAGATTCCAGCGGTCAACTTGTCCTATAGATTGTCTGATACACAAACCTCACTATCAAAGCAAATCACTCTTATCAAGGGCATGCAACCACAATTCATCCTTATGAAACACACGTGAGTAAATCACTTTCAAGTGTCAACCCTTCATCTATTAGGAATGCTCACACCAATTTAGTACACACTAATTCCAATCTAGAGGTTATCATAAACCATTGACGATTATCCAATCATGGACAAATTCATGATCCTTTCTCTATTTATATTCCCACGGGCATACATAAGATCATCAAATAGCCAATCAAAGAAAATTCTATTTCATTATCTACTGAGACATCAGTCGAACAAATCCGTATGTTCCTCATTCTACACATTTAGATTAGCCCATCGAGACCAAATAATCCAACAAGTTTAGCAAACTACACAATTCGAACGATCAACCATCTCATCAGTGTTACACACTTTTAATAACTCTATTGATTCCAACCAAGTATAGTCATACTCATAATCACAGCTCATCAAGAACTACTAGAGGACAACATCGTCTTTTCCGATTTCACTTCCACGGATACTCGTTAGGATTCATTATGCACCACCCTGCAGACCCAGCTTGATAACCCATATCTTATCCATTAATTTCTTTGATTGTAACCTTTCACTTTATCACGAGAAAAAATCGCTAAACGGTTTAACATTTTCTTTTATAAGAGGGAACTATGCAACTTCAACGCTCAGAATACCCAAAAGAGTTACATTGAGTCAAAGCTTCCACATACTAAAAGACTTGCAAAAGCAAACTTTCATTAACCAAACCATCAAGTTAAGTAGATGGGTCATGATTCCCAATAAGAAAATCGAACCCCAAAAAAGGTGAAGCGACAATTAACCAAGTTCACCATGCAAGAATAACTCAATACTTGGGAAGACGATTATTCTTTGTAAGAGACAAGTTAAGCCAATCGAACCACATCAACTTCTCTCCAACCAAAACCATACATCGACCGCAATGAACTAATAACCCAAGAGAAATTCATCACCACAATCGACAAGAGTTGACCAAAGTTTTCGCATGCTAAAGAACTCACCGAGATAGTTCACATTATCCAAGGTACTAAGCTTAAAAACGAATCATGTTTTCCCAACAGGAAAAGCAACCCTACACCATAAAAGGTCAACCTTGCGAATCAAAAATGTTAACAAGTAGTCCAACTCGTTGGTCCAAAGAACAAATAATTTCTTTAAGGAACCAATAAAACCAAGGAAAATGTCCAATCAGATTGAAACCATTAACCCAAGGAGATTAAATAACCACCAGCGGTTGGTCAGAAAATCCTAGTACATCCCAAGGGAGTCAATAACCTTCCCAAAGGAATTCATGCTCGACACCTGGAAGTAGTTTTACCAAGGTAATCACTCCACTATCCCCATACCCTAACTGGCGGTACAACATGGCCATGCCCATGGCCACAACCACACTCTACCTCTCGACATCGATTATCCCCACACATAATAATCATATAACCAAGTAATAAGCAATCATACTCAATTAATATTAGCAACGATCAATACGATATATCGGAAACGTAAATGTAATGCTTTGCCCATTCCCATCCTACTATGCACAGTGTGTCAATTTAATTTTCTTTTTTCTTTTCTAGCTACCACGGACCTGAAGCCCGCTCTGATACCAACTGTAACACCCCAGCACAACATGAGCCTGGAATGCTACTAAAATAACAATATAACAAAAACAAATCTAAGACACTACAATAAATTTCGGCAGAACCTAATTTGTATAACTAATTTTACCGGAGATTCCAACAGATGCCTATAAAATTATCACTATTTCAACATCCAAAGTTCATCGAAGTATTCATAAATAATCTACTCAGCTAAAGCATAAGCAAGCATAATTAAAATTTACCACTTTCATTATTACAAATAAACCAATGCATTCAAGTATAGCCAAAGTTAATCCTTAAGCTGTTTGCTTGTAATTAAGGTACCGTCTAAATGATAATTATATTTTAAAGAATGTGCGGTAGTGAGTGAAACCAAAGCAACCCTACTCCCTCCCATGCATGCCGTCCGCAAACGAGATACCTAAAAACACAACATCAGCAAGAGTGAGTCCAAGACTCAGCAAAGTACAAATAGTAAGACAATAGCCAACGCAACTGTAATTAACAACATCCATCCACAAAACCCAATAAGAAATAAGTCTCATGCTTATGCGATGCAAACTGTTCAAATGCACTTTTCTTTCTCTCTTTTGCATATACCGGTATTGCGGAGTGTGCATCCGTCGATGCACACCCATGCCTGTGCCTTCTAGCACACAGACCTTAGCCCATACTTCACAAGTTTGGGGACCCAAAAGCCCATCATATTCATGACAGGGACCTCAATTAATACTTGGTCACCACGCGACCATGCCTCCAATATGATATCATGATGCACATGGTCAATTATTTAAATTATCATGCATACATGAAACTTACGCATACTTCTAGCATTTACGGGCATTAATGTCCATAACATTCGAGCATCCATGATTAACATAATATACTCATAACATAGTACACATGAATAAATGATCACACACAATTTACCACTACTGTACTTGTCTTAACCACGAGAGAACGAGGGATGTACATAATGAGCTTGTAACACCCCAGCCCAACACTGAGCCTAGAATGCCACCACACTACTCTCTAAACTAATAATTAACGACACACTGTAATATTACAGTAGGAAAACAACAATAAACATATCCATTGATCACAAAAGAACATGCATAATTATGGTTCAAACGATAATAAATAATCAAGTGGAATAAAACCAGGTAAACAGTCCAAAATAGCATCAACCAATGAATCCAAATTATTAAAGCAAATAGTCTAGTCCAAACGTTGTTCTAAACTTTATTCAACCTCTAACATGGTCTAGAGTAATCCAATTTTGAATGAAAAGATTCTTATGGCAAATGATCATGTGTTGTCCATGTGCTCTACTCGCTCGCCATTCACGGCCCTCAAGATCACCTAAAGACAACGAAGAGCAAGGGTGAGTCCACGACTCAGCAAACACATCCATAAACAACGAACAATAATAAATCAACAGCATTCAATAACTTCATTATCATCACATGCACTTCTATTAAAATTCTCATGCTGTTACCTTCCATTTGTTTAACACACATTAATCTCATTTATGAATGCAACTCTAATCTACATGTCCACATGCACTTCTTTCACAGATATGGTATAGCATGAGTGAATGCTCGCGACAACATTCACTCTCAAGCCCGCTCCTCCATAAGGATCGGGACCTCCTCCACTCCGTGGAGTTGTGATCATTCATGATCACCGCTCATATGCAATGATGCTTATGAATGCAAACATGCAAACTCCATCATAAACATCATATCCAACTTTTCATCATGTTTATCAACAAAGATATAACCATGTCATTCCATTGTTTGCAATTAAATAAAATAAAAGCACAACAATAATGGTACTGAAAGATAAAGAATCACAGTGATCAATCATTGATCGCTGTTTACCATGCACTTGCCTTTACTAGTTGCGACGCACAATTTGGCTAGCAGATGGCAACAAGTACGACGCCTCTCCTACATTAAATACACAAATTTCAATACAAGCTACAGCATCATAAGAACAACAATCAATATACTTCGCTCCTACTCGTCCCCAAATATACCACGTTACGCCGGTACCGAATAGTTACCCATAGCTGTCCGGTTAATAAAAAGAGCGTAACTTTTGACTCAAAAGTCCAATCACAACAAACCACCCCATTCTGGATTCTTCATAAAATTATCCACATTTTCTTAGATTACAAAGTCTTCTAATTAAATCATCTAACCCTCCGTATTTAGCCCAGAAAGCCGATCTGTCCGCTTCGGAACAGCGGTCTTACTAAATTCATAACTTTTGTTTTACTCAACCAAAATTCGAGTTCTCAGATTCTACAGAACCATTGGACGATTATCTACAACTTTCATGTAGATCAAAACTCTTATTAAGCTATTTACTATTTTTAATCTACAGTCTACCAAAACAGCGCCGAAAGACGACAACCGTAAAGACAGCAGCCTTCCGAAAATCATAACTCGAATTATACTTTTCCGATTGACATGATTAAATATGCTATAGAAAGATATCGAAATTATCTACAATTAACTAGTAGATAAGATTTCCAAAATTCGCCATTAAGATACCCGAATAAATCGTTCAACAGACAGCAGGTTAAACAAATTCATTAATCGGCCTCTCTATTATAAAACTTCACTAATTAATCTAGATTATAAACTCTAATTAAATTAGCAAAACAGATAAGAAATAAAATCACATATCGCTATCCATAAGAAATCGGGTTTCTAATTCTTTTCTCCTAGTCTTCTGCTTCTCTTCCCTACTGCTAGTGTCACGTATACACAAACAATGCAACCATGCCAATCTGATTAACCACCGAAGCTAACACATGATCACATGAAGACAAAAATAGTGGCAGCAATTTAACCTCCACGCGATGACTCCACGCGGCAGAAGATCACGCGATGGCGGCGGCTCCACGCGGCCAAGAAAATCTCACGCAGCCGCAAAGAACGCCGCCGCTTCGTGGAACCACGGCGGCCGGCCGCTTCGGCAGCAGATCGCTTCGCGCCGGCTTCGCTCGGCAGCAGATCGCTCGGGCGCTGGCTTCGGCTCGGCAGAAGAGCGCGCCGCGCGCCACACAAAGAAGCAAGACACGCGCACGCTGCACACAAGAAGAAGAATACGCGCAGCAGCGGCAAGAAGAAGAACGCGCAACTAAGACGGCAACGCAGCCGCATAGCAAGCGACGCGCGCCTCGGCGTGTAGAGAAGACACGCAGAGCGCGCAGCGGCGGCAAGCGACGGAAAGAAAAGCAATCGTCACAAGCGGTGGAAGAAAAACAAAAGAAAAGAAAAGTCGCTAGGGTTTCTAAAATTCCCAACATCTATTTATATAGCTCTTAAAACTCAAATTCTATTTTCTTATGTACTATTTTATTTAATTACGACCAACCCTTAAGACGTTATTATTAATATTAATATTATTTTTCGTAGTATTACATTCTACCTCTTAATGAATTCGACCCGAATTCTACTCGCCGCTCTACTCAAATAAAAACTACATTCGCTGAAATTAAACAACAAAATAACACGCACCGACGTGAACAACTCGGTATTGCTCGCGCATGCGAGACTCCAACTCCCAAGTCGCCTCTCTCGGTCGATCGTCCACAAAGACCTTGACGATACCAACGCCTTGTGCCTCAAGACTCGCCCGACCTCTCCGAATCGCGCGCTAACGCGACTCAACCGTGAGGTCTTGCTCAATAGTCATCGGTTCCAAAGAAATCTTATGCTCGATCTCTCAAAACTTTCAAAGATCGAGACATGAAACACATTAGAACTCCACGCATGGACTCGGGAAGGTCCAGCGCGTAGGCTAACTTCAAAATTCTTGCAATAATCGGAACGGTCCAACGCACCTCGGGCTAAGCTTCCTTTGGTACCGAACCAACAATACCTTTAGTGGGAGACACTCAAGAGCACTGGTCACCCACCGCAAACTCCAAGTCACGCCTCCTCAAATCAAGATAACTTTTCTCATGCGCTCTGAAGTGCTAATGATTCTGCCTCACCATGGCCACACGCTCAACGGTCTTCAATCCACCCGACCCAAAATTGCCTTCTCCAATCGCATCCCAAAGAAAGCGGCGATCGCACTTCCGCCCATAGAGAACCTCAAATGGCGCGGCTCTAATATCGAATGGTAACTATTATTATAAGCAAACTCGCAAGTGGCAACTGGTCCTCCCAACTACCCTTCCAAGATAGAACACAAGATCGCAACATGTCCTCCAAAGTTTGAATAGTACGCTCGGACTGCCCATCTGTCTGTGGGTGAAACGCTGTACTAAGGCGGAGCTGCGTGCCCAATGCACTCTGCAGACTCTCCCAGAACTTGGAGACAAACTTCGCGTCCCTGTCAGAAATGATGGTCTTTGGCACACCATGCAGTCTCACTATCTCACGCACATAAATAGGAGCTAGATCACTCGCTGAATTTGTCGTGCGAATAGGAATGAAGTGCGCAGACTTGCTGAATCGATCCACCACTACCCAAATCGCATCCTTCCTCGCGGCCCGACGAGGTAACGCCACCACAAAGTCCATAGAGATATCATCCCAAGACCACTGGGGAACCTCCAAAGGCTGCAACAACCCTGCAGGACGCTTATGCTCAGCTTTCACTTGCTGACAAACACCACAAGAAGCCACATAGTGTAACACCCTGACTATAAGGAAGTCAAGATGTCACCTACAATCACTACTCTTCAAATGAATAACATCAAAACACATGAACAAGTGAAGCGAGTATTATGAATATATGGAAACAAGCATTCATCCTCAAGTCTTAATCAACGAGATGGAAGTAAACAGTTCAGCAAGATATGATAAACAAGGCCATGATGGCTTATTACAATGCAACACAAATCATAATCAATGATATTAAAAGTCCTCAAATTATTTGATATAATAAAGTGAGTGCATCGTGATGAACTACCCTCCACAAGATCATTCTTCCTTGTCATTTACCTAAATAAGACAATAAAGCAAGAATGAGCCAAAGACTCGACAAAATCAGTATGTACAATCAAGCATACCATGAGCAATATATCTCAAACATAATTTGAACAACTCTCGAAACGAATTTATGAATGGATGAAGTGGAATGGTGCATTGAAGGAAATGGACATTATCGGCAGATATATCGGTATAGCGGCGAAGCACCGTCGGTGTTCACTTAAAGTATTCGTATGAAGAGCGTTTCATACGATCGTCCAACGTGGCCCACATTGGAATGGTGGACTCACGTAACGTGGCCCACATTGGAATGGTGGACTCACGTACCCATCTTGGAATTGATGGGATTTCAAGTGCCCATCTTGGAATTGATGGGTCTTACCAAAATAATGTATGCATGTCATGATGATCCCATGTCAATATTGAATAGTAATCATAAATGAAAAGAACACATGGCATTCATCTACAAATACGAACAAATGTAAACATTCATTCACACATCATACATGACATCAAACATTGAATACAAATTACTTGCTGCCGCGTTGCAACGGGTTGGGAGGTAATTGAGATACCCCTCCACTCACCGCTTCACCGCCTACAATATAAAATAATCGAAATGAGGACAAGCGAGTATGGAAATGCTACACGTGTCCTCCCTCAATCTCTAACCAAACTAACCCAATAAAAGTTCAATTTGATCAAATTACCCAAACATTTCAATTATCCCTAGTCTGGCAGTTTTGCTAGAAAATTCACCAATAAAAAACTATAAGTCCAAAAGACCTGAAACCAGTGCTCAAATTTTCTTAACTTAACTGGCTACAAAACTCTAGTTGATGGAAAACTCTAATTCGGCCAATACAGAGGTCTAACCATCCAATGAAAAACTACAACTGCAGTCTGCCCAGAATTCTGATCAGCCCTAAAGAAAATGCTCTAACTTTTAAACCACTGATCCAAATAAAGTGATTTTTATCAGCCTGGAAACATGGTGAAATTATCTTCAAAAACCTAGTTGGGTGGCCGACCTGATTCTGATCCTAACTAGATCAAAACCTAGGTGCAACCGACTATACCCATCAGTTCTGACAGACAGACCAGCGCGTAGTAAAACAGCCATAACTTTTAATCTACTGGGTCAAAATTCGTGATCCAGGTGCCAAAAGAAAGATAATGAAATAAGGAACAAAACTCTAGAAGGCGAAATCATCCAATTCTGCCTCTAAGGCACCCAAAACCGAGTTGCAACCTACTGTACAGAACCGATCTACTAACAGAAATTACACGATACTACCAAAAACATGGGAACCTCCAAAGGCACCTGCGGGGCGCTTATGCTCGGCTTTCACTTACGACAAACACCACAGGAGAAGCCACATAGTTAGCAATGTCCACCTTCATTCTTTTCCATCAAAAATTACATTTGAGATCTCGATACATCTTAGTCTCACCTTCCCTCAGGATGAGCGATTATGCGGTGCGATGTGCCTCCCTCAAAATATCATCTTTGACCTCTGCCTTTTGTAGCGCAAAAGCGGCCTTTAAACCTCAAAGTACGAGAATCGTCCATGCTAAAATCACCCTCTTTACCCTCATCCGGGCGCTTCCTAACCTCCTGTAATAACCGGTCACTCTGTTGTGCTTCCCTTTGCGATGCGAATAGTGACTCAAGAATCAATGTGTCTCAACATGTGATGTGCCCGCATAACAATAAGATATTCCCATGCGATCAAAATCCGCAATGAGGCAATCTAGAGTAGCGAGTCGCCTTGCGACTAAGAGCATCGGCAACTACATTGGCCTTGCACGGATGATCTTGAATAGTAAGATCATAATCCTTAATCAACTCCAACCACCTCCTTTGCCTCAAATTCAGATCCTTCTGAGTGAAGATATACTTGAGACTCTTGTGATCTGTGAAAATATCACAAGGCTCGCCGTATAGATAATGCCTCCAAATCTTGAGAGCAAAAACAACCGCACCAACTCCAAATCATGAGTGGGATAATTACGCTCGTGCTTCTTTAAGCGCCTCGGCGCATAAGCAATCACCTTACCGTCTTGCATGAGAACACGCCAAGACCCACTCGAGGCATCTGAAAAGATCGTGAATCGCTTCCCTGGCTCGGGAAGAGTGAGAATAGGAGAGGTCACCAACCTCTCCTTCAAAATGCAAAAACTGCGCTCACACTCATCAGTCCACTGGAATCTCACACCTTTTTGGGTAAGCTGAGACATCGGTTTGGCGATGATAGAAATCTGCACAAAGCGCCGATAATAACCGGCCAAACCAGAAAACTCCTCACCTCCTTCACACTAGTCGGCCTCTTCCAATCCACCACTGTGGAGACCTTACGAGATCAACAAAGAATGCCACGAGGTTAATCACATGACCAGAAAACCCATACGAAATCCGAACTCACACTTCTTCAACTTAGCATAGAACTTGTGCTCTCTCAAAGTATCTAAAACCGACCTCAAATGATGCTCATGATCCTCATTGGTCTTGGAATAGATAAGAATATCATCAATGAACACCACCACGAAGTCATCTAGATACTCGTGTAACATGTTGTTCATGGTCTCCATAAAAATGGCGGTGCATTAGTCAATCCAAAAGACATAACTTTATACACATAATGCCCATACACGTGGAGAAAGTGTCTTCTCTACATCTGCTCACGCACACGTTTGATTATACCACATTGGAGATCGATCTTGGAGAACACTTGAGCTCCATTCAGCCGATCAAACAAGTCCTCAATGCGGGGCAATGGATATTTGTTCTTGATTGTGACGCATTAAGCGCACGATAATCAATACACATCGCGCCAACTCCCATCCTTTTTCTCTGTGAGCGAGCAGGAGCCCCATGGCGATACACTCGCTGATCAAACCTTTAGCCAACAAATCATCCAGCTGCTTCTTCAACTCGTCACGAAGCGGACGTGCTAATCGATATGGAACATCGAGATGGGGCGAGTACGGAACAAGATCAATGCGAAACTCCACGTCTCGCGCGGTGGCAAACCCGAAGCTCGGTGGGAACACATCCGGGTAATCACGACCACGGAATCTCCTCAATCTGCGAAGCCACGCTCGGTTTCTCGGCAAGAGCTAAAAAAGCCCGATTTTCACCGCCGCGCGGCCGGAGCGATCCGGTAACATCGAAAGAGGCGCGGGCGCCTCCTGAAAAGTCAAAGTCTCCCAGGGCGAGGTGCGCACGAGACATTCTCTGAAACAGGATATCACGGCTCGATAAGAGTGCAACCAATCCATACCCAAGATAACGTCGAGCGGCTCCATTTGAATAACTATCAAATTCGCGTGAACTTCTCTCCATCAATAATAATAGAACACCGGGACAAGCGGTAGAACTAGCAATAATACCCCGGAGAACTAACCAACAGACGGTGAAATCCACATGCATACTCAAGTTCGCTCTCTAGCAAGCGCCGTCGAGACAAGCGAAAAGGTAGCCCACGAATCAAAAGGACTAAAGCATCAAGCGAATCCACAAGCAAAGTACACTCACCACGTCGGGGCGACTGCGGACTCATTGTGGGCATGGCGTACCTCGGTGGCGCCATGGCGAAAGAAGGCGGCCAGGGCGGCGAGCCCCACAATCTGGCGTGGCGGTGCGGTAAGGCGGTCGTGCAACTGAAGCGGTGCGAAAGGTGGCGGTGCCGATGGTACCCTCTTGGGCGCCCAAGTGAAGAAATGGCATCATTGGAGGAGCGATCATCATCGGAAAGATCCTCGGCGGGACCCATCAAGAAGAAGAAGATGGCACAGAGCTCCCACTTGATCACGCTAAGCGGGTTACGGCGACACACCCGCTCCTTGTGACCGGTCGGCCACACCGGCGGCAATCTCCGTCCAAGTGCACTCGGCCGCGGTGTCCATCACCGCACTTAAAGCAAAGCATGCCCCGCCCTTGGGCGGGACGAAGAGCTGAGTACACGCAAAGGGCGAGCGCCAGAAGAAGAACGGCCTCGATGCTTAGACACGAAAAGCTGCGGTCCTCCTTGAATTTCTTGGCGGGTGTTGAGCAGACCCACTTCCTCACTAGAGCTCCTCTTGGTCACCACGAAGCAACGATCCACCGAGGCTTGCTGCCTTTGTGGTGCATCTCCAACTCCATGCCCCTAGCTTGCTCCACAGCAGAGTGTAGTCACGGGTGGAGTAGCTCCCAACACATGTCGGTACTCAGGTGAGACCCAGACGGAACCTCTTGGCTTTACGAAGATCATCGTTAAGCTCACAGAAGGGACGAAGCGAACCAAGTTGTTGAACTCGGCCTCATACTCGGCAATAGACCTCTTCCCGAGCAAAGGTCGTCAAGGCAACCTCCATCTTCTCAACAAAAGAGTAGGGTAGAACTTCCCTTGAGCCGATCAACAAAGTCCTCCCAAGTGGCGGCCCTTGAGTGGCGGTCCTCGAAGACAACACGCCCTCCCACCAAATATCGGCTTGTCCTTTCGTGAAAGGCTACAAAGCGGACCCTCGATGTGAAGACATCTCTAAAGCTCAAGCGCCTCTCCATGTAGCGCAACCAGATCCATTGCTCGGACGGTGTGCCCGGCAAATCAAGCGGATCCAACCTCAACCCCATCCACTCTCGAGTGACATCCGCACCTCGAGAACCGGTGGATGTGCGGCGGGAGCAACAACGAATCTGCGACAATAATAGGCTGCCGGCGCTGTTGACGAAAACACGGATCTCTCCACCAACTCTCTCGGCCAAGCGGGGTCTCATCACGGACCCCAACCGGAGGCGGGTCAGCGGCAACCCAATCGACTCTCGACTCATACTGCTCACAGGAGGTGGCTCCACGGACCCTCGCCGCGGCCCGACCTCCACGACCGCGGCCACTACGACCACGTCCTCTACCCCTCGGCATAGCTATCAACCACAATCAACAATACACAATGAGTTCAAAGATCAAAATAAAATCATCCATCAATGAACAACATAGCAGGCGTAAAAACTATATTCGTACCTCTCTCTAAACTCACATGCACTAGTGTGTCAAATTTTAGATTGTTTAACCATTAGCAAATTTTAGTTGATTTACTAATACTAAAACAAATTTTAACAATTTTAGTTTGCCTAAGTTGTTAATCTATTCACCACGGACCTAAAGCCCGCTCTGATACCAACTGTAACACCTCAGTCCAACACTGAGCCTAGAATGCCACCACACTACTCTCTAAACTAATAATTAACGACACCTTTGTAATATTACAGCAGGAAAACAACAATAAACATATCCATTGATCACAAAAGAACATGCATAATTATGGTTCAAACGATAATAAATAATCAAGTGGAATAAAACCAGGTAAACAGTCCAAAATAGCATCAACCAATGAATCCAAATTATTAAAGCAAATAGTCTAGTCCAAACGTTGTTCTAAACTTTATTCAACCTCTAACATGGTCTAGAGTAATCCAATTTTGAATGAAAAGATTCTTATGGCAAATGATCATGTGTTGTCCATGTGCTCTACTCGCTCTCAGTTACGGCGTCCTCGAAGATCACCTAAAGACAACGAAAGAGCAAGGGTGAGTCCACGACTCAGCAAACACATCCATAAACAACGAACAATAATAAATCAACAGCATTCAATAACTTCATTATCATCACATGCACTTCTATTAAAATTCTCATGCTGTTACCTTCCATTTGTTTAACACACATTAATCTCATTTATGAATGCAACTCTAATCTACATGTCCACATGCACTTCTTTCGCGTATACCGGTATAGCATGAGTGAATGCTCGCGACAACATTCACTCTCAAGCCCGTTCCTCCATAAGGATCGGGGACCTCCTCCACTCCCGTGGAGTTGTGATCATTCATGATCACCTGCTCATATGCAATGATGCTTATGAATGCAAACATGCAAACTCCATCATAAACATCATATCCAACTTTTCATCATGTTTATCAACAAAGATATAACCATGTCATTCCATTGTTTGCAATTAAATAAAATAAAAGCACAACAATAATGGTAATGAAAGAAAAAGAATCACGTGATCAATCATTGATCATTGTTTACCATCACTTGTCTTTACTAGTTGCGACGCACAATTTGGCTAGCGGATGGCAACAAATCTGACGCCTCTCCTACATTAAATACACAAATTTCAATACAAGCTACAGCATCATAAGAACAACAATCAATATACTTCGCTCCTACTCGTCCCCAAATATACCACGTTACTGCGGTGCGAATAGTTACCCATAGCTGTCCGGTTACTAAAAGAGCGTAACTTTTGACTCAAAAGTCCAATCACAACAAACCATCCCATTCTGGATTCTTCATAAAATTATCCACATTTTCTTAGATTACAAAGTCTTCTAATTAAATCATCTAACCCTCCGTATTTAGCCCATAAAGCCGATATGTCCGCTTCGGAACAGCGGTCTTACTAAATTCATAACTTTTGTTTTACTCAACCAAAATTCGCGTTCTCAGATTCTACAGAACCATTGGACGATTATCTACAACTTTCATGTAGATCAAAAACTCTAATTAAGCTATTTACTATTTTTAATCTACAGTCTACCAAAACAGCGCCGAAAGACGACAACCGTAAAGACAGCAGCCTTCCGAAAATCATAACTCGAATTATACTTTTCCGATTGACATGATTAAATATGCTATAGAAAGATATCGAAATTATCTACAATTAACTAGTAGATGAGATTTCCAAAATTCGCCATTAAGGTACCCGAATAAATCGTTCAACAGACAGCAGGTTAAACAAATTCATTAATCGGCCTCTCTATTATAAAACTTCACTAATTAATCTAGATTATAAACTCTAATTAAATTAGCAAAACAGATAAGAAATAAAATCACATATCGCTATCCACAAGAAATCGGGTTTCTAATTCTTTTCTCCTAGTCTTCTGCTTCTCTTCCCTACTGCTAGTGTCACGTATACACAAACAATGCAACCATGCCAATCTGATTAACCACCGAAGCTAACACATGATCACATGAAGACAAAAATAGTGGCAGCAATTTAACCTCCACGCGATGACTCCACGCGGCAGAAGATCACGCGATGGCGGCGGCTCCACGCGGCCAAGAAAATCTCACGCAGCGCAGCAACGCTCGGCCGCTTCCAGGGAACCACGCGGCGGCCGGCCGCTTCGGCGGCCGGTCGCTCGGCGGCGGCCCGGCTCGGCGGCCGAGATCGCTCGGTAGCCCGGCTCGGCGCGACCACGCGCGCGCCGCACACAGCGGCGCAGCCGCGCCGCCGCCGCGGCACACCTGGCGGCGAATGATCCGCAGCGCGGCGGCGGCAAGCAAGGCCTGCGGCAACAACGCCGTATACGGCCAGCGACCAGCGGCTGCTGAGAAGAGAAGACAACTGCGAGGCGGCTAAGCGGCGAGGAAGAAAAGCAATCGGTGCTTGGCGGTGGAAGAAAAACAAAAGCTGCAGCTAAAATTCCCAACATCTATTTATATAGCTCTTAAAACTACGAAATTCTATTTTCTTATGTACTATTTTATTTAATTCGCACGACCCTTAAGGCGTTATTATTAATATTAATATTATTTTTCTTAGTATTACATTCTACCCCCTTATGAATTCGACCCGACTACTCAAATAAAAACTACCTGCTGAAATTAAACAACAAAATAACACGTGCAGGCGTGAACAACTCGGGTATTGCTCGCGCATCAGACGTCGCCTCTCTCGGTGACAGCGTCTTGTGCCTCGGCACTCGCTCCGACCTCTCGAATCACGCGCGGACGCGACTCAAGCCATCGGTTCCAAAGAAATCTTATGCTCTGGATCTCTCAAAAACTTTCGGCATCGAGACATGCTCCACGCATGGACTCGGGAAGGTCGAGCGGTAGGCTAACTTCAAAATTCTTGCAATAATCGGGAGCGGTCCAGCGTACCTCGGGCTAAGCTTCCCTTTGGTGCCAGGCAAGAACAATACCTTTAGTGGGAGACACTCTCAAGAGCACTGGTCACCCATGCAAACTCCAAGTCACGCCTCCTCAAATCGGCATAACTTTTACATGCGCTCTGAGTGCTATGATTCTGCCTCACCATGGCCACCGCTCAGCGGTCTTGAATCGGTCAGGACCCAAAATGCCTTCTCTCCAGCGCATCCCAACAAAGCGGTGATCGCACTTCAGCCCATAGAGAACCTCAAATGGCGTGGCTCTAATCTTGGAATGGTAACTATTATTATAAGCAAACTCTACAAGTGGCAAGCTGGTCCTCCCAACTAGCTCGGTTGCCCATGCATGAAGACTCTCCCGACACGCGAGCAGTAGCGGGCCAGCTGAGGAACCTCCAAAGGCTGCAACAACCTGCGGGGCGCTTAAGCGGCTGCCTTTTGTAGCGCAAAGGCGGCCTTTAAACCTAAAAGTACGAGAATTGTCCATGCTAAAATCACCCTCTTTACCCTCATCAGGCGCTTCCTAACCTCCTGTAATAACGGTCACTCTGTTGTGCTTCCCTTTGCGGTGCGGAAGAAAAGCAATCGGCGCATAAGCAATCACCTTGCGTCTTGCATGTGGAAGAAAAACAAAAGAAAAGAAAAGTTTGTGGAGACCTTACGGGATCTAGGGTTTCTAAAATTCCCAACATCTATTTATATAGCTCTTAAAACTACGAAATTCTATTTTCTTATGTACTATTTTATTTAATTACGCCGGCCAACATCGACGCGGGCCCCTTAAGGCGTTATTATTAATATTAATATTATTTTTCGAGTATTACAGGTGCTCTCCATCAATAATAATAGAACACCGGGACAAGCAGTAGGTCCACCACCCAAATCGTGCAAGCGAGCAAGCCCACAGAATCAAAAGGACTAAAGAGGAGAGGTGGGGGGCGGCGGCTCAAAGTGGGGAGGAGGAGGAGAGTGGGAGTTTACGGTTTTGGGGTGGGACCCCCCCTTTGGCCGCCACCACATGGGCCCCTCTCCGGGCTGCGGCCCGAGCCCAGTTATCGGTTTATGAAAACCCCTTCTCTTTTCAGGAATTTCTACTCATTTAATTATCTTTTCTCCTCCCGGCTATTTTCTAATTACCCGATTCAATTCCGGGGTATTACAATGGTCAGCAAAATTCAGCATACAAGAATTGTTATTCAAAACAACAAGTGATGCGGGGTGCCCGATCTTCTCGACGTAGAACCTCTCGATAACTTGTGTATCCTGACGAATCACCAGCTGATCCCCCGCGCCAATGCACGGACTTGCAACTCTATGGAAAATTCGCCCAAACACACACTTGATTGGATCCTCGCTGACCACAAGCAAAGATCGTTGAACCCTCAATTCCTAGCGGAAAAGCAAGAACGACCACTTGTTCTCAACGCCCAATTCCCTCTGTTTTGGCTATAAGCACAACAGAGAATCAAGCAAAAGCTTTGAAAATATATTAAATGTGGTCTGAGGTTACAATGGGGGTCTAACCCTCAATATATAGTGCCCCTTCTCCTCCTCATGGCTGGCCAAGAGGCCCTACTCCTACTCTAATTCGGAATTAGAACTCCTACTCCAATTCCGACTCAATCTAAAACAAAAAGGAAACTCTAATTTTACAACCGTCATATTGTTTCGGTTATATCTTTCCAACAAGACCAAGATTTGAATTTCGGAGTGAGGGAGGATCCATTGGATCGGGCTTGAAGTTATATTTCCAACAAGCCCAAGAACACCCTAATCGGACTCCGTTTGTGAAAGTTATGACCGTTTTACTCGGTATCCTGCGATTCGAATCCGAATTTGATCTTTGATTCGAATCCGAATTGAATCCAAACCTTCCTATCTTCAATTTCATTAATTGAAATAATTTGAATTCGTGTGAAACTTTAGAAAGAGACTCTTGTGAACCTTTGAAAAGTCATGGCATAGCTTGATATCCTCCCAAGATGTTGTACAAGCCACGGAATCATCAACTTTATCAAAACTCGCGTTGGTCGATGCAGATATGCGGCATGTACTCGAATAGCCATAACTTGTGGTAGAAAGCTCCAAATCACATGCCGTTTGATCCATTGGAAAGTAGACTTGATAAGCTTTCCAAATATATATATTGTGTATGCTAGATCCTTCCGAGTTTCTGCGAAGATCATCTTGAACTTGAGAAGTATTGTGTTCTTTGTCTTCCAATAAACCTTCTTCAAACCTGAAAACAAGCGATGACCCGCTATTAGGTAGTATAATATTCTCAACTAATTTAAAAGGAAATTTTGGGAACAGATTCACCTATTGGATAAGATTCTCTTGTTTTTCAACTCTCTTAGTAAGCTCATGTTGTTCTGAGGTATTTAATGAATTGAAAACACTATATGAAACAACATAGCTAAGGATGTCCGCATCATCCTCCCTTTCTTCAAAAAAAGCCGTCCTCGGCTTTTGATAGCCTGAAAATGTGCTAGACGAAGAAAACAACGTATATGCATGGTATATGTATGAATCAATTATTGTGTTCTTCTTGTTGTTTTGCACAATCGATAGCACAAAATCATATTTCAAATTGCCCAACTGACTCATATGATAAAATTTAACTTTCCCAACATCAAAGTCAACTAAAGTGGGTGAAAACAAATTGATACCATTCCATGTTTCAACTGCGCTACTCTGATTAGTTATACATTTAAGAGATAAACAAGTAGGTGTCATATTACGTTCTAAACAATAGACACTTGTATTTAAACCCATCTTAAAGATATCATAATATTGCTCAAGAGATGGTTTGCGCAAAACATGTAATTGTAAATCAACAAGATTATCATAGGTAATGCATATTTGATAAACTTGAAACATGTTGTCTACACCAACATCGTCAATGTATGTGAAAGTTATGCATGTTTGAAGTCGGTGCTATCTCCGGAGGCCGAACTGGATTCTAGAACGTATCCAACTTAAACCATTTAGGTATTGACGCACTCCTCCTTGTATAGTTGCACAAATATACATTTGCATTATTAGGTAGCTTCATATTCTCATTTAAAACAAATTGAAGCTGAAGAAACGAATTAAACTTTTGTTCAATCTTGGAAGTGCGGTCATATGCGTTTGTGGCACGGTCACATCAATACCTTTCATTGCTGGCTTCTGTTGCAAACGAACCTATTTTCTAGACATGTTCTTAACAGGAAAAAAGTGTAGGTAAAGTTCATTGCGCCAGCCACTGTTGCGTAGGAAAAGGCAGTGATCAACTAAGCCTTTGTAAGAAAGTATGTATACCACAACACCGACATCTAAATGACCACTTATTGTTTTACAATTCAACAGAACTTATAGAACCAAAACAACAATATTTGGTTAGGCGTTGTGGTATAATAGACAACAAAGCAGAACTGTCTATTAAATTGATCCTTAAATCCGTCGGAATAGAGTTTTACGATGAACATGTTGTATTATCTAGAATCTAAAGGTGTAAATCACACCGCCTGTCAAGGTAGTTGTACAGGTCTTACCGTTGGTGTGTGGCGTTGTAACATCCCAAATATTCCTATTTTGGGAAAGTATAATGAAAATAAATGGGGCAGTAATTTTGAGCATGTTTATGTGTGGGAAAAGTATTCTTAAGCATGTTTTGAAAATTTTCATCAAAACAACTAATGCATTTGCATGTAAACAACAACTTGGAAGAAGTTTTGAGAAAAACAAAGAACATATAAAATCCTGAAAAATGTACACAACTAACAATACTGTGTCAAGAGTATCATGCAGCATCCGTAAGACGGCGGCTGATATTGTAGCGTGTTGCGGCAGAGAAAATAGTTGCCGCGGTAGGCGTGGCAACGGTGGCTTGGCATGAAGTTGTCGCGGCGACAAGAGGCAGCGGCAGCAGTGATCAGTGGCTGCCACGGCAGAGAGTAGCAATGGGGCCAGGAGGACATGGGCTGCCACGGCAAGGAAGATCAAGCGGCAGCAGGAGTTTCGGCTGCCACGGCAGAGATTAGCAGTGGATGCGGTGGGAGCGCTGGTGGCTGCCGCAGCAGGCGTTTTGGCTACCACGGTAGTGATTGGCAATGAATGTGATTGCCACGGTAGGGGATGTGTTGTCTTTGCCACAACAGTGGAAGGAAAATGGTGGCAGGCTCTACGGTTGCTACGGTAGTGAGAGAAATCAGCGGTAGAGCAAGATATGTGTCATGGCAGTGACGGCAGGATGTTTTTGGTGCCGCGGCAAGGAAGCGGCAGCGGCGGCAAGATGAGTGCCACGCAGCGGCGATGGTGCGGTGTTCTTGGTGCCGCGACGAGCAAGGCAGCGATTGCAAGATGCGTGCGCGGCAATGACGGCGGTGGCAGCAACCAGTTTTTGGGTGCCGAGGCAGGGATTGGCAGAGAGAGGTAGCTGTGGCAGAGATTGAGTTTGCCGCGGTAGCGATGGCAGCAGCTTTTATTTGCAACAACAATGATGGCAAGGTGTTTTTGTTGCTACGGCAGCAAGCGGTAGGAGGTGGGGGTTGCCGTGGCAGGGAGTGGCAGCGGCGGTAGAGATTGTGGTTACTCCGGTAGCAATGACAGAGGTTTCTAGTTGCCGCGGCAGCGATGATAGGCTGTTTTGGTTGCCACGACAGCATGCGGCAGGAGATTTTTTTGGCGTGACGTCAGACACAATGATGAAGCTACGCAAAGGAACACAAAGATCAAGATGCAAACTAGACAATGATAAACTAGACAATAATTAGAACTAGAAATCAGCAACTAGACATGACAATGTAACCAATAATTCAACAAGCAAAAATTACCGAAAAGAAAAATTACAAAGCACAAAGGGGTTCAGACAGGGATGAACTAACCCTAATTTTTTTCGTGGACTGTAGGTAAAGAAAAAATCTCACCGATGAACGAAAGCTCTGATACCACCTGATGCGACAATGGGTGTCCCGATCTTTCGGTGAGAAGGATAACTTGATTTTGGTAGAGACGAATCGCACGATTCGTCTACCTATCACACATGACCAATATACCCGACAATCGCTGAACCAACTCTGAGATCGTTATCGACCTTGCTAGAAGTGCAATCGACCTAACCACGAAGGTTTATTCCTGCATGCAATCGAAGAACACGCAAGAACAAGATAATAAGCAATCTGAAATTGCAAATAAAATTGAAATAATTGATAAAGTTGGGATTCTGTAGCGGTATTATGGTTGGTCTAATCGACTCAAGCCAATACACGAAGTTGCAATAAAGCTAACTTTTAACTAAACAAAATCCAATGAATCTAGAGGGGTGCAACCTCCTTATATAGGGAAGGGGAAGCCGCACATAACTAACGAAATAGGGGGTGATACTATTTATAGTACTGCTGATATGTGAATAGTACCTTATGAACAGTGCATGCCGCCTAGGGTGGCGCCTTCCCTTGGGTTTGAGCATTACAAGACCCAATTTGGCCTAAACAGGTGACGCATCACCTTCTTTTTGTGTTTGTGGAGCCCATAGAAGAAATTTGAAGGTGAGGCTAGATCCATTGGAAATAGGACAAGATAAGCTTTCCATCAAGTTCTCGTGGAGCTCAAACGGACTATGTATGTGAAAGTTATGCACGTTTGAAGTCAGTGTTGTCTTCGGAGGCCAAATTGCATTCCAAAACGTGTCCAACTTGAACTCTTGCTTAGCTTGGACAAAAAGTGATGTGATGCTGCACAAATATACATTTTCATCATTAAGTAACATCATATAGTTCATATAATATAAATACACTCCTAAAAACGAGCTCACCTGATAATTTAAGTGAAGCGTACACGCTCTTGTAATTGAAATAGCAAGCATAGCAAATATGAGTATATCCATAGGGGTCATGTTGTCATCACAATCCGCATACTTGTGATCAGGGAATTGCTGGTGTGGACCGTAGAGATTTGCAAATACTTCTTGTTGAAATCTTGTATGGAATCTCGCATCTGGTGAATTGCTAGGCTTCTCATACTAATTGGCCTGTCAAAGAAGAGCATATTTCTCACTTGGAATCAACATGAGATGTATTTGAGGCTCTTCGGCCTCGCCCATCTCCTCATCACTAGCAGTTTCTTCTTGTGAAGATCCCTCATTGTTGCCATCAGTGTCACTCTTAGATGTTGTGGCTTGCTTTCTTGAAGATGTCACTTGTTCTCTTTTCCTCATCACTAAACAAGAAGATTATGTCTCTGAATCGCTAGCGTCCCTTGGAGGTCCTCTTGCAACAGCTTTCCTTGTAGGTCTCTATTGGAGAGAAGGTCCAAAGCTTGAAGCTGGAGGATCATAACGCTCTTGGGGATCTCCATCGAGAGTGGCCCCTTTGCGAAGAGAGGTTGTCTTCATCCTTGCCATGATTGCTAAGATAAGAAGAGACAATGAGAATAGGTTTCTATGCAAAAGAGAATGATTAAATCAATTTTGTTCTTCTAGAACGGTAGTACCGGTGTCCACAGGACGATAGTACCGTAGTTCCAGACAGATTAGGGTTCCCCTTTGATTTTGATTTTAACTAGTGTATGACAGGAATGAATCCATGGAACCAGACAGATTAGGGTTCCCCTTTGATTTTGATTTTAACTAGTGTATGACAGGAATGAATCCATGGAATCGACATAATATCATCAAACACTAATTACTACCAATTTTTTCGAGAGAAATTAACTTAATCTTGCACATTTTGACTCAAACCTTAGAAAAAGATATATCCCAGAAGTAGATGAGAAAGGAAAGAATAACGGGAAATACCTCAGGGATTGGAAAAGATTCAATCACAAGAGATGTTTCCAACAAACGGATTCAAGAAAGCTCCAAAGAATCGAGATTTTGAAGTGCAGTTGTTAAAGGAGAAGCACGAGAGAGAGAACGAGAGAGAAGGGTCGGGTCGCGAAATGACCGGTTGAGAGGAGAGAGAGATTAAAACCCCGTGTGATGGCAATTTAATGCAATTCAACAACCAACACATAGTACCACAATTTTATGCTGGTATTACCAAATTTTGATAGCACCGGTGATCTTCGACTACGTTGGTTTTTCACCGCGTCTTCGACCACGTTTTTCGACCACGATGTTCGACCATGTTTTCGACCACGAAGTTCGACCACGTTTTAGACCACGACGTTCGATCACTATTTCGAGTACGCTTTCAAGTACGTATTCGAGTATGTTTTCTAGTACGTATTCGAGTATGTTTTTGAGTACGTTTTCGAGTACATCTTTGAGTAAGTTTTCGAGTACGCTTTTCGACCACGTTTTCGACTTGGTCTCTGGTGAATGCTTCGCCAACCCTCCCAGAAGAACGGTAGTACCGCTATTGAAGTGCGGTATTACTGGGCAGTGGTAGTATTGACGTTAAAACACGATATTACCGTTTTGTCTGGAAAAAATTAGAAGCTGAGTTTGAATACAAATGATCCTTTATAATAAACACTCAACAAATAATTTGGAGGATAATTATGCATGATATATATATAATATAAACTCAAATGAATATAGTTTTTATTCAAATAGAGATTTTAAGAAAGATTTTGAATTTTTTTCACAAATACATCAAGAGAACCGAATGAAAGCGATTTTCGTGAAACTTCTTCACATGTGCCAAATTGAGTATATGACGAAAATTTAAAGCATTCAATTGTATGTATGAGTCATTAATACTATTATAGACCTATTCATGTAAATAAATTTGGCCCAAATGGAAAAACTCACTTAAATGCTGGAAAGTGACCACTTAGGTCAAGATAGTATTTTAGATAAATTTCAAAAACAAATAACTTTTACTAGGTTGGCCTTTTGGAAATCTTTTGAATACCAAAAAGGTTTAGAATAACCACTCTAAGATATTCCTTTCGGGACGGTTTTCAAAAAAAATTTAGAATAGATTTTACACAAAAGTCTTGTTTAAGTCAAAAACAAGATACTATAATTTTGGATTTTGGGTAGAAACTCATTTTCACTAAAAATAGGTTTTTCTTGAATCAAAAACCGTTGGGAAACCTTTGAAAAGTATTTATATACATTTGCAACTAGTTTTTCAAAGGATTACTAATAGTTATAAGATTTTTGACTTTGGGCTAAAAGACATAATTTTAAAAAATATTACTAGCTCTTAATTTATTTGGGCACACTTAGGGATATGATATACATGTATATGACATAGCACTCCCCCTTAAAGTGCCACTACCATCTTGCTCAAGATTGTACCAAAGAATATTATGAAAAAGAGCAAGAACACCCTTTTAAAAATATTTTCATGGAATGCAACCTACACAAAGTAAAAGGGCTAGATATTTCAATGTAAATACTTGTTACGAGATGGTATTGGTTCTTGATATGAAGTGATCATCCTCAATCTTGGCTTTAATTTTGCACATGGTGATGAGTCACGGTGGCCCGATCTTCCGATAGGTTCGATTTGGTTCGTCGTGAGGACGTTGACGCTTTGAGGCTTCCGACCAACAGATCGTCACCTCGCAATTCGCTACACCCGCACGCCTGTCGTTATCAACCACACTTGCACGCGATCGACCTTACCACGAAGGTTATTGTTCCTGCAAGCAATCGAAGCAACTCACAAGAACAAGGTAGATGCAATCTGAATTGTATTGCGGATATGGATGAAGTTTACAAGTGGGGTTCCTCAAACCGATAATCGTGAACCGCAATTGGCGAATAATCTAAGAAAAACCCGCCTCTAAACTATGGCGACTCTCGTATATATATAGGGAACGTGAGGAGGTCGACCTAGGGTTGTGCGGTAGTGGGATGAAGCGTACCTGGCCGGGACTCGATCTCGTTACGTTTACAAAGTCTTATTAGTTTCCAAAGCGGTGTGCGACACCTTGTGTTGCGTATTTACGTCGAAGATCCGGTCGTAGGATTGGTCCTAGGGTGGTCTTGAGGAGTCCATGCTATCTTTGGTCGTAGATTGTGTCCAACGAGTACTGTGCTCGCTTTTCTGGTTGTAGATTGCTCCAATCGAATCAACTGGTCGTAGGTCTTCTTGTAGTGGTTGTAGATCTTCTTGCAGTGGTCGTAGACCTTCTTGAACTGGTCGTAGTCCTAGATTCCTGAGTACAAGTAAATCATCTCCATTAGGCAGCATCATAGAGTTCTCAAATAATACACTCAGCCCTAGAAACGACTTTACCTGATCGATTAAGTGACATGCTCTAGCTCTTGTCATAGGACCGTGTAGTTCAGCACCCAGATCTGGAGGGTCTTGTGTCGTGCGTGTATCCGAAGGAGGGATGTCCTCATCACATGGTGGAATCCACCTCTTCATATGAGCCAAACCTCCAATTCCTCTCCAAGTACTTATAAATCATTAAAGCGTTTTTTGATACCCAAACACGGTTGGGTCCTTGAATGTTAGTCACAAGAGATTTGGGCACCCAAGTGGCCCTAGCTATAAGCTTTGGTGAACTAACAATTTTAGCAAACACATTCCATATTTATCCTTCCTAAGCAAATAATAATCATTATAGATAATAGGCTTAAGAGAGATACATTTAGAACAATCCTTACTAAAATGTCCCTTTTATCGGTAATTATAGCAAGCTGGGCTTTTGCTTCTTCTTCTTGTTTTCTTATCTTGCTCATTGCCGGTTTGCTCATTTTTGAATGTTTTAACTTGACATCCATTTAATTAGGGCACACCGAGGCATATTGGCCCTTCCCATTGCATTCAAGGTACTTGACATATTTCTTCGTCTGTCTTGCATTGTACCTTGTCTTGCTATTCTCCTTCTTTGGAGTGAAGCCAATTCCACTCTTATCTTGCAAGTATCTTTGCTTACTCAATATTTCATCGAGAGTGACCTTCCCCTTGTAGCTTCTTTTCAAGTTATTCTCCAATTTGTGACTTAGGCCTTGAGCCCTTTGTTTTTCTCTATAAGGTTAGTATCACAAGACAAAGAGGAAATATAAGCGTCTATTTTTTAGCTACAAGGGTTATCTAACAAATCATCACAAGATGTGGATATGCTAAGCTCAGATAAAATGCAGGAGCTAGGAGCTACACATGGCATATCATCTAATAAATTACATGTAATGCCTATATCCACCTTGGACTTATATATCTCATTTTGGAGGAGAGTTTCATGTTCATCTTTTATAACATCATAATTATTTTGAAGTGAGACATACTCTTTCTTCAAAACTTTGAATCTTGATTTCTCATTTCCTAAATACCCATTAAGTTCCTTAAGCATATCCATCAACTCATCATATGAAGGCTCATCATTATTGTTGGACCGAAAAGGCGACTAGAGGGGGGGTGAATAGGAGCACGCTCACATTTTCACAAATAATTGATTCAATAAAACTTTACTCCAGTAGCTATGGAAGCTATGAAGATCAGTATATCAGTACAGCGGAAGACTAATATTGAATCTAATTTAAACCCCTAAGCAATAAGACAAAATCAACAAAGATTGAAGCAACTTAATGCACTGGCGGTCAGACCGCTGGGATAACACCGGTCGGACCGATTTCGGCCCGATCGACCGATCGATTGCGTGATCGACCACCGTGTCTGAAACAGAAGAAACGACCCGATGACGAAGATGAAAATAGATGAAACTTTTGATCTACTAATCTAAACTTGATGAAACTTGGAACACACCTTCTCTATGATATCAGGAAGCTATTCCAATTTAAGATTGCGATAATTCTTAGAAGAATAGCGATCCTTTTTGATTTGATTGAAGAGAGGTTCAAAACCGGGTCAAAACGAAAACTAGGTCAAAGCTCTTGCTCATGGGTGATTGATGATCAAGATGATCCTATATAGATTCCCACATGTCACAGCAAGCTAGATCACGTGAAGAAACCAAGCAAAAACTCACGGATAAAAGAAAGACCCAAAATCATCAAATAGAGAGAAAGAACGCAATGAGACAAAACATGATCAAACTTTCTCTAGATTGATTTGATATGATATAGGCTTACGGCCTCTCCATCAATGGAGAACAATGCTCAATTCAAGAGCACGAAAATCACATCAAACTTCCTAAACCCTAGCCTCCACCAAAACTCTCCCTAAGAAAATTAGGGTTTCCATAATAGCAAAAGAGATGAAGAGGTGGTGCAGCCACCACCCTCTCTTATTTATAGTGGAGGCTTAGACCTTCTAGAAGTTTGACTCTATTGGGCTCCCGTTAAGGCCCAAAACAAATGGGACACTTACGCACGTATTTTAATGCACCGTCTTTAACATCCCTTGACCTAACTAGCTAACCTTGCGACATCTTGCGCCTCGGATTACCTAATAGGTTACCCTTGTCCATCTTACGTCACGCTTGAGTCATTGACCTCACCCGGCATCGTCGATCGTTCTGGACCTCAGCTCTCCAAGCCTAGTCCCGATCATCATCGCTGTTGACCGTCGTTGACCACCAAGCACCCTACACAACAATAGACAAGTAAACCGAATTTGGGAATAAGTTCTTCATAACTTGACCCATGTCAGTCAAAACATGCATCATGCAACATATATGCCCTGAAACTTATGACTTTGACCTAACAACCGAATATCGTCGCCTCGAAGACCGACGATCAAAGTGGCAATCGGGACCGCCCCTCGGGCGGTCGACCACCCTACTGGCGGTCGGCCGCCACCTATGGGCGGTCGGACCGCCACCGACTTAGCCATTTTTCCTCTCTGGAAAACCGAAACCTACCGGAATTTTCAAACCAATAGAACTTTTGACTGGAGACTCCAAAAATTATGAGACCAAGTGCAATAGAATCCCCTCTCTTGCCTACACCCTCTAGTTTTGGCCCAGCTCAAATTAACACTTTCAGAATGGCGGTCCGATCGCAACCAAGGTCGGTCAAATCGTTATGAATCGGTCGGGCCAAGCCACCATGGCCGGTCAGACCGGTTATAGCCTGACAGCATGCCAACTTTGTTGAAAACACGTGAAACTACAAACCATTAATGCCATTGCCAATTGTCACATCATCCTAAGATCTGAAGCATATCCCCATGATAACCACAATTATTATTTACCTTCTTATTACCATTGGCCACAAAGTAATGAGGTGATGTGGATGTGGTTGAAGACTCATCATTGTCTAAGCTAGAAGTTGAGCTTTTTTCTCCCGACGTCCATTCTTCTATGCAATCATCATTGATTGAGGTGGACCTTTCATAATTGTCTTGAAGATATGTCCACATTTCACGAACGTTCTTGTAATACTTCGATTTATTCTAAGAAAGAAAGCGTTCAAAAGAGAAATTATACATAAGAAAAAGGGGGTTTCTGTAGTTCTTCGGCAACCTGGGCATCGGGCCTTGGCCCAGGAGGCCTAGGAGGGGCTGGCCACCTATAAAAGGAGGGGGAAAACCCTAGCCTACTACTGTAGCTACAGTAGCACCATAGCTGCTATAGTGCCCACTACAGTATACATCCTCCCTCATGAATTCCATTGTCTTTCTCCTCCCTCTTGGTGGTGCTCTCCCATTGCTGTCGGCCAAGGAGAAAGGTGGGGGAGAGAGGAGAAGAAGAGGGGAGGAGCGCCTCGTGGGGACTTCAGTGGGATCACGTGTCTTCAAAGGTAACGATCATATCCCCGCTGTTTGGATCTAGTTGGATCCTTAATTGCCAACGATTAGAGAATCGTCGAACTGTTGTGATTAGAATCAATAATCTGCTCCCTGTTGGACGACAGATTTCATGTGGTTAAAGTCAGAATTTGTGGTTAGGCTCTCCTAGAGAGTTGTGGAGCTTGTCGTTAGTTACTATAGTGATGAGGATATCCCTATTACACATTCATTGTCCACTCCAAGTGATGAGGACATTCCTACCATTTCAACTCATAACCCTCCTAGCACCATTGCACCAACTGGCCCTATTACTCGGGCAAGAGCTAAACTTCTTAACAAACATGTGACTCTTCTCCTAACTGAGTTTCCATTTGATTCTCATGAGAATTGGCTACTACCTAAAGTATTTCATCTATATGTAGTTTTATTTGACAAAGAGGAGGCATGGTTGGCCGAAATGGATGGAGAAGAAGGTGAAAAGCATCAAATTCGGATTCGGAATCAGCAGGACAGTCCGGATTAAAACGGTCATAACTTTCACAAACGAAGTCCGATTTGGGTGTTCTTGTGCTTGTTGGAAAGATAACGTCAAGACTAATCCAACGGATCCTCCCTAACTCCGAAATTCGTTTTGTATCAAAAGATATGATCGAAACAATATGATAGTTATAAAATCAGGGTTTCCTTTTTTGTTTTGGAATGTGTCGGAATTGGAGTAGAACTCCTAATCCGAATTAGAGTAGGTGAAGGGCCTCTTGGCCAGCCATAAGGTGGAGAAGGGGCACTATATATTGAGGGGTAGACCCCCATTGTAACCTTAGATCACGTTTGAGAAAAATCAATCTACTAAAGTTTCCGAGTTTAGCTTTGCTACCGAAATTCCATAGGGAATTTGGAGTGTCTTCTTCAATCAAGATCGTTCAGCCTTTCCCCTGGGAATTGGGTGCACGATAGATCTTCGCTTGGTGGTCGGCGAAATCAACACGAGTGTGTTTTGGCGGATTAAAGGGTGTTCGTCCCTTGCACTAGCATTGGAGGATCATTACAATTCATCAAGACTCCCGTGAGTATCCATCCTATGTCGAGAAGATCGGGCAACCTCGTATCATCTTGGTATCAGAGCGCGGTTTACTCGGTAGGATCTTATCCCTATAAATTTTAGTTTATTACTTACTGTCCTATAGTCCATAAACCGAAAACAAAAAAAATCCAAACCCTAGTTTCGCATATGTTATTTTCGTGAGTTTTATTAAGTCTTGATCCATTAGAAAATTTGTTTACGTGCTGATCTTAGTGTCATTTGCGTAGCTTAATCTTTGCATATTATATCGTTGAAAATCTGCTAGTTGATCCTTCAATTAGCATTAAAAAAGAGTAGATTCAATTTACTTCTCGGAATTTGTGTTCTTGCTTCAATATTGAGGATTCTTCTTCGTGTTTGATTCGGCCGGCTGCAAGGAGTCCTAATCGCCCCGAAGAATCCTAGTCGGACACATTCGGACCATCCAAAGGTTTGCGCATCTATTGAGGGCTTCACTTAAATCCTTTGATACTTGAGACTAGTCTTTGATAATTGCATTGTGGGCTACTCTTAAATTATATATCTCGACTGAATATCATCATTTGATAGTGCATCACCCTCATTGAAAAAAATCAAAGTTTAGAGAGAGAGAGAGAATTTTACCCCTGTGTTTTCCCAAAAAAAATTGTGACTCATATACCTAATTAGATTCAGAATAAGATTTTGAATCTTTCGGAGTCACTTACGGGGTAGTAAAAAAAAGAGGTAAAAAAAGGGGGTCGAATTCGGGTGAGTACTCTACACCAGATATTCAGTTAGAGTATTTAATTTTTTGAGTAATTCCGTGCCCTTATTTTCATTGCAATTGGCTAGCGTCTCTCCTAGTACTTGATGCAAACGAGCCATTGTTCCTGATTATTTCTATTTAGCTCATTCCTTTGTTGCATTGAGTCACATTGATCATTGTGTGTGCGTTCAGACACTTCACTTACATCTATTGGATCAGCACATAGGCAATATTTTTCTAGCTTGGATTATTACTTAATTTTACAACATCGTGAAATTCAGATTGTGTAGGATAAATACCTCCTAACCAAGCTCCACAAAATATCCTTTGCCGTACAATGGTGAGTCACTTTTAAATCCACTTGATCATCACTCGTTATTGTAGCCACCACCAAGTGTAAGTTTCTTTTGGCCTCAATTAACTTCGGAAAGGTAAGAACTTTACTTAGGAGAGGAAAAGTGAGATTGAGTGAACTCCACATATCACCCATATATTTGTGGTTTTTGGTACTGTTTTTCTTTTCTTTTCTTTGTGCTACTAACCAAGTCAGGAGGAGACGACAATATCAGATAGGAGCATGATCTGAATTCCCCGGTGACTCGTTTTCAATTCCAAGCGTTGAGAGGAACTTTGCGCAATGAGTTCACCGCTACTACTTCTGCCTTGGAGGAGCAACTCAAAGCGGAAATCAACAACTCCACACAAGACATGTGCATTGAGATGAACCAACAAATGAGTGTGCTACGTACCAACATAGTGAACGATGTGGTGCGTGCACTTCGACCACAACAAGAGGAAGGCAGTGTTCATCGTGGAGGTGGGATCCCTCCACAAGATGAGGGAGCTGGCGTTGCTCAAGGTGACCAAGAAGCGCAACACAGGTGAGACCGCGTGGTGGCCAACGCCATTCGTCCACCCCTGCCAGGGAGAGGTGAAGGGGGCGGATTCCATGGTCCGGGGAGGGGCTAAGGACATGGAGGTCGTGGTGGAAGAGCACCTCGTTTTGACGATGATGACTTTCTTCACTACGATGATGGCTACCACCGCCATAACCTGTCGCGGCGATGAACGCCCCAATGAGGACAAGTTTGGTAAGCTTAAATTTACCATGCCAACATTTTCAGGTACACATGACCCGGAGGCATACCTTACTTGGGAGCTCAAGGTGGACAAGGTGTTCCGCTTGCATAATTATTCAGAGGAGAAGAAAATTCACATGGCAGGACTTGAATTCACTGATTATGCACTCATATGGTGGGAACAAGTTCAAAATCAAAGGAGAGAGAACGACAAGCCTCCCATCACTACATGGGAAGAGATGAAGTATCACATGAGAGCAAGGTTTGTTCCCAAACATTACAAGCGTGATTTATTTGACAAATTACAGCAAATGAAGCAAGGAACGCTCACGGTGGAGGAGTACTATAAAGAGATGGAGATGACGATGATTATAGCTAATGTATATGAGCAAGAAGAGCAAACAATGGCGCAATTCCTTGCTGGTTTACACCCTTCCATCAAGCGCGTCACCGAATTTCAGCCTTACAACAACATGGTGGAGTTGGTGCATCAAGCAACCAAGGCTGAAAGGCAAGTGCAACAAGTTATAAGAGTTACAAAAACATCTTCATACACACCTCGTTCAGAACCTACAGGAGGTAAACCCACATCTCGTTTCAATTCTTTTAAAACTAATCCCTCTAGTAGAAGTTTTGCTCCTAGTACCAATGCTACACCAGGCGGGAAACATACAAGTACACCCATTGCCAATAAGAGTCCAGCACCTTCTACCTCGTCTTCAGTGGGTTCCACAGCAAGAAGTAGTACCATACAATGCTTCAAATGTCTTGGACGAGGTCATATGCAAAAGGATTGTCCAAATAACAAGATTATGTTACTTTTGGAGAATAGAGAGTATGACTCCACTAGCGAGGAGGAGGGTGAGGCTCTTGCTGATTTGGACAGATTGGGAGATGTACATGAGCAAGGACAAGGGGATGAGGTGCTTGAAGATGGTTTTGTGACCCAGGTGGCCCTATCCTTGTATGTACACCGCGGTGTTGAGTGTGCAAGCAAAACCCACTCATGAGCAAATACCGCAATCTTTTTCAAACAAGAGCTCAGGTGAGTAAAGATGGTAAGTGCTGCAAAGTTATTATCGATGGTGGAAGTTGCCACAATTTAGCTAGTAAAGAGTTTTGTTCTAAACTTGGTTTGAAATATAAGAAACACCTACATCCCTATCAAATTCAATGGCTAAACAATGATGTGTCGATGAATGTTGGATATACTGTTGATATTAGCTTTCAAATTAGTTCTTATCGTGATACCATTGAATGTGATGTTGTGTCCATGGATGTATGTCACTTGTTATTAGGTAGACCATGGCAATATGATCGTTCTGTGATTCATGATGGAAGAACTAATCAGTACAAATTCATGTGGGATAATAAAGAAATAGTGCTACGACCATTAACTCCTCCTCAAATTGTGAGTGATAACATGCAAAAGATTGCGGTGAAACTAGAGACTGAGAGAGGGAAGGAGCCAAAGAGTGGGATTCCACAAAGGAAGCGTGAAAACCAAAAGCTAAAAATGAATGGAAAGTGTGAGAATGGGGGAGTGAAAAGGTTAGTTATGCTAGCCACTAAATCTGATTTAAGAGAGATGAGAGCTGATCCTACTTTGATGCACTTTGTTTTGCTGTACCAAGATGTTCTACTTTCTACTAATGACTTAACATCTCTTCCTAGTATGGTTTCTTAAGTTTTGCAGGCTTATGAGGATGTCTTTCCGGAGGAGGTATCCGCTGGTCTACCGCCTATTCGAGGCATTGAACATCAAATTGACTTGGTACCGGGAGCTCCACTTCCCAACCGCGCCATCTGCACAAACCCTAAGAGACGAAAGAAATTCAACGGCAAGTGCAAGCACTCATAGAAAAAGGGTACGTACGCGAAAGTCTTAGTCCTTGTGCCGTTCCTGTCATTCTTATTCCTAAGAAAGATGGTACATGGAGAATGTGCGTAGACTGTAGAGCTATCAACAATATTATCATTCGCTATCGTCATCCTATTACTAGGTTAGATGATATGTTGGATGAATTGAGTGGTTCTACTATCTTTTCTAAGATTGATTTGCGTAGTGGATATCATCAAATACGAATGAAACATGGCGATGAATGGAAAACTGCTTTTAAAACAAAATTTGGCTTGTATGAATGGTTAGTGATGCCTTTTGGTTTATCTAATGCTCATAGTACATTCATGCGCTTAATGAACCATGTTTTGAGACACTTCATTGGAAAAAAATGTAGTAGTTTATTTTGATGATATTTTGATATATAACCGCTCGTTGGAAGCACATGTTGAACACATTAGGCAAGTGCTAGAAGTGCTTAGAACTGAACAATTATACGCTAATCTTGAGAAGTGTACTTTTTGCACAAACAAAGTGGTGTTCTTAGGCTATATTGTTTTAGCTCATGGAATTGAAGTAGATGAATCTAAAATTGAAGCTATTCGAAATTGGCCTACTCCTGTCAATGTTAGTCAAATTCGTAGCTTTCATGGACTTGCTAGTTTTTATCGCCGATTTGTGAAAGATTTTAGTACCATTGCTGCTCCATTAAATGAATTAACTAAAAAATGAGTCACTTTCGAGTGGGGAGAAAAACAAGACAAAGCTTTTGCTGAATTAAAGAAATATTTGACTGAAGCATCATTGCTTGTTTTACCTGATTTCACTAAAACTTTTGAGATTGAATGTGATGGTAGTGGAATAGGTATTGGTGGTGTTTTGATGCAAGAAAGAAAACCTGTTGACTATTTCAGTGAGAAACTTCATGATGCACAATTGAATTACCCTGTTTATGATAAAGAATTGTATGCTCTTGTCCGTGCGTTAGAAATATGGCAACATTATCTTTGGCCTAAGGAGTTTATCATACATTCTGATCATGAAGCTTTGAAATATTTAAAAGGCCATGCGAAATTGAATCGTAGACATGCTAAATGGGTAGAATTCATTAAAACTTTTCCTTACATTGTCAAATACAAGAAAGGCAAGGAAAATATGGTAGCTGATGTATTGTCTAGAAAACATGTGCTTTTCACTCAATTGGAAGTAAAAGTTCCAGGGCTAGAAAGTTTGAAAGATTTATATGCTTCTGATCATGACTTTTCAGCACCATATTCTAATTACAAAGATGGGAAAGGATGGGATAAGTTTTATATTCATGATGGTTTTCTCTTTCGCGTGAACAAACTGTGTGTTCCAGATTCTTCTGTGCGTTTGCTATTATTGCAGGAGTCTCATGCAGGAGGATTGATGAGACATTTTGGAAGAGAGAAGACGTATATGATGTTGGCCGGTCACTTATATTGCCCTAAGATGAGGCGAGACGTCGAGAGGTTTGTTCAACGATGCATCACGTGCCATAAGGCGAAGTCGAAGCTCAATCCATATGGTTTGTATACTCCACTTTCAGTTCCTAGTGCTCCATGGGAAGATATTAGCATGGATTTTGTTTTAGGATTGCCTAGGACTAAGAGGGGGAGGGATTTGGTATTTGTAGTCGTGGATAGGTTCTCTAAAATGGCATATTTTATTCCTTATCATAAGAGCGACGACGCGTCGCATGTAGCTGACTTGTTTTTCATAGAAATTGTGAGGCTGCATGGCATGCCAAGAACCATTGTTTCAGATCGTGACGTCAAATTTATGAACTATTTTTGGAAAACCTTGTGGGCCAAGCTTGAGACCAAGTTGCTCTTTTCGACAACTTGTCACCCACAAACTGATGGACAAACGGAAGTGGTGAACCGTACACTCTCAATGCTGCTACGGACAATGATAAAAAAGAATTTAAAAGAGTGAGAAGAGTGTCTACCGCATGTTGAGTTTGCCTATAATAGGGCGGTGCATTCTACGACTCAATTGTGTCCATTTGAGGTGGTGTATGGCTTCAAACCAATCACGCCACTTGATTTGATGCCACTTCCATTACAGGAACGTGCTAATATGGAGGCTTCGAAGCGTGCTGATTTTGTGAAAAAACTCCACGAAAAGACTAAAGAGGTAATTGAAAAGAAGGTACATGCTTATGCTTGTAAAGCTAACAAGTCGAGAAAGAAAATGATATTTGAACCAGGTGACTTAGTGTGGGTGCACCTTCGCAAAGAACGCTTTCCGGAGAAACGTAAATCAAAGTTGATGCCTCGTGGTGATGGACCTTTTAAAGTACTTGCCAAGATCAATGATAATGCATACAAGATAGAGCTTCCGGAAGATAATTATGGGGTAAGCACTACTTTCAATGTTGCTGATTTATCACCATTCTTTGGACAAGCTGGCACAGAGTCAAGGACGACTCCTTTTCAAGAGAGGGAGGATGATGATGACATCCCTATTACACATTCATCGTCCACTCCAAGTGATGAGGACATCCCTGCCATTTCAATTCCTAACCCTCCTAGCACCATTGCACCAACTGGCCCTATTACTCGGGCAAGAGCTAAACTTCTTAACAAACAGGTTACTCTTCTCCTAACTGAGTTTCCATTTGATTCTCATGAGAATTATCTACTACCTAAACCATTTCATCTATGTGTAGTTTTATTTGACAAAGAGGAGGCATGGTTGGCCGAAATGGACGGAGAAGAAGGTGAAAAGCATCAAATTCGGATTCGGAATCAGCATCAAATTCGGATTCGGAATCAGCAGGACAGTCCGGATTAAAACGGTCATAACTTTCACAAACGAAGTCCGATTTGGGTGTTCTTGTGCTTGTTGGAAAGATAACTTCAAGACCAATCCAACGGATCCTCCCTCACTCCAAAATTCATCCTGTATCAAAAGATATAATCGAAACAATATGACAGTTGTAAAATCAGGGTTTCCTTTTTTGTTTTAGAATGTGTTGGAATTGGAGTAGGACTTCTAATCCGAATTAGAGTAGGTGAAGGGCCTCTTGGCCAGCCATAAGGTGGAGAAGTGGCACTATATATTGAGGGGTAGACCCCCATTGTAACCTCAGACCACGTTTGAGAAAAATTAATCTACTAAAGTTTTCGAGTTTAGCTTTGGTACCGAAATTCCATAGGGAATTTTTAGTGTCTTCTTCAATCAAGATCGTTCAGCCTTTCCACTGGGAATTGGGTGCATGATAGATCTTCGCTTGGTGGTCGGCGAAATCAACACGAGTGTGTTTTGGCGGATTAAAGAGTGTTCGTCCCTTGCACTGGCATTGGAGGATCATTACAATTCATCAAGACTCCCGCGAGTATCCATCCTACGTCGAGAAGATCGGGCGACCCCGTATCATATAGGCACCGAGATCACCTAATTCGGAGTTGTAGTTTGAAAGATACGTTAGTTTCTTTACTGCTGTCCAGAAAATCCTGACGAGATTACATCAGTCGTCTTGTTTAAAAATAAAGGTTCTGTTAATGGCCAATTCAGGGAGGTCACTCAACACAACTTTCATATAAAATTTCTTAAGCTTTCCAGATTGATAAAGATCATGAATTTTGGTTCAGCCATTCGAAAGATATGAATTTTTGAATTTAATGTTGTAGTCTGTCATACATTGTGGGCGATGAGAAAGATCGGATCAAGGCAACCTTTGTTGCACAGTGGAGATAATGGTGATAAATTTATTAAGGAAGCTAGTTTTATTTAGTTTTTAGAATGGCTTAGAACATTGAATTTGGATGTACCAAATTAAAGTTACAAAATTCCCAAGTCAGTAGTACCGAAGATGACAGAATGATCTTCGGGATTAAAAACAAAGGTTATATCAGTCGCATTAAATGCACATCAGTCGACCATTGAATTGTAACATCACAAATATGGATTTGTGTTTCAAATGTAAGGAAATACAAAGAAATTAAAATTTTCTTGCATTTTGAAGCCCTTGGTCATTTTTGTAATTCTGTTAAAAAGAATTATGGAAAATCAAATTCAAATCCTCCTTTGACTCTAATCAAAAACCTCCTTGTCATAGATCTTGTGCCAAACCCTGGGAAATCTTTTCCCTGAGTTCCAGGGAGGCTTGGCAACACCTATGAATTATCTCATGATTTTTAGAAATTATTTGATAATTTTTGGAGGCAAGTCAAAATTGGTCAAACCCTATTTCACCTCTTCTGGAATTTCTGGAGAAAAATTCAGTACCTGAAAATCTCTGAAAATTTTATGAGAGGATCCTCCTGCTGTCAGCAAGCTCTAGTTAAAATTTCATAAATTTTGGAGTTTGTTTGCTACCTCAAATAATTCCTCAAAAATCAGATGTTTAGGATTCAAATTCTAACTGGTTTGCACTGTTCCTCGGGTTCGAACCGGACTCGGGCTCGAGCCACTGGACGCGGTCCAGTCAACTAATCGCACCGGCGCGGTCGATCGGGTGTGCGGGTCGTGAGCCGTTGGATCGGCATCGAACGGTCCTCGACCAGCCGAACGATGGAATCGTTTTAATCTACCCGATCTAACTCAGCCGTTCGATTTCAATCCGACGGTCGACGAGTCGTCTCCTTCCTCCGTCAGCACGCGCGTGAACAGCAGCCATGGCGTGCGCAGAGGAGAAACGCCGCACGTCCAGTCCACTCCTCGGTCGCCTTTAAACGGCTAGCTCTGCGCGCATTAAATGCCTGTCGCGCTCCTCTCTCAGAAGGCCATGATTCGACTGCTCCCATCGCTCTCAAGTGCTCTCATGGCAGTGTTGACCCGACTGGAAGACGCGGCCGTTGCTCTCTGCCATTGCTCTATTTAAACTCCATTGCTTCACCCTTAGCTTCCTTTAGCACCTCCGCAACTCCAGCTAGCACTCACCAGCTTGCTTGAGCTGCAGTTCCTCGTAATCCCCTCGACCGCCATTGTTGAGTGTGGAGCTTGGTGGAGCGGTGCGGCGGGGTTTTCTTCTTCAAGTCTTTGCCCCTCTGCTCCCCTTTACTCTCGGAACTTAACCCTCACTCGGTTTGGTTCTCTCTTTGCTCAGGTCGCTGTGCCCTAGTGAGGACCTTACCGCCGCCGTTCGGTCACTCGTCGCCGGAGCCACTCCGTGGGTCTCTGGACGTTCTTCAGCTCAGGTAGTTTCGCATTGCCCTATAGGAGCTTAGAGTGTTTTCGTTGTTCTTTTGGTATTGTCCGTTTGGGAGTTCTCCCGAGCCATACTTACTCAGCCGCACTCAGGTGGTCGTCATGCTTTCGACCATACTCAGGCCAATCTTGGCCACGGTCGGACCGTTAAACTTTAGACCCTTATCCTCGCCTTTGGTGGCGCGCCATGGTCGTCGAGGGCGCCGCCACTGGCAAAGCGTGCGGGAGGCGCTGCCTCGTGGTCAAATTTCCGACCAGTCACCATAGCTTAGTCGTAAGTTCTACTACGACTTGTAACTAGTCGTAAGTCTTACTACGACTATGTCATGGGCATAGGTTCTTCTACGACCACTACCTGGTCGTAAGTCCTTCTACGACTATTACCCAGTCGTAAGTTCTTCTACGACTTGTACCTAGTCGTAAGACTTACTACGACTATGTCATGGTCGTAAATTCTTCTACGACCACTACCTGGTCGTAAGTCCTTCTTTTGGTCATATCTTTGGCATTAGGAATCCAAATCAATTGGTTCTTGTTGCTAAATTCTTTATAAATCATGCTCTTGCTACTGTATAATTTTCAGAATTGTTGGAGAAAGTTTACTGTTGGGTCTTTGCGTTTTCTTCGTTCTTATCGGTTGTTTTTCGCTTTCTCGTTAGGATTCGAAGAGCACGTTGACAATATAATTGATCCTCAGCAACATCTTGACCCACGACAAGCGAAAAGCGGTTTGATCGTGTTAATCCCATTATTTTTCAAGTCTAATATATTGATTTCAACTTGTATGTATGCATTGCTATTTTGTTGTTAAATTATGGTTAGTATCCTATAGTTGCATAATCTGTAGGACTTGTTTATCCTCTACTACCATGAGCCTAAGTTATTTGCTATGATTTGAGTTCGATGGATGAGCTCTTGTCATTTAGTAGAATACGAATTGAAATTGCTTAGAAATGCTTAGTTTCGGTAGCAATGGGCGATCATCGATTGTAGTCGATGATCTTGATCACACATATATTTATTATTCCTTTATGTCTAGCACTTGTGCTTTGTTATTTTGTAAAGTCAAAATCTGAAAATGGAAAATTGATTTGGACTTGGGCAAGTGGTTGGATGGTGGGTTATTGGGTTTGTGGCTGCCTTGCCTAAGTCAACAAGGACCGAACATCTTATGTCACACTCTCCAAGCATTTTTGCGTGCTAACCACGCGAGAGGGATATGGGACCTCTCTTGACTAAGTACTTTGGCGTGTGTTATCTCCGAGTCGCAGGAGGGGGTTGTGTGTGTTGTGTGAAAAAGGAAATGTGTTCTTGTGTTGGGTGTGCGGTGGTGGAGATTAGGGTAGGCTCTCCACCTCGAGGAGCATTGTAGTTGTCCAAGGCTTTACAGAGACGGGTAGTTGACCGAGGCTTTACAATGACTCGACACAACGTATGGGTTTCTATCCATACAGGCGGCTCGTAGTTAATACACAATATTGGAAATGTCTCGTAGGACTTAGCCGCATTCTAAGCATACCTAAGGAAGTGTGCTTAATAGCTTGGCAAAAAGGCGGTCTGGCGTGTGGGTACATTGGTACACCCCTGCAGGGTATAAAACTATTCGAATAGCCTCGTCCTAGGTTATGGACACGCTTTGTTAGGTTTTGCAAGAGTTAGACTGCAACCTTTTAAATTAAAATTTGACATGGGTGGTATGAATGGGTAATTCATGCTATTGTGTGGTGACTAATGGTTTAGTCACTTCCAGGATTGTTGTTGTCTTCTATCTACTATTATATTGTTGTCTCTTACGATTATTTGAACATTAAAAACTTATTTGTTAACTTGCTTTTAAATGTACTACATTATTGCAAATAAAGATTGCTTTGTGCTGAAAATGAAACATACAGCCTTCACTTAAATAAGCTTGCATGTAGCATATGTACATGTCTGTTACTCTACACGTAAGTCTTACGAGTACATTCCAAGTGCTCTCCCGGCTTTGCTGGGCTCTTTGTTGCAGGGGAGGAAGGTGAGCCCCAAGGGCCTTACTTTTGCGAAATATGCTGTGGATTCGACGACTAGCTTGGCGGTCCGGTCGGTTGCCTTGTGGGTTAAAGGCACACTGATTGGCTCTTTTGGTTTATGGCCATCTTATGGCACTTTTGCTTCCGCTGTTCAATTTCTTTATGTATATATCTTTTGGCCGGTCGGCCTCTCTTTTGTAATAACTATCCTTTATTTATGTTATCTTCTGGTTGTTGCTTTGCTTCGGTTCTATGTGAATGAATGGAATTGATGCATGAATTTTGTAAAGATGTGTGTATACTGTATTTCTGGGAAGTATACATGTCTTGAAGACACGGGTTATTTCGTTTGTGATGCTAGGATCAATTGGTGATTAAGCATTACAAGCCTAATAATCCGGGGTCCTCACATGAATCTCAACTGCGGTAGTACCAGTCCTGAATGGCGATACTACCGAAAATCCTGATTTGTTCAGGATGTTTGTTCCAACGACGGTGCGGAGCTTTCTCGAAAACACATTCTCTGGAAAACTCATACTGCCATGTAAATATCGGTACTATCGCATTCCGGTAGTACCGCTCAAGAGAACGCGGTCATACCGATTCAAGGGAAATCAAAACTCTAAAAAATACGCTCTCTGTAATATACGTACCGCCACATAAATATCAGTACTACCTACTTGCGGTAGTACCGCAGCTGAAGTACAGTCGTTTCGATTTTCAGAGAGTATCAAACCACTCGAAAACACACTCGCTGTTTTTTACGTACCACCATACATTTTTCGGTACTACCAACCTGCGGTAGTACCGCAGTTCAAATGCAGTCGTTCCGATTATCAGAGATATTCAAAACATCCGAAAAACATGCAACAAGATATAAGAATTTGATGTCAAATGCATACCTCTTTGATTTTCACCTTTTAATCCAAATAAGACTACACAATAGCTATCTCAATAGAAGTGTTAGTCTCATATATGAATTTGTCATTAATCACCAAAATATTATATTAACTCATAATGACGGATCTATATTCTTCAATCTGCAAAGGTAAGAAGGAATAAATAGATTAAAGAAAGTACATGTCGGTATATAACTGAACAATACTATAGAAAAGAACAGGGACCATCATACCGAAAAGGGAAGAAAAAAAATAGGGCTATACAAAATGGGAAACTGCAGACAGGATGTTCTGCAAGATAGAACAAATAGGTCAGACGATCGAAGAGGTGGACGAAAAAGAAAACCAAATAGAACCCCAAAAAAGAAAAGGGAAGAGGCATAGGGCATCCGAGCGGCAAGAAGACACATAGACGCGCAAACAAGCACCCCTGGGGAGAACCAATCACACAGAAAGAAAGCACGAACTAGCAGGACAACATGCACAACTAACAAGGAAGCACCCCAAGAGCAGCCGAACGAAAGGGGATACAGTAAAAAAAAAATCTCAAATCCAACCCAAGAAAGGGGGAAAGAAGAGGCCTAGGAAGAGCCAAACATATGGAAAGGAAGCACAAACCAGCAGAAGAACACGACAAATCAACAAGGAAGACGCCCAAGAGAAGGTGAACTTGAGGGGATGCAGAAACGAACTCAAACCCAACCCGAAAAAGGGAAAAGAAGAGAAAGAGGAAAGGAACCAATGGGGAAACATCCCCACCAGTAGCCGAACGAAGGGAGGTTTGTCGAAGCAAGCAAGTAGCCAACCCAAAGAAAGAGAAGGGGAAAGAGGCCCAACACACAACATCGGTAAATAAACAGCACTGAACAAAAAGGAGGCGCACAAACCAGCAAAAAATGAACCCAACAAAAAGCGAAGCAAAGTGGCAGCGGAGACAACCCAAGAAAAAGTGAAGCGAAGAAGCAACAGAGACAGGTCAATAGGCAATCACCCCCAACAATAGCCGACCAAAAGCGAGACGCAAGAGTGAGGAAAAATCGAGAGAAGGGAAGAGACGAAGACATGACGACGACAACGAAACAGAAGACCACAAGAAGGATGACCCTGAGGAAAACCGAAGAAACACAGATCTATAGATAAATCAGTCCTCCCCACCAAGGGGTAAAAAGCGTAGCCCGGAGAAGTAAAGAACCATGAGCAACAGAAGACGAAATAGAGGGAAGAGGACCAAACGAAGCGAGGAGGAGAATGACAGCCGGCTGCAGCCTGAAGGAGAAGGTAACGAAGAAGCAGCAGAGACACAGGCCAATGGACAATCATCCCAACAGCAGCGGTCCAAAAGCGGGATGCAAGAATAAGTCAAAATCCAACCGAAAAAGAGAGAAGGGAAGAGACAGAGACAGGATGACAACAACGAAATAGAAAACCACAAGAAGGATGACCTAAGGGAAACCCGAAGAAAGACATTTCCATAGAGAAATCTGTTCTCTCCCCCAAAGGAGGAAAAGAGCAAGAAGGAAACAAGATAAACAATACGGACGAAGTGGAAAGTGCGCAATAGGGAAAAAGCAGCTAAGACCGACAGACAGGAGGGGAGGCAGCGGGCATGAGAAGCTAGGTAGCAGCAACACATGGCGACCAGCCGGCAACACATGCGAGCAAAACGCTGAGCCGAACCAGCCGCATGCGAACGCAACGCCGGATGATACCGACGGCAGCTGCAGAACAAGTAGCATCCGGCCAGGGGCGAAACTATCAACCTTTTGGCCTCTATTTACCCGTAGGGATTGGAGGGCCATTTTGTAAAATTAACGTCATTGGGTCCATCATTTTGATATTAATTAATAAGCTGAATTAAAAATGGTTATGGCGAGTACAATAAAAAAATTCTCCGTAGGAAAAGCCATTGTCCATTCCGAATTTCCAATTGGATGCACACGTGATAAGAACGACGCTTTACGGTTGACACCCCAGAGGCCCAGAGCCTTCGCCCGTCCCTAAACACTAGACACCCTTCTCTCTCTTTGTAGGGCATCGTCCAACCTCCTAGGAAGGAGCCAAGAAGCGGCGGAGGGAGAGGAGAGCAGTAGCGGCACCGGCCGGCGAAATGGCGGCGCCGCCGAAGGCGTGGAAGGTGGAGTACGCCAAGTCCGGGCGGTCCTCGTGCAAGTCGTGCAGGTCCCCCATCGGCAAGGACCAGCTCCGCCTCGGCAAGATGGTCCAGGCCACCCAGTTCGACGGATTCATGCCCGTGCGTAACATCTCCCTCCACCCCTCTCCGCTGGCTCCGCCACGAATCCTTCTTTGTCCGATTGATGAATATTTCTTTGATCTTTGAGGGGTTTGGTAGGGTAGGGTTTTGGTGCGGCTACGTGTTCTGGGGGTGGGGGGTTGTTGATCGGGGTCTAGAGGTGCATTTAAAGCAGTCTAATAGGGTGAATTGTGGAGGTCGGTTTGAGGGCATTTGGTATGTAATGTGTGGGTCTGATGGGTTGGTTGGTTTTGGTCTTGATTTGTGAAAATTTCTTGTTCTCGAGGGTAAATTCGTGTGATTTGGTGGGTTTGGTCAAACCAATGCTTTGTAATGCGGGCCTCGTTGTGCATTGGGTTGTTGCCGTGCCCATTTATCTTTTCATCTTTCGCTTCTACTATGGCGATTATTTCTGTTTTTGATCCTTTATATGCAGTCTATATTTGTAATGCATGAATTGGGGGAGGTTGGTGAACGCCGGTGGGTGCTCTTATGGGCGTCCTATCAGGGAACCAATCCTTCTATAAACAATGGTGTTGGTCAGCTCCTCAATCTTTCCACCATTAGTTATGAGGACCAGCTGGTTGGCGGCAGTACTTAACAGGGCAATGTTGCGATACCAATGCAAACATTGCTAGTCTTGGGTGTTTGCCACTCCATTTTGGTTTTCAACTTTTCTTTTGAGTTACAATGTGGGCATTCTTTTACCCAATTTTGTTCTCCGGTTTGCTTATATAATTTTTCAGCTGATTTCCTGAAGTAACTTTTGATCTGTGTAGTTCTAGCTCTCCTGCATGCAAAACTATAATGTGTGCCATTATATGGTACTATGGATTTAATAATTTAAATTTTCTATGGTAGTCCCTAAGAAGTGAAATTGCATTGTTCAGTGCTTTCAGTTAAATATTCATCGTGAACAATTAATTGTGGGCATTTCACAATGATGACGCATAAAATAATTTAAGTTTTAATTTTAACATCTCCTATTAATTTGCTAATTCTAGTGATGTTGTGGTTGTCAATAACTTTCGGCATTGCCAGTCTTAGTAGGTGGACCTCCATTTTCATATATTTTGATGTTTGAGCCATTTTATGATGGGTGACACTCAAGAAACGCAGGTCAAACGATTTGACTTTTACTATGGTCACTAGCATGGTTTGAACTGTTAGGTAATTGCAGTTCTCATTTATTTATTTAATGGTTTGTGTAGTAGTAGTGGATGCTTAACCGTACGGGGCAAGATCATACCTGAAGGAGAATCCTGTTTGCCAAATATTGTATTGTTTATCTTGCATTTTATCAAATTGTAAGTTGGATCTTGTGTCGTAACAATTTCTTTTGGTTGGGTCATGTGGACACTCCAATTATTTCATTGGGAAATGTAGGATTATTGATGGAAATTGAGGTGGCTTGGATATTTTTCTGGTGTGCATGCGATGTTCACCTGATCATTTTCTTTTTCTTGGACAGTTTGGTTAACATTCTGTTTTCCCTGTTGTTTAAAGTTATGGAATTAAGTGTGTACTATCTATGTCTTGGTGATGTTCTGATAAACCAGTTTTTTTTTTTTTTGATCTTTCTGGAACAGTTAGTCTCAGTGGATTTTTTTTGTCGATGACAGATTTTCCAAGAGTCAGGGGAAAAACATGATGCTTCTTTCACTTATATTTCCAAAGCAATTTTACCAATCGATCACTTCTGTTTATAGTTTAGTTCCCTGTTTTCTCTTTTCCAGATGTGGAACCATGCCAGTTGCATCCTCAACAAGAAAAACCAGATAAAATCGTATGTAACTGCATCTTTTACTTGTCAAGTGGATTTTAGCCTCAAGTCTCTTAATTTATTCAACTTTATTGTATCTTATGAGTATAGACCGTAAAAGATTAACCCAATTCTTTTACCAACTTTATTGTATCTTATGAGTATAGACGAAAATTTAACTCAATTCTTTACATCCAATCAGTGTTGATGATGTTGAAGGAATAGACACACTTAGGTGGGATGACCAAGAGAAGATACGAAACTATGTTGGAACTTCTGCCTCAGCTTCTGCAAGTTCCACAGCTGCTATTTCAGATAAATGTACTATTGAGGTTGCTAAATCTGCTCGTGCTTCCTGTAGACAGTGCAGTGAAAAGATTACGAAAGGAACGGTCTGTATCTTTTGATCAATTAATTTTATACATCGCCATTTGTTGTGAAATGTGAATACGTGATTGTTATTAAATGACTTGCTTTCTTATCAGCCTCCCATGAGACTAGGAATTTTGTACTTATGTGCTTTTGTGTTTGTTGTGTGTAAAATGTATGGTCATGAACAGAATTCTCCTTTTAATGGTTCACAGTCTTAAGTCTTTAAGGGAGCGTTCAGGCTTACAAGTAGTTATAGATGGTTGGGAGTTTCACCTTCTTGGATGAACCTTCATGCAATTGCATACAATTGTCACATTCCTATACTTGTAGTTACTCATTGGAGGAATTTCACTCTCTTCCGAACTTGTACTTATTCTTGATTTTTTTATAACTTGGAACTATGCAATATGTGGTTCTGCAACACAGTGACGTGAGACATTGTTTTCTTTACCTTAATCTCTTATGACTTACATCACATTGCAGAAAATGGCCAAGCCTTTTATTGTTCTGTTGTTTTGGAATCTGGAATAGCTGTAAAACCCTGGAAAGATCTAAAAAATCTCTGCTGCTAGTCTACATGAGGACTATGAATTGATGCTAAGGTGACATGTAAAATGGAAGGATTAAGTGAAATAAAATGGGAAAAATGATTGGTAGCACAATTGGTTACGTTGATTTTTTTCTTATGTTTGTATGTGGCATTCCTAATTTTGTATGCCTAATGAACGATACTCATTGCTGTGATTCATTTTAGACAAAAAAGCATTCGATGGTCCAGAAGTACATGTGTGATATGTAATCGTGTACTTAGCTTATAAAGTATATTTTGAAGAGATACTAATATTTAATACCTGTGGTAGGTAGGGCTACTTATGCTGCAAAAACATGTTCTTTGTCTTGATTCTAAACTGTATCAGTAACATTTTTATATGTTTTGACTAGGTTCGTGTTTCATCCAAGCTTGAGGGTCAAGGTTGGTACCATGTCAGCTGTTTCTTGGAGATGTCCCCATCTGCAGCTGTTGAGAAATTCTCAGGCTGGGAGACCTTGTCACATGAGGATAAAGGAGCTGTTCTTGATCTTGTTAAGAAAGATGCCACCAACAAAGGTAATGAAGCATGGAGATCGGAGTTCTTTTCTTTACTCACTTGGTAATCTGACTTGGTTTATTTGTAATGGTCATGAAGAACAAGCAACTTGTAAGGGTTCCAAGCGCAAGAATGGTGACAATGATATGAATAACTGCAAAGCTCCCAAGTTAGATGAGAGTACATCGGAAGGCGCAACCCGAAACAAAGGAAAACTTATTGTAACATGTGATTCCAATACTAGTTTGGCTGATCTCCATCAGAAGCTTAAGGAGCAAAGTGACACACTCTGGAAGTTAAAGGATGAACTTAAGAAGCATGTGTCAACTGCTGAGCTACGGGATATGCTTGAATCTAATGGGCAAGATCCATCTGGACCAGAGCGGAACCTATTGGATCGATGGTAACATTGCATGTTATTTCTTCTTTTTTAAAAATGGATTTTATCTTTCTGCACTATATTACTTAAATCCAAAGAGTTGACATCTATACGAATATTACTGCAAGGATCCTTGATATGAGCATATCTTTGTGTTGCTGGAGGAAGTTATAATTATAACATATGATGAATAAATGGTACTGGCAAAGGAAGAGCAAACCCGTTAATATAGTGGTTCCTCAACTGATAATCCATTTTTTGCTAGTAATGAATTTTTTTTTCTTGCTTCCTGGTGTTAGGAAAATTGAAGATTAGGGTTTTGGTATTCACAACTCTTAACATTCTTAACACCCTCCTTCAAACTCAAGGTGGATCAGGAGGATTTGATGCACTGAGTTTGAGTAGATGAAGCCGATGCTGTTCTCGAGTTTGAGATTTAGTGAAGAAATCTGCAACTTGAAACTCTGAGGGAACATACTTAAGGGTGATAGTCGACTGCTGACAATGAGATCGTGTGAAGTATACATCAACACCAATGTGTTTTGTTAGCTCATTCTTGGCTGGATCACTAGCAATCTGAATGATACTTGAATTGTCACAAAAGAGAGGTGTAGGATTGTCACAATAGGCACCGAGATCAATCAAGAGCTATCGAAGCCAAATGATCTCTGAGGTGGTAGCGGCAAGAGCTCAAAGCTTAGCCTCTGCACTAGAGTGTGATACTGCAGTCTGTTTCTTGGACTTCCAGGCAATGAGTGAAGTACCAAGAGAGATACAGTAACCAGTGATAGATCGACGATCAGCAGGATCACTCGCCCTAGTTGAGTTAGAGTAAGCGTTGAGCTAAAGCTGTCTCGAAGTGACAAAGAACAGACGTCTGGACGCAGTCCCTCTCAAGTATTTCAGCACACGAAGAAGAACATGGCCATAGTGAACTGAGGTGAGAGCACTGACAAACTAAGCAATGTCTGGTCCGGTGACAGTGAGATAAACAAGGTTCACAACAAGTTGATGACAGTGAGAAGGATCTGTCAGTGGTACATCGTGTAGGTCGAATCTGTAGATGGAGCTCTGTGGGTGTGACAACATTGCGTGTATCACATTGCGTGTATCAGTCATGCCAGAGCGAGCAAGCAGATCCTGAACGTAGTGATGCTAAGAGAAATAGTAGCCATCACTATCAGAATAAGCCACAATCCCCAGAAAATAGCTTAATGGTCCCAAGTCGGACATCATAAACTGTTCACTCAATTTCCTCACAAAAGCCACATAATATCCATGTCATCCCTGTGATCAGCATATCATCTACATATAGCAGAAATAAAGTAAGACCCTGCTGAGAAGTGTGAACAAACAAGGTAGAGTTATGCTCATTTGGAGTGAAACCAACAGCTCGAATCATGGAACTGAAACACTCAAATCAAGCACGAGGAGTCTGCTTAAGACCATATAGAATGTAAGGTGTCCAAGACATAGAGACTAGGAGAGCCTCTACGGCGATGACCAGAACTAATCACTCTTCCGCTCTGACGATCCTGAATGAAACAAGAGGAATCATCAAATCCAATGAAACAGTTCATATCAGTAAGTTGACCAACAAAAAGAAGATTCATTGATAGCTGAGGAACAAAAGACACATCAGGAACATAAAATCGAGATGTAGAGGAATGCTCTGATGGGTGATAGAGCAAGGTGTACCATCAGCTTTGTGAACATATGTAACATCAGTCACAGACCTACGAGCAACAAGCTGAGAGCTGTCTGATGTAACATGAAAGGAGGCACCCGAGTCTAAAACCCAACGATGAGCAGCACTAGGAGCAGAAGGTGCAATTGATGTCATAGCAGACACTGATCCAGAAGTTACAGTAGGTGTGGGTGTGGCAGCAGTGATTGCTCTAGTAAGTGCTCTCCGAGGCCCAGTAGGTGCTCCACGACGACGATCATATGAATGTCTAGCACGATAATCAACAAATTGATCTGGATGTAACCTGAAACACTTGTCAACAAGATGACTAGTCCTCTTGTCCTTTCGATTTAGTGCATTCAGATGTATGGGGTCCATCTTCTTTTGCTTCGAAGGGTGGTCATAGTTATTATGCCATAATTGTTGATGATCACTCTCGATATACTTGGATTTATTTTATGAAATATCGTTCTCATTTGATTTCCATTTATCAGTCTTTTGCTAAGATGATTCATTCACAGTTTTCTTCTTCCATTCGTGTCTTTCGTTCTGACTCTGTGGGAGAGTATCTTTCATCAGCTTTTCATCAGTTTTTTTCTTCTGAGGGTACTCTTCCTTAGCTCTCGTGTCCTGGTGCTCATGCTCAGAATGGTGTTGCTGAGCGTAAGCACCGTCATATCATTGAGACTGATCGTACTCTTCTCATCTATTTTGTTCCCTCACACTTCTGGGGGAAGCAGTCTCTCTACGGCAGTCTATCTCATCAACTGTCAGCCCTCTTCCAAGCTTCAGGGCAAGTGTCTTGGGGAGGTTCTGTATAGAGCACCTTCAAGCTATGCTCATCGTCATGTCTTTGGTTGTGTCTGCTATGTCCTTCTAGCATCTTGTGAGCGCACAAAGCCAAGTGCTCAGTCGGTTGAGTGTGTCTTCCTGGGTTATAGTCCTGAGCATAAGGACTATTGTTGCTATGATCCCTCAGCACGTTGCATTCATATCTCTCGTGATGTGACCTTTGATGAGGGTCGACCCTTCTTTTATTACCCTTCTACACATCCCACTTCTTCCACAGATTCTACCTTCTTTTTTGTCTACCTCCCATTCCTTCCTCAGACTTGTCTTCTCCAGATACACTTTCTCCACCAATTTCACTACCTTTTCCACTAGTTTCACCTTCTAGTATGCCGCCTCCACCAGCTCTACTAGTTTCTTGTACTTCCACTTTTCCTTTTCACTACAGTTGTCGAATGAGAGTTCCTTCTGATCCTTAGTCCTCTCCTTCATTTAATCATTTGGCCAGTATCACTGTCTCTGTCGATCGTTCTGCTACATCATGGTATGCCTTACGTGATCGTTCGTCTATTCAGGCACTAGAGAGATGATGTTTTTCTTGTGCAGGTGCAGTAGTTGAGCTGAGTATCTATCAGAAAGCTGTCAGTATACCTGAGCATTAGAGTGTACAGACACTTGGGATCTTGTTTCGCTACCATCTGGATCTATTCCTATAACTTGCAAGTGGGTGTACAAAGTGAAGAACAAGTCAGATAGTTCAGTAGAGCGATACAAGGCTCGTCTTGTTGCAAGAGGCTTTCAGCAAACTTATGGTAGAGATTATGATAAGACTTTTGCTCTAGTTGCTTATATGACCACAATCCGTACTCTTATTACTGTTGCAGTAGTACGCATATGGACTATATCTCAGATGGATGTCAAGAATGCTTTTCTTCATGGTGATCTATATGAGGAGGTCTATATGTAGCCACCCCAGGTGTTAAGGCTCCAACAGGCTATGTTTGTCACCTTAGGCGTGCTCTATATGGTCTCAAGCAGGCTCCTCGTGCTTGGTTTGAGCGTTTCAGTTCCGTGATTTGAGCTGCTGAATGCAATACTATGAAGGTTCTTGAGCAATGTGAAGTGAAGAGCACCACTGGATTGAATATATCTCTTCTCAAAGTATGTTCACATCTGCTTGGCTGAAGTATGATATTCAAGACTTATCCTCAAAGAAACATCAACACTCAGAACAAGACCAGTCATAACACGATCATCCTCTTTCTGCCAAGCCTTTATTGTCTCAGCATCAACCTTCTTTGGATCAGGAGGCTTGAAGATGCTCCAAAGATGCATGCCCGAGGGAGAGCTTGAGACGATGCCCCGTGATCCAGCGACGCGAGGATGAAGTCGGGGCAGATCGACGGCCTTCGCGTCGCCAGTGGGAGAGGTCCGTTGGGCCAGCCAGCCTGCGGCTGGGAGAAGTTGATGGCGGCGGTGTGGCTAAAGGAATAGGGTTAGGTTTTGCGGCAGAGATGGCTCTGATACCATGTTAGGAAAATTGAAGATTAGGGTTTTGGCATTCACAACTCTTAACATTCGTAACGCCTGGATTCCAAGTCCCAGTGGTAACCTGCTGGTGGCCGAAAATCCATTGGGGTTTCTGGATTTCTAATCCTGTCTAGTTTTGGAGATATTAGGTGCTATTTTGAAGGAAATTACGGTCTAATACTATTTCCAGGTAAAGGAAAATGGAAATTGGGAAAAAAATATCCAAAAAGGGGTAAACACCACTTTACCCGAATTAAATTGGAAACCAGGTGGTTTCCTGCCGGTGGAGTCCCAGGATGTTTACTCGAACCATTAAATTGAACCTTGTGTGCTTTGGTTTGGGAATTTGCAGATAAGCTCTGAATATCATCTTAATGCTTGGCAGACCTTCTTATTAGTTTTCCTGCCTTGAATACTAGTTATACTTTTATTTTGCTAAGAAATACACACTGTTAATAATTGATGTGCATGAAAATCAATGAAAAATCTGACAGTATTACTTGTACTGGAAATACGATTTTATATTCTTGTTGTTTTAGTAGCATGTATTTACGAGTAAAGTGCAGTGTGTGGACCTTTATTTACTTGGACTCTATAAAGATAAGATGGCAGTTTGGTACACATGAAAATTACACAATACATTTAAGTCTGTTTGGGAGGGCTTTTCATCGTCCAAGAGTTGGCTTCTCACTGGAGCTAGGGAAGGGGCTTCAGCTTCAGTGCATAAGAGGCTTAGCTTACCTAAGAAGCCACTTTAGGCAGTAGGCACCCTGTTTGGGAGAGCTTAAGGTTGATGCAGAAGTCTCTGTGTTTTGTCTGGTGCTTGTGGGGCTACAGCACATGGTCAAGGACAGCATCTTGATCATCATAGGAATGACTTTAAGGATGACATCTTGATCATCATAGGACAGATCTTGACTGTCATAGGACAGCGAGCTTTAGGACAAAGATCTTGATCGTCATAGGGCAATGACTTTAAGGACAACATCTTGACTGTCCTTGTACAAAGATCTTAAGCGACATCTTAGCATATGCTTGGTGGTTGGCACCTATAAATATGTATCCCCAACCCTCGAGTTGGCATGGCATTGTGTTAGAAATAAACAAAGAAAAATTGCCTCATCTCCAAGTGTCATCCTCTCCATGAGAGTAAGGATCTTGCTAACACCAACAAAGAAGAGTCCAATGAGTAACAAGTGGTATCGAGCCTTACTATCCTGTAGCTTGAGCATCTCTTGCTCATCTCCGTCTCGACCTCAAAGAAGCGGCCCGGCCGTGCGGCCAAAGCACTCCGGTGTCCCCGCCACTCTCTCCGGAGGCAGGCGGACTCGTCGAAGCAACCCTTTCTCCACGCACCACCCTCTCAGTAGCGCGCCATGTCCGCAGGCGATCTCGGCCTTCGGTCGCCTCGAGCACTCGGCGTCGTGACGGCCGAGCTTCATTGTGTGCAGCAGCAGCAGCAGCCATGAAGATGAAGGCGGCAGAGACAGGAAAAAGCGTCAAAAAGTGGCGCCAAGGCCGGTAATGGCGGCGGCAAAGAATGAGAGCCGAGTGGAAGCGGCGGCGGCAGATCTGGCGTGTGGCGGCAGCGAAGAGGTCAAGGCTCTGCTGGCAAAGAATAAAGACTCCATATCCGTGATAGCGGCCGCCGCGGATCTTGAGCGGCTGGAGAGGGAGGGCAACATGGAGGGCGAAGCGGCGCAATGGCGGCCGCAAGACGCCCACGAGCGGCCAGAACAGCCAGCGCGGACGCGCCGGTGGCGCTCTCGAGGAGGCGCGCCGCACGGCGGCGACGACGGTCGACGGAGAGCGCGCCTTCACAGCGACGCGGCTCTCTCCCGTGACGGCACCATGGTCACCACGGTACGGTACGTCGTCGGACGTCGGCCTGGCGGCGGTGGCCTACCCTCACCAAGACCAACTATGTCGAGTGGGTCATGCGGTGATGAGGTAAAACTCAGTCGCGGCATATGTGGGATGCGGTCCGAGACGGCGGCGTCGACTACGACTAGGATCGACGGCGCCGGATGCTCTCATCGCTGCGATCCGCCGAGATGCGATTCGCTACCAACAAGCGGATCGCCAAAGAGGCTTGGGACGCCATCGCCGCGGACGATCGGCGGCGGCGGCGCGCGCAAGTCTACATTGCGTGCCGCGCGACGGAGGGAGCACTTGGCCTTCAAGCGGTGAGGACGTGGATGACTTTGTTCTCCGTCTCAACACTCTGTTGCGAAAGTGCGTGCGGTTCGGCGACGACACCTACGGCGAGGAGAGAGTGGAAAAGCTCTTCCATTGCGTCCCAGAAGTACAAGCGAGCGGCTCGCTCGATCGAGTCTCTGCTGAATCTCCACGATGACAATCGAGGAGGCGTTAGGTCGCCTCAAGGTTGTTGGCGGCGATGAGCCACATCGCCTCTCGGGACCCGTCTCCATTGGCGGAAGCTCCTCCTCACGAGAACGGTGGGTCGCCGGCCAAGGTGACGGGAAGAAGGGAGCCTTCTTCCACGACAAAGCGGCGCAAGCATGGCAAGCGCGCAAGCCGCGCAAAGACGCCGAGCATGGGCGCGAGGACGTCTTAGGGTAATGATCGTGGGCGCCAGCGGCGCCACCGGCAAGCAAAGCCGCACGAGGCGACTCTTGCCACAACTGCGGCAAGCTTGGTCATTGGGCCAAGGAGTGTCGACAGCCACGACGCGGCGAGCCCACGTCGTGCGAGCGAGGAGGAGGAGGCAATGGCCGCTCATTGCTCATGCGAGCATCGAACTACCTCTGCGCGCACCGGCCGCAGATGGCTCTCCTCCACCTTGACGAGCCAAAAGCACACGCCTCCTCGGCGTGATTCCAGAACGACAAGACCGACGGGTGGTGCCTCGACACCGGCGCCACCCACCACATGACCGGGCGGCGGGAGTTCTTCTCCGAGCTCGACCCAGGCGTTCGAGGCACCGTCAAGTTCGGCGACGCCTCCGCCGTGGAGATCAAAGGCGTCGGCTCTGCCGTCGCTAAGATCGGCGAGCACCGGCCGCCACCGGCGGTGTCTACTACATCCCCGCGTTGAGGAACTCCATCATCGGCTTGGGGCGGTGGATGAGAACGGATCGCGCGTGGAGATCGAGCACGGGTGTCTTTGCGCGTGACAGGATCATCGCCACGGCCTCGTCAAGGTCAACAGAGCAACCGCCTCTACGCCCTTCACGCGCGGTGGCGCAACCTCGTGTCTTGCGACCGCCGCGACGACGACGCTTGGAGGTGGCACGGCGTTTGGGCACCTCAACTTTGAGGCCCTAAGGCAGCTCGGCAGCAAGGAGATGGTGCGGGGCATGCCGCACGTCGACCACGTGGAGCGATTCTGCGACACTGCGTCCTCACCAAGCGGCGGCTCCCTTCCTCGCCAGCGAAGCTTCGCGCCAAGGAGAAGCCGGAGCTCGTACGGTGACCTCTGTGGCCCCGTGACACCGGCTACACACAGGCCGCCGCTACTTCCTCCTCCTCGCCGACGATGTGTCCCGCTACATGTGGATCTGCTTTCGACGTCAAAGCGGCACGCGGCGCCATCAAGCGCCTTCAAGTTGTTTGCGGAGGCGAGCGCGCCACAAGCTTCGGGTCCTACGCATGGACAACGGCGGTGAGTTCACGTCGGCCGAAGTTTGCGGCGTCTTCTTGGACGAGGGGATCCATCGTCACTTCTCTCGCGCCAGACACCCCGCAGCAGAGCAGCGTCGTCGAACGCCGCAACCAGACGGTGGTGGCCACACCGCGCCTCCTCAGCGGAGAGGATCGGCCGCTTCATCAGGGAGGCGGTAATGATCGCCGCTACCGCTCAACCGCTCCCACCAAGGCCCTCGACGGCAAGACGCCATACGAGGCTCGCACGGCGCAAGCCGCGGTGAACCACCTCCGTGTCTTGGTGCGCTCGCCTTCGCTGAGCTCAACCACGTCGGCAAGCTCGACGACCGAGCACGCCAGGGTCTTCATCGGCCACGCTGGCGGGCGCCAAGGCCTACCGCGTCCTCGACCTGCGACACGGCGCATGCAAGATCACGCGTGGCGCCGTGTTCGGCGGCGGCGGGCGTGACGGCAAGATGGTGGATGACGGCTCGACTCGATGACCGGTGATTTCATCGTCGACCACGCCCACTTCGAGGAGGCGGGGAGCAGCACTCATCTTCACCGGTAGCCTACCCCACCGCCTCGTTCGCCACCATCTCCGGCGAGTCCTTCACCACCGCCGCCACGCCGCTTCTCTACACCGGCACCTACTCCTTTCAGTGCTCGCGCAGACGGCAGCCGACCCACAACGAAAGCGCCGCGGTGGAGTTCGCCACTCACCGTCTAACGACGAGATCGCGCCGACGCTACCACGGCGGCGAGCCTCGCGCCTTCAGCGTCGCTGGATCGACCTCCTCATGGCGGCAATGGCCTCGAATCGGCGCGGTAGCGACCTCAAAGCGGAGTCGCACCTTGCATGTGATTTACGGCGCGAGCCTTGTTCCTTCGCCGAGCGGAGAGAGACGCGCATGGCGTGCCGCGATGCGAGAGGAGATGGACGCCGTCAAGCGAAACAAGACGTGGGAGCTGGCCGATCTTCCAGCCGGCCACCACGCCATCTCTCTCAAGTGGGTCTTCAAGCTCAAGAAAGACGAGGCTGGAGAGGTGATCAAACACAAGGCGCGCCTCGTGGCACGTGGCCGTCCGGCGGGGAGAGTCGACTTCGACGATGCCTTGGCGCTGTTGCGGATGGAGTCCGTGCGTCCTCCTCCTGCCTCGCAGCCCCGTGAGGTCGCGCGTTCATCACATGGACGTCAAGTCTGCTTTTCTCAACGGCGACTTGAAGGAGGAGGTCTACGTCCGCCAGCCGCCAGGATTCATCATCCCCGGCAAGGAGAGCAAGGTCCTCCGCCTGCGCAAGGCCCTCTACGGCTGCGGCAATCGCGAGAGCTTGGAACGCCAAGTCGGACTCCACCCTCAAGAAAATGGGATTCCAAAGAAGCGCCACGAGGCCGCGGTCTCACGGCGAGCAAGGAGGCAATGTCCTGGCGATAGGCGCTCGCCGGCGACCTTGTGATCACCGGCACCAGGAGGAGGAGATCGAGGCATTCAAGGCGGAGATGAAGGCCACCTTCCGATGAGCGACCTCGGGCCTCTCCTTCTACCTCGGATCGAGGTCCACCAGACGACTCCCAGATCTCTTCGCCAGACCGCCACGCCAAGCGCATCGTGGAGTCGGCGGCCTCACCGATCGCAACCCGGCCCACACTCCTATGGAGGAGAGGTCGGTCGAGTCGTGAGAGTACTGGCGGAGGAGGTAGACGCGACGCAAGACGGCGCATTGTGGCGACCTTCGCTACCTTGTCCACACGGCCGGACTTGGCGTTCGCCATCGGCTCGTCGCCACCGGCTCATGGAGCGACCGACGACGGAACACCAACACAGCCGTGAAAAGGATCCTCCGCTACGTCGCGGGCACCTCCGACTACGGCTTGACTACCTAAGGTGCCGGCCACGGCGCACTTCATCGGCATAATGACAATGACCACGCCGCGACATCGACACGAGCAAGAGCACCAATGGACGTCAGATTTCCTCGGCAAGTGTCCGATTAGTCGCGATCGGTCAAACAAAGTGGTGGCTTTGTCTAGTGTGAGGCGAGTACATTGCGACCACTACCGCTTCTACCTGTGCTCTGTGGTCGGCTTCCTACCGCTGGCGTTCTCCTTGGCGAGATCGCGGAGGCGGTAGAGAACTTCGGGGTGGAATGACAAAGTCCGCCTTGGCCTTGCGAAGAACCCTATCTTCCATGAGCGCAACAAGCACATCCGGGTGAGGTATCACTTCATCGGTCGCCGATGAAGGAGTATCCGCCAACTACATCAACACCCAAGACCAGCTCGCCGACTTCCTGACCAAGTCTCTTGGGCGGATCAAGTTCCAGAACTTCGCGCCAGGATCGGGATGGCTCAGATTCTCACAAGGAGACACACAAGACTTAGGGAGAATGATGGAGAAGTCTCGTGTTTTGTCTGTGCTTGTGGGGCTACAAAGACATGGTCAAGGACAGATCTTGATCGTCATAGGACAGCAGCTTTAAGGACAACATCTTGATCAAGTATAGGACAAAGATCTTGACTGTCATAGGACAAAGACTTTAAGGATGACATCTTGATCATCATAGGACCAGCGACTTTAAGGACAAACATCTTGACTGTCCTTGTGCAAAGATCTTAGGCAAAGATCTTAGCATATGCTTGGTGGTTGGCAGCCTATAAATATGTATCCCCAACCCTCGAGTTGGCATGGCATTGTGTTACAAATAAACAAAGAAAAATTGCCTCATCTCCAAGTGTCATCCTCTCCATGAGAGTAAGGATCTTGCTAACACCAACAGCAAGAGTCCAGCGAGTAACAAAGGTTGCCTTCTAGCAACTTTAAGTTGAAGCTGAAGCTCTTTGAAACAAGGCCTGAACATTCAGCCCTTCATGTTTTTATGCCCCATGAAGTGTCCTGTAAACCAAGGTTCATATGTTCATGGTCAGTTCTGACATGAACTTGTTATTTGCCTGTGAATTGAACACAGTAATTAGTCGTATATGCAAGAAGCTATAGAACATACTGTTGAATGTTTATTACACAGACCTGCCTGTGGCATTGCTCTTTTGTGTCGTGTTGCACAGAATTCAGATGCTTTATGCACAGAATTCAGATGCTTTATTCTGTATAACTTCTTTTTCATGTATCAAGGTCTTTATAACTTTCTTTTCCTTGTGTGGCAGTGCTGATGGGATGCTATTTGGGGCATTGGGTCCTTGCCCAGTCTGTTCAAGCTGCCTCTACTATTATGGTGGTCAGTATCTGTGCAGTGGCTACGTTTCAGAGTGGTCCACGTGTACCTACTCTACAACAGAACCTGTGCGCATTAAAAATAAGTGGAAAATTCCCGATGAAACAAAGAATAATTATCTTACAAAGGTATGAGTGACTAATAAAAAAATGGCTTATTCTCAATGCTTGTTTCTGCATTTAACTGTTAACTAATATGTATGTCTTGCAGTGGTTCAAATCTCAAAAGGTTAAGAAACCAGAGAGAGTTCTTCCTCCAATGTCACCTGAGAAACCTGTAGGTCAATCTACTCAGCAAACCCGGTCTCTCTTTGGTGAAGGATTGGATAAATTGAGAGTTTGTATAGTAGGACAATCTAAAGATGTGGTTGTAAGTACTCTTCATTAACTTTTTTGTACAGCTGTTATTCTTAGGTTCTTATTTTCTTTTTTCTTTTCTTTTTTTTGTTTTATCTTATGCAAAAGGTATATTAATTGCAAGTAGGTGCAAAGTTAATTATGGCAATCCGATCTGAAAGGAGGATCCAAATATCTCTTTTCCCCAAGAATCCATGCCCACAAGCTGTCTTCCTATGAGTTGCATCAATGGAAGCAGCAACAATCATGCCATGACCTTGTGGCAAGTTTTTGCATGCACCAACCAAATTCCTTTTTATTCCCAATCATTATTGCTTCGGTGATTTTGGTGTCACGGTATATCCATACCATATTGTACAAGAGAATCAGTTTATGCATATTTGTTGCTTGGTTTGTCGACGGGAAAACTGGAAAGTGCTCAACTAGTTAACTGATCTCTAGCATTACAAGATAAAAAAATTCTGATTATTTTTTAGCTGTTGGTTTGCTTGAATTAATTTCTTATAGACCCAGATAGCTAGTTTATCAATTAATTCCTCAAGTTCCTGAACAGTATCTTCGATTTTCAAAATCTCCAGTAATTCATGGAATATGTAGGGTGAGTGGGTGACCTTGTTTAGAATGCAAAATGATTAGAGGGAGGGAGGGGTTGAATATTCTTTCCATGTAGGCACTTCTGTTCATGTCAAATTCATTTCGTGTCAGATGGTGGGGGTCAAATTGCCTCATGTGACCTAACTCCTTGCTTTTGGATCAGATGGCTACAATATTCTTTACACCTCTTTGCATGTGATACCCTGTTTCTTCAGTTTTACCTCTCTGCTGTCTTTTTCTCTCTTGTAGCAGGGGAATTAATGTTTGTGTCAGATATTGAGAGTGATAGAAGTTTTTTTTCTTCTCTTGTTTACTAAATTTGGTATTGCTCTTAACTAATTTAACTGTTGTAGGATGAATGGAAGCAGAAGCTCAAAGCTGCTGGTGCTAACTTTCATGCCAGGGTTACCAAAGGTTTTTGTGTTTTTGTGTTTTTTTTTTGTCTAGATCTGTTTTTTCTTGTAGCTCGGACATTTAACAAATATGGGTGATTGGGTAGGAAGAGGGTATCACATAGTTTTTTTACATGTTGCATTGTGCATTGTGCTTACGTGGAACACCTGCATTGCAGATAACAATTGTTTAGTTTCATGTGGTGAGCTTGATAATGAGAACGCTGAAGTCAGGAAAGCGAGGTCTCTCACATTTCTAGTTTGTCCATCCCTTTTCAATTATAGCTTGACTTAATTCTTTTGTTAGCTATTATTGGTGTTGTTGGAATACCTTGATATATATATATATATATATATATATATATATATATATATATATATATTTGCAGGAGGCTGAAGATACCAATTTTGAGAGAAGATTACCTTGGAGAATGCATTAGAAAAAACAGAATGCTTCCATTTGATTTATATAAACTAGAGACTACCTTGGAGTCATCAAAAGGTGACACGGTCATTGTTAAAGTTAAGGGTCGAAGTGCTGTTCATGAATCCTCCGGTTTGCAAGATACAGGTCATGTTATTGAAGATGGAAAAAGCATTTACAATACAACCCTAAACATGTCTGACCTGACACGAGGTGTGAACAGGTAAGGATTTTGCTCACAATATTTTCTTCTGAGATTAAGGACATGCCTTTTTGTTGGGGTAATTGCACCTACCAGTTAGAGCAATTTTAATCAATCCTCCAGCAATTTTTTTCCGATCATTTACCCCTACTATTTCTCTGCATTTGCAAATATCCCCATATGGCTGTATCATTACCAGGATAAAAAAACCGTTACCGGACCGAATCCCGCCTGGGGGCCGGGAACGGTAACCGGCTGGTTACCGGTTTTCCCGGGAAAAACCCGGTTAAATTTGGCCTGATCTTTAGTGGTTAGGACTTAGGAGAACAAATATGGTATCTGCAAAGTAACTATCTAATCTATGCAGATGGTCCAATCTTTATGAACCAAGAGGGCATTAATGTCAGATGCAGAATCTACTCTTGAGTGTAGCTTACCATGTCGGAAGGCAGCTCCCCTATTCCATCATTTGATCTATCCTCTATGGGTTCTTTAATATGCACGGTAGATGCGCAAATGCCTGTACTAGTAATTGCCCAGTACCACTGAAAGATCTGCCCGAGCTGAGGCATGTTCGCAGAATGCTGTCTTGTAGAAGTTTGATTAGATCCCCTAAATTCCACAAAAAAAAAAAAAATCATCATTATAGTTTTGACCACAACCAAAATTGTCAGTGTCACAGTGCAAATCTGCGACAAAATTGGAAACACTGAAGCTGGACATGTAGACTTTTAGGCATTGGAACTGGTTTTGATACTGCTTTTTTTTTGTTATGTGAGTATTGTAGAAATCATGACAAATTGTAAACTCAGGTCATAACAAGCAACTCCGAATTCTGCTGTATGGTTATTTCAACTTCACCAAAACTTTTTGCATACCCGTTCAGTTATCAAAGTACAGAACCTGATTGTTACTCAAATCCAACTTGCCATCTTATCTAGAACATTCATGACACTGCCTTCACCAAAACAAACTGTCTTATTGCCTGTATTTTTCTTGTACTTTTCCACATATTCAATATTAGGATAACAAATCTTTGTACAACCCTAAATTTATAGAGGACATTGTTAGAATTTGAGAGAGAAGAGAGATTTGTGGGCTGAATTCTTGATTCTATTGCAAGAGCCTAGGGGCTATATATAGTGTACAAGAAACCCAAGACTAGAAACCCTTTACATGACTACCCCTAACACTTACATGACTATTGCACTTCTACCACAAATTACACTACTACCCTTAACACCCCCACTCTCAATGTGTATGCAATAGCATTGAGTTTGAAGAGGACACACTAAAATAAAAGATAAATCCAAAGTCCAAGCTTGAAGATGTCGTCGAAGCATGCAACTCTTGAACAAAAACTGTCCTTCGACTCTTCACACACGAATGTCTTGATTTGGAGATGTTGAAACCGACAGGAATAAAGAGATATGTCAAATCAAGCTGATGAAAAGAGAGATAGAGACGAAGAAGCGAACCAAATCCGCCCACCCAAGAAGTGAGGTGACGTGTCAAATCTGGCGCTAGATGAAGGCTAAGACGACGGACCAGATCCGCCCACCCAAGATGTGAGGTGACGGTATCGAATCTGGCGCCTGACGAAAACAAAGACGAAAAGACAGTTGATGATAATGACAAAGAAGTCCATTGGTCAAGAGTCGCAATGATGCGAAGATGTGTAGCAAGATGGTTACAAGAGAGGACCAAGAGGTTAAAGTCGCATCAACAACGATGATAGGGTGAACACACTCAATCCAATGGACGGACCGCGGCAACCCGAAGAAAAAAAGAGAGGAAGAAGCAATCGGCTGATCGACAAAAAGGATATGATGTACTGGCATGACTTCGACAAACTTAAAGAGAGATGCAGTGGACTTGGATGGACTCGATGGAAATCAAGGGAAATAGACTAAGGATACTAGCAGTTGCATTCATGCAGTAGAAACGAACAAACATAGCAAAGAAGGTAGCAACAAAGAGCTCACCAAATTTGAAATGAAAGATGAAAAAGGACAAGTCCGATGGGCGCACGCTGGTGATGGAGATTGCGACGAAGCCAGCGAGATGGCCAACCCCAACTAGAGTTGGTGAAGACGATGAAGCTGTTGGCGATGAACCGGCGATGACGATGGAGTTCAAAATCGAGGAAGACGATGGCCGGTGATGAAGAAGAGGGCTGGTTGCTACAGGCGGTGCTGAGGATGTGGGGTCGTGCTTGGACTTGGGCTCCGGTGGAATCGGCGGCCGCGGAAGACTGTTGGAAATATGCCCTAGAGGTAATCATAGAGATGATGATATTTCATTATGTTCATGATTTTGATAATATGTTATCGTGTTCCTTGAATGAATCATTTGTTATAGATCAATAAGTATGTGACTTGTTGGTGGAACTCTTTTAACTTATATGATGTCATTCTAAATGTATCCCTGGTCGGAGGTCACTGGTCGGAACACCAGTGACTCATGACTAACACATGTATTGATTGATGACCTTGTTTCACCGATCATGGATATAGGGATATCGAATCAATAATGTGAGCTCATGTTAGAGAACATAGGGCTGGATAGACCCATCACTGAGACACTATTGAGATTGTTATGAATCTTTGTGTCATTAGTTGGTCTCAAGTAATGATGATGTATAATCCTTAGACCTGAGATCAGCATGATTCCCTACATGTGTAATAGCACTCTTAGGGGTTGCCAAACGCTACTCAGAATCGGGTAGTTATAAAGGTAGCTTTGGGTATGCTATGAAACATGCGGAGGATGTGACCGGTCGAGATGGGATTTGCCCCTCCTTACATAACAGGAGAGATGTCTCTGGCCCCTCGTGGTGATCGGATAAAGAAAGTGCATGGCCATGCCACTAGTGGTCGAAGTGTCGACCACATGAAGTTATCCGACACTCGATCGAGAAAGTATTGAATGTGACTGGTCGAGATTGGATTTGCCCCTCCTTACATAACAGGAGATGTCTCTGGGCCCCTCGTGGTGATCGGATAAAGAAAGTGCATGGCCATGCCACTAGTGATCAAAGTGTCGACCACATGAAGTTATCCGACACTCGATCGAGAAAGTATTGAACAGTCCATGGATGACACATCTCATCTGCAGTTCAACCAGACATTGTGAGGCAAAGGGAGAATGCATGAGTAGGTCACTTAGTTCGATCAGTTACGGACCAGTCGTATGGAGATACATGCTGGTCGTAGACTGGTCGAACGTAATCACAGAATGGTAAGAACCTGGTCGTAAGGAGTTACGAACTGGTTGGGACCAAATACGATATGGTCGTATGGAGATACGAACTAATCGTTAGTGATGAGGACCTGATCATAGATCATATTACATCAAGGTTCGTCCGCTTTTCTATGTGTTTTTAGGAATCGTTATGTGCTGCTAGGTACCGCTAACGACTGGTGGTCGGAAAAGAGTTTTCGAGTCATAACCAATTACACATGAACCTCTAGGGTCGCACACTTAAAGGGTTAGGATCTGTTTTGGATGGTGATTCGAATTCGTATAGGCCACGAGTTCCTAATGGGCCTTAAGTTCGAGACCCATCATGGATGCCTATATAAAGAGGGGCGGTGGCATAGGGTGAGGACAGAGGATGATCTTTGGAAGAATTCCCGAAACCCTAATAGCCACGCCTTTTCAACCACGCTGCCGGTGCAAGCACTCTAGCGCGTGGTGATCCTGCTCCGTACGTGTGGATACTTCGGAGGTGTTGTTGCGAAGCATCAGCATTAGGACAACCCGCAATTCGTGACGATCACTCGGAGGAGCAGACGCGCGGCGAGTACGACCACTCGAAGGAGGAGACGCGTCGTGAGTACTACGACTGCATCAACTCGCTACGATGACTCTACTTCCGCTACGAGTCGCCGTGTCTAGCGGCAATCTCGTGATCTATTTCTAGCGGTGGTTCCTTGGTTGCGCGGTAAAATTTTGTTTGTGCTATCGTAGCCTTGCCGCATTCCACAACAAAGACGACGAGAAACGAGGACGTCGCCGATGATGATGGATTCCGGTCTGGACCAACGGATCGTTGGCGGCCGCGATGACCACGTAGTAGAAGAGCAGACACCGAGGCGGCGTCGGGCCGGACCAAAGCAGAGCAGGGGCGGCGCAGTTGGTAGCAGGGGAGGTGAAGCTGACCGGTGGAGGAGGCCTGCCGAGTGACGACGGCGTGGATCCAGAGGTGTAGGCGAGCATTGACGAGCTCCCGCTGGATCCAGCACAGAGGAGAGCAACCAACGCCGTATCGGAGGAGGCGTGCGTGGATGAGCTCTTGTCGGATCCAGAGGAGGCGGCGAGCCGCATCGGGTGAGGACGTCGACGCCGGCGATGGATCCAGGCTCAATCCGCCGGATCCCATCGCCCACCGTCGCGCTGGCGGAAGCCGCATCATGGTTATTAAGGCGGTAAGGTGAGCAATGTTCACCTAGGCGTTAGGCGTTAGGCGGGCGGTGACTTGTTGCAATAAAAATATAATTCAAACAAGTAACATCAAATAGTTCAAACATTAAAACAAGCAAGGCAAATATAAATAGTTCATAAGTTCTCACAAATAAAACAAGTAAGCGAAATATAAATAGAGTCGTATGATAAATTGATGATCAAATGAGTAAATGACTAGTCATCTTCTTCCTCATAATTTTTGGTTGGAATCACTTCTTCTTGGTCGGACTCATACTCAATTTCCTCCTCCTCATTGACCTCTTCTTCGGTGTCGGACTTGAAATCTTCTTCATGAAGTTGTCTCACTATTGCGCTCTTACGAAGTTCTAAGACCTCATTAGCCCCACATGCTTCTTCAATTACCTTCCATGTAAGCCCTGTAGTGGGCTCAACATCTTGATCATCATCTCCACCTTCAATTAACCACCCTTGAGCTTCATTAGCTTCGAAACCTATAATAGGATCTATGTTCTTCTTCTCTCTCTTCTCTTTTTTGTTCATAAATTTGGCATTGTATTGAACATACACTAGATGGTTAAGGCGATCAACATCTAATTTATTTCTTTTCTTTGTATGTATCTACGAAATGCAAAGTAAAGTATAGTTAGCTAAATGTAACGTTCTAATGTAGATATTGAGAATTCAGACTTGACTCTTTATTCTTTAGAGAAGTTTAGAGAAGTTTAGAGACTAACTAACCCCTTCAAAAGTGCGCCAATTTCTTTCACAACCGGATGAACTAGATGTCAATGAGAGGATCCTTATGGCTATTTTTTGTAATACGGGAACTTTACATCCATAAGTAGACCACTATTTAGCTGCATATTAGGAACAAGAAAATTAGTACATGACAAATTTACAATCATGCATGTATTTACATTGGCTAGTAATTATTAAAAACTTGGATTAAATTCATAGTCTTTGCAACCGGCTTTTGCTGCCGCTTTCCCAAAGTGGCCTACTTGATCTTTGAATGTACCTAACTCCACATTTAGCAATTGACTTTGCTTGTCGTTATCATCATGGTAAAAAGTCTCCACACAAGTGAATACCCCATCCATGACAACATCATCCAAAAAAATAGAGCTATCACAATAACTATAATATGGATTCAAGAAGTATGCCGTCAAGTGCAATGGAGAATCAAGCCTATCCTTCATCTTCTTGTCAATAATATCTATGATAGGGTTGTAGTTGTTCTCTATATTGTTTGTAGCTTCCATAATTTCTTTCTTTGCCTTTCGACTTTCTCCATAAAGAAAGGCCATAGAAGGCTTCACATCCCCATCAACCATTCGAAGAACCTTTACTAATGGCTCAAATATCCTCAAGCAAAGAGAAACACCATTCCAAAAGGCTCTACTAACCAATATAGCAGTGGATGCCTTGCCTTTGCCTTTTTTTACAATGGATGCAATTTTCCCATTCTTGGCTAAGCGCCATCGACCTTAGTTGGAGTTTCTTCTCAAGCAAGCTTTGCAAAGTGAGAAAAGAGGAAGCAAACCTAGTCACTCCGGACCTTATTATATCCCTCTTCTTTGTAAATTTTCTCATCAAGGCTAATGTTTTATGGTGCGAGTAGATAAAAATGGTTAGTGACTTGGCTTGATCAAGTGTCTTCTTGAACCTTGCAATGCTCCCAATTCCTTGTAGCATCAAGTTGATAGTGTGGGTTGCACATGAGCTCCAAAATATGTTAGGCCTTTTGTCCTTCAATAATGCCTTCGCCGCCATGTTGTTTGAAGCATTATCAGTGACGACTTGGACAACATGGGCCGCACCTATTTTTTCAATGCAAGAATCCACATTGAAAGATGAGCTCTCCAGTGTGTGACTCATCAGATGCCTCCTTTGATTCTAGGAAACATTACCCCAGGCTACAATGCACACACATGTTCATAATGCTCCTCCTTTTACGATCACCCATGCATCACCATAATAGAGCACCCTGTCTTGGCCCTCTCTTCTTCATGGCCCCTCAATAACCCCTTGGTTCTATCCGCTTCCTCATATAATAACTTCTCCCGCACATCGTGTTGAGAAGGGCGAATAAAGTCAGGGCCAAAGTGGCCAATGGCTTCACACATTTGCGCAAAGGCATCATTGTTGATGGAGTTGAAAGGTACACCTAAAATATGCAATAATTAATTATACAATGGTACTTATGTTAGTAAACAAAACAAGGATGTCATTCGCATATTATTATTTATTAGTAGACATTACAAGAGTAGCAAGTTATAACCTGATTCATAAATCCACCTAGCAACATATTGCCTCACTTTATGGAGTCTTTCTTTCCATATGGTGGCACTAATTGCTTGTTGTCGTAGTTCTTTGGAGCTCAATGTACTAGGATCAATAGGCATTGCAAACTTATCCATGGGTCCCAACTTCCGACGTGCCGAGCATCCTACATCTTCAAGTTCAAGATCTTCATTAACATCACCAGTGACATCCTCATCAATAGTAACTTCATTTCTAACTTCTTGTTCTTTATCTTTTCTAGTCTTCCTCTTATGTTGTGCCTCCTCGATTGATTTAATGCACTTCTCTTGATCTTCTTTTGTGGACAACGGGCATTTAGCAACATTGCCCTTAATGTGAGCAATATGTTGCTTTATCCTATACACTCCTCCGGAAACAATTTTGTTGCACAACTTGCATTTGACTTTATCCAGATTGTTCGAATCAACCAACACTCCATACTCCCACCCTATGTCCTCGGATTTCCTCTTAAGGCTATCCGTAGTCACCTCCACCGTGGCAGACGCAACGGATGACATCCTACAATTCATGAACAATGAACATTGATAAACAATTGTTACAAAATTACAATCATAATTACTAAAATGCAGTCAATGCTACATACTACAGTAACAGTACTAGTGCATGTACTACTAACTAAGTACTAATAATTAATAAAACTAGCAAGTAGCAATACATTAATTAGTAATACTAATCATTCATTCATTCTACACAGTAACACACTGCTAATCATTCGTTAATAGTCATACTGTATGATTACATACTTATCCGGTTCGGCCCCCACTCCCCTGCTTCCACCGACACTTCCACCCCCCTGCTTCCACCGACACTTCCACCTCGCTTCGCCTGCCGAATCGTCGACTCTCCGTCCCTCCGCAAGCGCAGCCGAGGCAATGGCATGCAGATCCAACGGCGGCCAGCGAGAGAGAAGCGAGCCAACGAGAGAGGCGCGGGTGGCGAGGGCGAGAGAGAGGCGCACAAGAGGCGACAGATGGTGCGCAGAGGGAGGCGGTGACCGAGACGCGACGGCGACGGGAACCGGGAAGCGGCTGACACGGCGACGGCGACGGAGCCGGAGTGATGAATAAGTCCTCAGATCTTGTGGTCTTTGTGGGGTAGGTTTGTACAACGGACTTTAAGGACAGATCTTGATCATCATAGATAAGATCTTGATCGCCCTATGACAAGCAGCTTTTAAGGACAAGATCTTGATGTCATAGGGCAAGATCTTGACTGTCCCTATGACAAGCAGCTTTAAGGATAACATCTTGATCTGTCATAGGACACAGCACTTTAAGGACAAGATCTTGACTGCTATAGGACAAGATCTTAGGATAGCATCTTAGCATATGCTTGGTGGTTGGCGACTATAAATATGTATCCCCAACCCTCAAAGTTGGTATGGCATTGTGTTAGAAATAAACAAAGAAAAATTGCCTCATCTCCAAGTGTCATCCTCTCCATGAGAGTAAGGATCTTGCTAACACCAACAGCAAGACTCCAGCGACTAACAAGTGGTATCAGAGCCATACTATCCTCAGTAGCTTGAGCATCTCTTGCTCATCTCCGTCTCCGACCTCAGGCCCGGCCCGTGCAAAGCCAGCGGCTCCGGCTGCTCCCGCCACTCCTCTCCGGAGACGGGCAGCAGCTCGTCAGAAGCAACCCTCTCTCCACGCGACAACCCCCCAGTAGCGCGCCATGTCCGCGAGGCGCCTCGGCCTTCGGTCGCCTCGAGCACTCGGCGTCGTGAGCGCCAGACGGCCGAGTCGCGCAGAGCAAATGCGAGCGAGCAAGCGGCGGCAGAGACATGCGCAATGTGCGAAGGGCGTCAAAGGCCGGGTACGGAGCCGGCAAAGAACAGAGCGAGGCGAAGCGGCGGCGGCGGCAGTCAGCGCGTGTGGCGGCAAGCGGATGTCAAGGCTCTAGGCGGCAAAGAACACCTCCCATATCCGCGATGATAGACACCGACGCGGATCTTGAGTCATTGGAGAGGAGGCGGCGAGCGGCGGCGCGCGATGAAGGCGGCAAGACGCCCACGACGCCAGCGGCAGCCAGACAGACAGCGCGGACGCACGGTGGCGCCTCTGGAGGAGGCGACACGGCGGCGATATGCGGTCGACGGAGAGCGCGGCCTTCACAGCGACGCGCTCTCTCCCGCAGACGGCATCGTGGTCACCACGGTACCAGTCGCCGTCGGGACGCCGGCCGGCGGCGGCGGTGGCCTACCCTCACCAAGACTATGTCGAGTGGTCGCGGTGATGAGGTAAAGCTCCAGCGCGGCATATGTGGGATGCATCCGTGACGGCGACGCCGACTACGACCAGATCGACGGCGCCGGATGCTCTCATCGCCGCGCCCCGCCCGAGATGCGCTTCGCTACTAACAAGCGGATCGCTAAAGAGGCTTGGGACGCCATCGCCGCAAAGATGCATCGGCGGCCGACCGCGCCGCAAGTCTACATTGCGAGCGCCGCGACGGAAGGGAGCACTCGCCTTCAAGCCAAAGTGAGGACGCGATGACTTTGCTCTCCGCCTCAACACTCTGCGAAGCGTAGTGCGCAGCCGGCGACGACACCTACGGCGAGAGAGAGCGTGGAAAAGCTCTTCCGTGCGTCCCCGAAAGTACAAGCGCATACCGCCGCTCGATCGAGTCTCTGCTGACCTCTCCACGATGACGATCGAGGCGCGCGGTCGCCTCAAGGTTGTTGGCGGCGATGAGCAACAACGCCTCTCGACCCGTCTCCATTGGCGGAAGCTCCTCCTCGCTCGGGAACAGTGGGTCGCGGCCAAGGTGACAGGAAGAAGGGGAGCCTTCTTCCACGACAGCGACCGCAGCATGGCAAGCGCGCAAGTCACGCAAAGACGCCGTGCATGGGCGCGAGGACGTCTTAGGGTAATGATCGTGGGCGCCAGGCGGCGCACCGGCAAGCAAAAGCCGCGAGACGACTCTTGCCACAATCGCGCAAGCTTGGTCATTGGGTTAGGGATTGTCGATACCACGACGCGGCCCAGCCCACGCCGCAGCGGAGGAGGAGGAGCGGCCGGCTCTGCTTCATTGCCCATGCGAGCATCGAACTACTTCCACGGCACCGCCGCGATGGCTCTCCTCCACCTTGACGAGCCAAAAGCACATGCCCTCCTCGCCACGGCCCGGAACGACAAGATCGACGGGCGGGTGGTGCCTCAACACCGCGCCACCCATCACATGACCGGTCAACGGAGTTCTTCGCCGAGTTTGACTCGAGCGTCCGAGGCTCCGTGTTTGGGGGCCTCCGCGTGGAAATCAAGGGCGTCGGTTCCGTCATCTTCACCACCATGTCCGCGAGCACAGTCGCTCACCGGCGTCTACTACATCCCCGATCCGCGAACTCCATCACTTTGGGACAGCTCGATGAGAACGGCTCTCGTGTCGAGATCGAGCACGGGGTGCTGCGGATTTGGGATCTTCGTCGCCGCCTTCTTGCCAAGGTAACCAGAGGCGCAAATCGATTCTACATGCTTCACGTGCGGTGGCACAACCCTCTCTGCTCGCCGCTTGCCGGACGACGAGGCGTGGCAGCCGCACGAGCGCTTTGGGCACCTTCACTTCGAGGCCACGGCGGCTCGGTGCCATGGAAATGGTGCGAGGCCCGCCGTGCCTTGACCATGTGGAGCGATTCGCGACGCCGTCTGCGTGTTGACGGGCAGGCGACTCCTTTCCCAAAGAGCGAAGCCTCCGAGCCAAGGAGAGGTTCGAGTCGTGCGGGACTTGTGTGGCCCGGTGACACCGCCACACCGGAGGACGACGCTACTTCTTGCCGCTTGTCGACGATCTCTCCGCTACATGTGGGTGATGGTCCTCGGCCGCAGGAGAGGCTGCGGACGCCATCAGCGCCACGCAGTCGCCATGAGGCTGAGCGTCACAAGCAGGCTGCGCGTCTTTGCGCCTGATTGCACAACGGCGCGAATTCCACTGCGGTGGTCGCGTCATCTCACAATGATGAGGGCATTGGCGCCACTACTTGGCCGCCGCACACCACCGCAGCAGAACAGTGTCGTCGAGCGACGCAACGCAACACGGTTGTGGGGATGGCTCGGGCCCTCCTCGCGCAGGGATGCCACCGCTTCCGGGAGAGGCGGTGGTGACGGCCGCCTACATCCTCAACCGCCGCCTACCAAGGCGCCGATGGCGGACGCCGACGAGGCTTGGCATGGACGCAAGCCGGCGGTCTCCCACTTGCGGGTCTTCGGCCTCGCGTTCGCCAAGGAGCTTGGTCACATCGGTAAGCTCGACGGCAGAGCACTCGGAGTTTTCATCGGCCACGCGGAGGGCTCGAAGGCCTCACCGCATCCTCGACCGTCACACACAGCGCCCGCATCTCGCGCGGACGTTGTGTTCGACGGCGGCGGGCGGACGTGGGACAAGGCGGTGGACGACGGTTCGACTTCGACTCGGGGACTTTGTTGTCGACTACGCCCATTTCGAGAGCCGGGAGCTAGCGGCTCGCCTTCACCGAGCTCGTCCACCTTGACACCTTGCTCGCCACCACTCCGGCGAGTGCTCCACCACCTTCCGCAGACCGGCCACGCCACGCCTCCCGCACCGGCCACCACTCTCCTGCACCGGAGGCCACACCACCGGATCGGCCCAATAGCTTTGTCCCACGACGCAGCGGCGATGGTGGAGTTCGCATTCACCGTGTCTCACGACGAGGACCGCGTCGACGCCTACCACGACGACGAGCCTCTACGCTATCGCACCATGGACAACATCCTCGGAAGCGGCCATCCTCGATCGGCGAGTACGACTTCGAGGCGAGTCGCACTTGGCGTCGGCGACGACGGCGAGCCTCGCCTTCGCCGAGCGGAGGGAGACGCGGCATGGCGGTCGCGATGAAGCGAGAGATGGACGCCGTCGAGCGGAACCGACATGGAGTCGGCGGATCTTCCCGCCGGCCACCGAGCGATCACCCTTGCTGGTGTTCAAGGTGAAGCGGGATGAAGCCGGCGCCATCATCAAGCACAAGGCTCGCTTGGTGGCACGAGGTTTCATGCGGCGAGAGGGTCGACCGATGACGCCGCACTGCGTCGCGCGCATGGAGTCCGCTTCGCCTTCTCCTCGCACTTGCGGCCCAGAGGATTGGCGCGTCCATCACATGGACGCCAAGTCCGCCTTCCTCAACGGCGACTTGATGGAGGAGGCCTACGTCCGTCACCGCCGGATTCGCCATCCCCTGCAAGGAGGCAGGTTCTCCGCTGCGCAAGGCCCTCTATGGCTTCGGGCAGCACCACGAGCCCGAACGCTGTCGGACTCCACCTCAAGCAAATGGGGTTCCAGCAGAGCGCACACGCAGGTCGCGGTCACCGGCGGGGCAAAGGCGCACGCTCGTTGGTGGCGCTCACGCCGACGACTGCTGATCACCGCCCAAGGAGGGCGAGGTCGAGGCGCTCAAGGCGAGATGAAGACCGCCTTCGGATGAGCGACTTAGGGCTCCTCTCCTTCTACGCGGGATCGAGGTCCACCAGACACCTCCGGTATCTCCTTCTAGCAGACCGCCACGCCAAGCGCACCGTCGAAGTGGGGCGGCTCACCGATCGCAATCCGGCCCACACTCCTATGGAGGAGAGGTCAAGCCGAGTCGTGAGAGCACTACGGAGGAGGCGGACGCGACGCAAAGACGGCGCGCATTGTGGGCGCCTTCGCTACCTCGCCCACACGCGTCCAGATTTGGCGTTCGCCGGCCACGCTCGTCGGCCGGTTCATGCAAATGACCGACGACGAGACATCAAGGCCGTAAGAGGATCCTCCGCTACGCTTGCGGGCACCTCCGACCACGGCTTGCACTACCCGAGGTGTCCGGCCACGGCGACTTCATCTGCATGCAATGACAATGACCACGCAGCGACATCGACACCAAGAAGAGCACAAGCGGATTCTTCTTCCCGGCAAGTGCCTCGTTAGTCGCGCAATACCAAGCAAGCGGTGGTGGCCTGTCGGTGTGAGGTCGAGTACATAGCGGCTTCCACCGCTCGACTCAGCGCCTGCTCGCCGATCGCTGGTGATCTCCTCGCAGAGACATCAAGCGGTGGCGCCAGGGTGGGCAAAGAAGTCCGCCTGCTCGCAAAGAACCCGCTTTCCACGAACGAGCAAGCACATCCGGGTGAAATACCACTTCATCCGAGGTCGTTGGATGAAGGCAAGATCAAGGCGAGCTACATCAATACCACGGATCGCCTTGCGGACCCTTTCACCAAGCCTCTTGGGGGTAAAATTCCTCGAGCTCGCTCTAGGATCGGGATGAGTTCAACTCTCCCACAAGACGACGCACAAGACTTAGGGGAGAATGATGAATAAGTCCTCATCTTGTGGTCTTTGTGGGGTAGGTTTGTACAAAGCACTTTAAGGACAAGATCTTGATGCCCTATGACAAAGCACTTTAAGGACAACATCTTGATCATCATAGGGCGATCATCTTGATCATAGGACAACAGACTTTAAGGACGAGATCTTGATGTCATAGACAAAGATCTTAGGATAGCATCTTAGCATATGCTTGGTGGTTGGCGGCTTATAAATATGTATCCCCAACCCTCAGTTGGTATGGCATTGTGTTAGAAATAAACAAAGAAAATTGCCTCATCTCCAAGTGTCATCCTCTCCATGAGAGTAAGGATCTTGCTAACACCAACAGCAAGACTCCAGCGACTAACAGGGAGGAGCTGCGCGACGGAGACGTGGAGCCGGGATGAGCTGCGCAACGGCGACGGAGAACCAGAGGAGGTGGCGACGCGCGACGGTGATGGAGAAGAGAACCAGAAGAGGTGGCAGCGCGCGACCGCGATTTTGGCAAATGAGCCGAGCAATAGGTTTCGCCAAGCGAGGTGCGACCTTTCTCATTCTCATGCTTTTCTTCCCGCCACTTCCTTCCCGCTTCCCGCTTCATCGTTCTTCTTCCCGCGTCGACCTCGCCTCGGCCGCCCAAATCCGCCTCGGCCGCCTGGACCAGTGCCTAGCGCCTAGGCGCCGCCTAGGATCATCGAAGGTGGCATAGCGACCCACCTCCCTCACACCTTTTAAGCGCTAAGGTGCGAGGCGAGGCGACGCCTTACATTACAACATTCTAGAATGCATGACATTACAAACATAGAAGCAAGCAGCACAGCATTCTAGAATGCATGACATTACAAACATAGAAGCAAGCAGCCATAGAAGATCTCTACATCTATCACATAAAACAAGTTAAAAGAAAAAGATGGCCATGACTAACCGACCGCCCAATTTAACAAGGACACATCCCACAAAACCCATCCCCAGTTCCCATTCACTTGCCCTAGAAGTCTATAACCCAGCCGCCTCATTCCTCAATCCTCATCACATTGCCTCCCAAGTTCCCAACTCCTCACTCGCACCGCTGGCATGGTTCTTAAGGGGGGAGGGAGAGGAGGATTGTACTGTAGGAGCCTGTTGCGGCTGACCCAGCAGCCAGCGCCATGGCGGCAGCAGCGTGGGCTGGGCGAAGCGAGGCGCAAGGTCGAGCGGTGCCTCAGTCGAGCTTTATTTGGAGCGGGAGGAGGCGGTGCTCGCGAGCTAGCTTCGGAGGCGGCGACGACTCGGTCCAGGCCGGATCCGGAGCAGGAGAGGTCGGATTCGGCGACGGGGACACCCGGTTTCGAGCTCGGGGACGAAGCAGGGGAGTTTGGGGCGCTGGATCCGGGCGGAGACGGAGCAAGGGAGGCCCGGGGCGGCCTGGGGAGGAGAGGACGTGGTAAGACAGAGCAGGAGAGGCATGCGCGGCAAGGCGGGGGCGACGCCTTGACCCGTAGTGGCACCTTACCGCTTAGGCGACGCCTTAATAAGCGTGGCGGCGATGTTCTGGCAGAGTGCCTGGAGCTTGGAGTCGATGAAGGCGTGGAGCGGGACACGGGAGGCGGCGTTGTCGGCGGATGCAGGGCCGGCGGCGGTGAAGACAGAGCTCCGGATCCCGAGCGTCGGATTTTGTGAGACGAAGTCGTGATTCGGATCCCGCTGGATCTGGTAAGGCGAAGCGACTGAGACGAGGTCGGAAGGTCGCGCTGGGGAGAAGGTAACCCGAGGCGGAGTCAGAGCCGGATCCGGTGAAGTGAAGGAGAGGCGACGAAGAAATCCCGCCGACGGATCACGCGCAGAGGAGGAGGCGTGCATGGATCGAGCTCGGTGGCGTCGGGCGATGGCGAAGGAGGATGGCCTGCCAGCCACGCAGAGGTTCGGAGGGGAGGCGAGGATGATCCGGAGCGGCGACTTCCAAGCTTCGGAGGGGAGGCGACTTCCTCTAGGCGAATCCGAAAGGGGAGGCGTGGATCTCTTGGGCTCGGCTGCTGCTACTGTTCGCTGCTGATTGGATCCCTTGGTTCGTCTGCTGCTACTCGAAGAAAGATGCGTCTGCTGCTACTCGAAGAAAAGATACTGCTAGCTACTGGTACTATTGACACTAAGAACCTACAGATGCTAAAGATAAAAACGAGATTGGGTGCTGCCCCGAGAGTAGAGATTGCTTCTCCCAGGGACGGCTTGGGTGGAAGAAGATGAAGGCTGGAGTTTGGATCTAAGCTCTGATGCTTATGATAGAATATGAGAGAGGAGAGATTTGTGGGCTGAATTCTTGATTCTATTGCAAGAGCCCAAGGGGCTATATATAGTGTACAAGAAACCTTAGACTAGAAATCCTAGACAATTGCATAATTACCCCTAACATTTACGTGGCTATTACACTTCTACCTCACATTACACTTCTACCCTTAACATACCTAGTGCAAGTCATGATTTAGGTGCAATGCAAACTACTTTGGTTTTATCACTAAATTGACATGAACAATTGTGATAAAAATTGTGATGGTAACTCTTAATTTATAGCATACCTCCATTTAAAATTTCAAGTTCAAATTCAGTTTATTTTGGGATAAAGAAAAAGGAGAAATCCCTGACAAATTATAAGTCAAAATAAAATGGGAAAAATCAGGACAAAAGTTACTCTTCATAGCATTTTTTATTTCTCCTAATTCATTATGAGTCCAAACTTGAAATTTACAGGGTGATGCTATACTCCATATACTATCTCCCTGAATTATTTAGGAATTTATCTTGTTGATTTGATGCTCAAACCAAAATAGCTTACTTACTTTTTCTTGTAGTCAGTGGGTGAGTCTTCGTGCTTTGGAAGCGAGATATCACATTAGCATCACTAAGTTGTAGGAAAAACTCACTTGAGAGATCTCAACAAGCAATCATTCAAATATTGTCTCCCATGCTATTTCTTACCTTGTTCATGGCAAAGTTCATAGCTAAAAATACTCTCTTAACAGTTGTGGTAACTTCGGGAAGGAGTAGCACCGACATGAGAAGCAAGTACACATATTTATAGTAATTGATGATGCTTCTTTGTTTTAGCCAGCATAATAGAAAAGCTGAGTTCACTTGTCTAAACCTTGCATTTCTTACAACAGCAATGAACAAATCAAGTTGAAATGAGCTATAATCTAGCCAAAAGCAGCAGTACTTGTTGCTAAATTTCCAAAATTTTTGGACTGAACTCCATTGAACTTAAGTAGATCGGCCTACGACAAGTGTATGCTCAAGCTTTTCATGTTTCCTGTCAAACTGCTGCCGTGAATATTTGAAGCTGGAACAAATTTCTGTTTCCTCTCCTGTCAGAGATTGACATTCAAGAGCATAATACACTACGAAATGGAGAGAGAAAAAACTAATTATGCTTCTGTAATTTTACTAGTTGCTACATTATTATTTTGGTTTTTGCCTGCTATGACTGCCCTGCTTGCCCTACCCCATTTCTCACCAGTTGTTTCTTGTTTGTGAAGCTACTACATACTTCAGGTCATTGAAGAGGACGATGGATCTGAATGCTATGTATTTCGAAAGTGGGGACGAGTTGGGAATGAAAAAATTGGAGGCACAAAGCTGGAGGAGATGTCAAAAACTGATGCAATTCGGGAATTTAAAAGATTATTTCTTGAGAAGACTGGAAACGCCTGGGAAGCATGGGAGCAAAAAACAAATTTCCAGAAGCGACCTGGGAAATTTTATCCACTCGACATTGTATGTTGTCGAAAAAATGTGTTTACCTACATGGTTTTATTCCTTTCTTTCTTGATTCTATCTGATGTATTAAATACATTGCAGGATTATGGTGTTAGGCAAGGACCAAAACGGAAAGTCTTCAGTGAAATGAAAAGTACACTTACTCCTCAGTTGCTGGAACTCATGAACATGCTTTTCAACGTTGAAACATATAGGTGCACTCTTGCTTTTCTTTTTCGAGGCTTTGCTTGCATCATGTTTCTTCTTTATTACTAGAGTCAACTCACATTAATTTGTTCCAGGGCTGCTATGATGGAATTTGAAATTAATATGTCAGAAATGCCCCTTGGGAAACTAAGCAAGGAAAATATTAAGAAAGGTGTGCTATTTTGATTATTGTGGAAATCATTTATTTGTTTTGTCATTCAAATTTACCATGATATTAAAGAAGCTTGCCTGCAAAACATGCAGGATTCCAAGCATTAACTGAGATACAGAATCTACTGGATAACATTGGCCAGCAAGAACTGTCTCTTAGAGAAAGCTTGATTGTTGCTGCGAGCAATCGTTTTTTCACTCTTATTCCTTCTATTCATCCTCATATTATACGGGATGAGGATGATTTGATGATGAAAGTATGTGCTTATTGCCTTGCGTTATATTCCTGTAAATTGGAAAAAGTATCCTTATACTATTCTTACTTTTTATTCATGCCAACTTCTTCATATGAGGTAGATATGATCCAAGTAAAAACTTTTTGCTATAAATGTTTGCCTTTGGAGAGAAAAAGTATTATATGATAATTCTACTAATAAAAGGAGTCTGTTACTATCCATCGATCCTTCTATTAAGTTGCATGCACCAACCAATTCACCAAAAAGCTTAAGCTAATGAGAAAAGACGTACAATTCACTTATACTTCAACACTCCCCCTCACGTATAGGCTCCCTCAGGCTTAAGACGTGGAATAGAAGTGGGCTGTAATCAAGGATTCAAAAACCGGTCCCGGCTCAATTCCCGGCTAGCGGCCGGTACCGGTAACCGGTTTTTCCCGGTCGAATTTCGTTAAATTTTGCTTAAAAATCAATCAAAATTCAAAATTCAAAATTTGAATTTGCAAACTCAGGAAAAACCGGCCGGGATTTCCGGGATTTCAAATCCCGGCCCCCACCGGTAAGGCCGGTTAACCGGCCGGGATTTCCATCCCTGGCTGTAATTATTATTTTTAATTGCGCCAACCGAGTCTTGAACTCAAGACCTCTTGGCTCTGATACCATATTAAGTTGCATGCACCAACCAATTCACCCAAAATGAAAGGCGTACAATTCACTTATACTTCAACACCTGTAATGATATCTAGCAGTTTGACATGTTGCTTAAAACTCAATTGAAGACAAAATATAAGAGAACTGGTTCTTCATTACATCATATGCAAATAGAGCCACAAATAGAACTTAAGTTTTTTAGGTGAAAATAAAACCTATGTTCACACGGCGCTGCTATTCACGATGCAAATTCTTAATGCCTCTTGCATTTTTCTGATATTTTTTTCCTGGCCCACACTTGTAAGAATTTTAGAAGACAGGATATTTGTCTTTTCTTTTCTTTTATCCTTCACATGCTGTTTCTTCCTTGCTGTTCGACACAGTTTTTAGTCTGTTTATGATTATTCTCCATCCATTTGGCTGTGATCTTGATTCTTGAGTTTCTTCTGATGTAGTTATTTTCCTTGAGTATGATGGAGAGTTTTCTTACACCTAACTCGCTGGTAACTTATGTACAGGTGAAAATGCTTGAAGCTCTGCAGGATATCGAAATTGCTTCTAGACTAGTTGGCTTCGATAGTGACAATGATGAATCTCTTGATGATAAGTTCAAGAAACTTCACTGTGACATTACGCCACTGTCTCGTGACAGTGAAGATTACAAGTTAGTTGAGAAGTATCTCCTCAACACACATGCTCCTACTCACAAGGTGATGCATATTCTCTTCTGTATTGACAAGACTTTGTTTCTGTGTAGATTCTAGATTGTAGAACACACAAGTCTATTTCCTCTGTTCTCTTCTGCATACAGATTGGCATGTTTTTTTTGTTTTGTTTTTGAAGGACTGGTCGCTGGAATTAGAGGAAGTGTTTTCGCTTGATCGAGATGGAGAATTCAATAAGTACTCGAGATATAAAAACAATCTCCATAACAAGATGCTATTGTGGCATGGTAAGCAATAGTTTTGAATAATGCAAAGCACATTGGCTATAGATTCAAATATTCCAAAAGGTATTTTGAATAGGTTGAAGCTTCTGCCCCACCGCTTTTCTGCTCTTAATAGTTGGATGGCTAAATGTGGGTTGGAATTGGGAAGTTGAGGTCCTTGTCAATGTGCAATCTTTGCGATTGGTATTACTTCATTGAGGAACAGATAGTTTGCAGGCAATCCAACGGTTCTAAATGCTTATATACCTTTCTAATTCTTTTGAGCAGTTGACTTACATGACTGCATTATGTTAGTATTTACGAGGTTAGAGGTGTACACTTTCTTTCACTGCACTGAAGACCTCTGGAGCATTTCCCTGAATGATTTTGTCCTTCCTACCATCTCATGAATGTAAAACTCAATTTGTAGGTTCAAGGTTGACAAATTTTGTTGGAATTCTTAGTCAAGGACTAAGAATAGCACCTCCTGAGGCTCCCGTGACAGGCTATATGGTTTGCTCTTTATTCATTTCATATATGGTTTAGCTGTAGCATCTGTTAAACGACTGCTTGAATTTAATTACATTATGCTCCTTTATCTGTTGACAGTTTGGCAAAGGCCTCTACTTTGCAGATTTAGTAAGCAAGAGTGCACAATATTGTTATGTGGATAGGAAGAATCCGGTTGGTTTGATGCTTCTTTCTGAGGTTGCTTTAGGAGACATGTATGAGCTGAAGAAAGCCACGGTAAGATACAAAATATCTTTATTTTAAAAGGGCAAATCTGATTGTTAATATTAACTTTTGTCCTTGCATTCATGCACCAGAAGTAATCTGTGTGATTTGGTTGCTGTGTCAGTTTTTTTCTTTGAATCATGACCCTGCTAAAAGGAATTGACCATAGTATATGTTAAGAATCCTATTTTCTGTTTTTTTTTTTACCATGATGCTGTATTTCATTGCTGATCAACAATTCTAAAAAAAGAGTTCAATATGATAGCGCTTTGGCCCACTCTGTGCTCCTATGCACAATATTGCACTTTGCACTTTGGTCAACATCAAAGCTTTGCTAATTTACGTGCCTTCCATAAGTTGCTCAACATCAAAGTTTTTACCAGCAGAGGGAGGGTCTTTTACTGGTGGGCCAGTTAGCACACCAGCGGTACCATTATCTTGAATTCTTGACACACTAGATAGGATCTCATGACAAGATTACACAAGCCCTTCTTTGTGTTCCATGATTCCATCATGATAATCCATGCAAATGTTGCATTTACACTCTTAGATACTCGTGACTTCATGAGGGTGTATCCATGCATCAGTCTTCCAGTACTCGTCATAACTTGAGTGTCATCATTTGTTTTTTCCATGTTTACCCTGGCTTAGCACCATACTTACTGCTGCAGTCCATGGACAAACCTCCAAGAGGGAAGCATTCGACCAAGGGCTTAGGCAAAACTGTGCCGCTGGAGTCAGAGTTTGTGAAATGGAAGGACGATGTTGTTGTGCCTTGTGGTAAGCCAGTGCCGGCATCCATCAAAACATCTGAGCTTATGTACAACGAGTATATCGTCTACAATGCATCCCAGGTTCAGACACGTTGCTCTTTCGCTCTTGCGGCTCATTGGAAATCGCTTCGTATCGTTCATGAAACCTTCTCTTTGGCAGGTGAAGATGCAGTTCTTGTTGAAGGTGAGGTTCCACCACAAGAGGTGACCGGAAAACTAGGGGAGTGTACTTAATCGAAGCATCCCTTTTGGTATTAGTAGTCTGCCCAGTGTATATGTGATGCTACTATTGAGTTATCCAGTAGTTTTAGGTAGGTTATGCGGTGCTCGCACTTGGATCCATTTTGGAAAAGTTGCTGGGGGCATCGGTGTGAGCCTCCACGTATGTCTTCTGATGATGAAAGATGGTCGCTTAATCCTTTGGAGTAATGTGGCAGCCCTGTTTCGCCTGCTGTTTTTTTTTTAATCGTCGCTCGCGTTAATTGTGCTGTGTTGCGTCGTGGTCCTCAGGGCATATCCTCAAGGATTTCAGCAATACGCTGCCAAATTATCAAGGGACTTCATGCAATGCATCGCGCGTCGTGTTCATCCGGGCACTGCACAGTTCCTAAAAAAGAAATGGCTCATGCGTACCCTTAGTGCACGCGCCTTTATTGCTGCACGCACTTTGAGGTTTAGTTGTGTTAGTCTATGAAAACTGGTTTACATTAGATGTCTATAGTTTCTATTATGTAGGATTTAAGTTGATGTGGATGAAAGAGAATAAAGAGAGAAATGTATTGTCTACAATTTTATAGTCGATTATATCACCAAAACCAAGAAAAATATTAAAAGATTATGTGTTGTCTATAATTCTCTAGCTGATTGTATCACTGTAACTCAATTGAGTTGTATAAACTATTTTTAGTGTTATTTTTGTATCATTGTACATGCTCTTAGAATGTGTTACCAAAACAAATAAATTACTCACGGAGCAGTTAAAGATTATTTATGGAATAAATAAAAAAATATTAGCGGTACAAATCAAACTTGCTCCTGCAAAAATTCAACGCCATCAGCGGAACAAACAAAAACAAAACCTACTAGTAGAACAGATCGAAGCTACCGGTGAAGCAACTCAAAACTACCAGTGGAACAAATAGAATCAACTAGTGGAACAAATCCAAAAAAAAAATATTTGTTGGAACAAATCGAAAGATGTTGGTGGAACATACAAAAAAAATATTAGTATAAAAAATCATAACTGCGTGTGGAACAAATAATATATACTAGTGGGACAAATTAAAGCAATTGTTGGAACAATAGGAATAAGCTGAATATCAAATAAATTGGGAAGGAATAAGTTCATTTAACAACTTTGAACTGTTAAGGTTTGTCTAATTTGCAACTTTTGACTACAAAACTGGGTAACTATCAACCTGAAGTGTCAAATCCGGTTAAAAGAACCCTGCGCCCATTCCACCCTTATTTTGCATCACGTGTCGATGCGAGTTGACTTTGACTGCCTCGTCAGCAACCAAAATAAAATGATTGGGATGTGATAGGGTTGATGAGAGGGCGGTGGCATGATGCAATGGCAAGCCATGACAGTGGAGTTGTGAAGTGAAGGCGAGCACGACACGTTCATGGACTTTGCGATTCCGTTTTTGGGGACGGGTGGCGATGGGTATGATTATAATGGCCAGAATGGGACGAGACAACTACAATGGTTGCTGAAGAGAGGAATTCATCGGCGGCAGACTACAGTGGTCCACCGAACTAGACGGGTGGCGCATGAGCACGACTTGGACTCGGGGAACTTTCTGGTAGTGGTGGCGTGGCCTGGTACGCGATGACGAGGGCCGGTGACGGTGACGGTGACGGTTGTACGATTGAGGAGGCCGACTAGAGGGGGGTGAATAGACGGTTTTAAAAACATCTTTGGCTAAAACTGATTTCTAATGCGTAAGCGAATAACAATACAGTTTTGCACAATTAAAGTCTAAATCAGCTAGACTTTACTAAGTGTACTAACAATAAAAGACTATTGATAATTATAGAAATCATACAAATACAAGTAAGCAATTTAATTTTATGAATGTAAATTGCAATATAGTAAAGTACAAGAGGAACAAACAACAAGGACACAATGATGTTTTACCGTGGTGTTCGGAGACTTGCCGGTCTCCCATAATCCACGTTGAGGTAAGCCCAAACTTATTGGACCGGCTCCACAAATTAAGCCAACACCTCCGAGGTGAGTCCAACCACTTGGACCGGCTCCAACACGAACCAACACCTTGATCCACTCGGGTTGCTCTTTCTCCACTCCGAAGATGGCGAGCACCAAACCACTCACAACCGCTTGGGCCTTCTCACAACCTTCTTTGAGAAGATCACCGACGTAACTCATCCAAGCTGTCTAGGTATCGGCAAACACCAAGAGTAATAAGTCGAAGATGCTCACTTGAACAAATCAAGTGTCTGAGCTCAAGTGGATACCCAATCCACTACCTAATGCAATACATGTACTTAGAATTTGCTCTCTAAGCTCACATGCACATAAGAGTGTAGAGGGCTTGCTCTTTGCTCAAGAAATGGGTAATGGCACCAGCTCTCTTCCCCACAATCGGCCAATGTGTGTATTTATAGACCACACACAAAAACTAGCTGTTGGAGAAAGATGCTGAAAAAATCCGTACAAGCGGCAGTACCGCCGTTCATCGGTTGTTACTATCGCACTTCCTCTGACGTATAGTAACGGCTATAAAAAGTCTCTGAAATAGCCGTTGGAAATGCGGCATGTTACAACCGCCATTGAACATGCGGTAGTTCCGAAACACAAGGGCGGTACTACCGCTTCCTTTGAGGTCCGAAAATGGTCCTTACTGGAAATAACGTACCGCTTCATAAATAGGTTATACCGGGTTGTGGTAGTTCCGCGAAGAGTACTGCGGTCATACCGCGATGCGGCAGTTCCGCCAAATGAACTCTAGCACTACCGCTTTCTAGGAGAGCAAAACACGCTCAGAATGTGTCTCTCTGGAAAACACGTACCATCAACTAAACTTCGGTCTGACCAGATTGCGGTAGTACCGAACCACTTTTCGGGTCATATCGCGGTGAGGTAGTACCACCAACACTGTGGATATCGTGAGGATATGTGCACGATCTCAGGATGATGAGTCAATTGGCAATGGCGTTGTTGGTTTGCAAAATCTCGCGTTTTCGGGTTTGCTCCAAGGCTGTCAGACCACAGGCGGTCTGACCGGTTGTGTCAGGCGGTCAAACCGCCCGTGGGGAGGTCCGACCGGCCATGTCGGTCGGTCCGACCGGAAAATTGAAAAGTCGTTTTTGGAGCTGAGCCAAAAATAGGTTGTGTAGGCAAGTGAGGGGAGTCTCCTGGTTGTGGTCCCATCATTTTTGGAGCTCCCAGTCAAAAGTTCTATTGAGTTGAAAATTCCAGAAGGTTTCGGATTTTCACGCTGGAAATTTGGCTAAGTCTTTTTGACCGATCCGACCGCCGTTGTGGGAGCGGTCCGACCGGCCTGAAATCGGTCGGACCGGCCTTGTGGGGCGGTCAGACCGGAGTTGACTTGGGGGATAGCCAAGTTTGCATTGTTGTGTTTTGATTGTGGTTTATGTTTGGTTATCAATGCTTTATTGATGTATATCGCATTGCGGAGCTAACGTGGGTCAAGTTGTGAAGAACTTGTTCCCGGAAACGGTTTGTTTGTCTATTGCTGTGCAGGTGGCTTGCAGGTCAACGACGTCAACGGTGAGTGGATCGGGACTACGCTTGGAGAGCTGAGGTCCAGAACGATCACGGATACCGGGTGAGGTTGTGTGACACAAGCATGGTGCAGAATGGGCAAGATGGATCGAACGGGTAGTTTGTGCAGCTGGTTGGATCAGGTGGTGCGGATATCGGTGCGAGTCTCTGGAAGGTTCCGATGGGATTCGGACAAGAGAGGCTTGGCGACGTGATGAGAACCGCTGATCAACCTACACGTGGTGAAGCAGGCGATTGCTTCAATAGTTATGTGTGTGGGTCCCATGTGTAAGTGGTCCCAAAAGTGAAACCCTAGCTCTCTAGTATAAATAGAAAGGGGGGAGATGGAAAACCCCCCCAAGCATTCATTTTGGCATTCTTCCTCATTTTCTAGGGTTTGGAGGAGAAGAGAGGAGAAGCTAGGGTTTGGAGTGTGCTCCTTGTGTGAGCTCTTGCCCTCGTTGGAGAGGCTTTGTAAGCATCTTGTGTGACCAAACAATCTTGTGATGCTTAATTGAAAGGTCATTTGTTCCCTTTGTGTTCTTCTCCCTTTTGGATGATTTTGATGCTTCCTTGATTAAAAGGTTTATGCTTGGTCCCTTGGACTATTTTATCTTGCTTTGATGTGTGGGGATACTCCTAGAGTCATCTAGATCATCAACCCCCACGAGCAAGTCTTGAATCAAGATTTTCATATTTCTATGGTTTGTGCACTTCTTCTGTAAAACCCTGAGAGATCGATTCTGCGAAGTGGATCTGAAGGATCTCGCTAGAAATAGGTCTCTAATATCCTTAGGGAGGTGTGCTCGAAATTTGGTCAAGTTTCATTGGTTGAATCAAAAGTTGGATCAAATTTCGTTTTGGATTTGGGTTGAGTTTTCATCTCGATGAACCGGTCGATCCGGTGTTACAACGGCGGTCCGACCGCCAAGATCTTCTGGTCGAACCGATATCCACCGGTCCGACCGCCAGTTAGTTGCCGGTCAGACCGCTGGTTGACCGTCGGTCAGACCGCCCGTGGTAGCCGGTCAGACCGCCAGTACCCAGATAAGAACAGTGAGTTCTTTTCTTCTTTTGTGTCATGTGGTTGAGGGGTATATCAAATTTAGCACAAGGCTTCCATTAAGGCGCCATCGATCTTCTTAGCTTTCATAGCTAAAGGAGTAAAGTTCGTGCTACATTTGATTTAGGCGAGAAAGTTGAGAAAGCGCCTATTCACCCCCCTAGTCGCCTTTACGGTCCTACAAACACAACGTCAGTACTACCGATTATCATGAGAAAAGCTTAAGTTGGCATTCAAAACAAACTCAATTGCAAAACACATTTGCCAATTGATGAGCGATGCAAACAAGGGTTAAAGGCAAGATTCTCAATAAGTTGCAACACACATTTGCTAACTTTTAGAATCAACACCCCAAGGAATAAGCTACATGAACTGAAACCATTTGCAAAATATATTCGCAAACTAAAGTCACATGCTACAAGGATTATACATGAGCATCGACTATTTACAAAACACATTCACAAATATCGGCAACATGCCACAAGTAGTAGTTGTATTGACTTCAACTATTTGTAAAACACATTTACAAATTATAGTCTCATGCTATAAAGATTATGATGCATGAGCATCAACCATTTGCAAAATACATTCGCAAACAATAGCACCATGCATAGATGAGCTAGAGTAAGTACAATAAGCTATCAACACATGACTAACTCAAGCTACTAGTCAAAACCCCTCTTAATAGTACAGCAACCTATACTACCAATCTGGTCTCTAACCAAACACCAAGGCCGGTAAAAGACTAGGAACACATCCTTAGCCCTAGCTAGTCATACATTTCCCTTAAGCAACTTCTTGGAGCTTGATGATGCACATCTTCACTTCAAGTCCGGGTCATTGACTTTGATAATCATCAACACATGATAATCTCTTTTACTTCAGGATCTTGACTCGATGCTCATCAACTCATGATGACATCATTCTTCCCGAGTCTTGATATGCATCAACACATGATGCATCCTTCACTAGACCTTCATCAACACATAAAGAGACAACTTGTTGAACATCATCGACACACAATGATTTCCTTTTCTTCAAGCTCTTCATACACATCAACACATGATGCATCTTCTTCTTAAACCTTGACTTGATGATGATCAACTCATGATGTGATCCCAAGTCTTCATTACCCTAGAACATAACCTATTCATCCAACTCATGAAAAATATTAGTTCCACAATATGATTATCATTAATTACCATACCATTAACTCATAATGGTGGGACAAGATACTTCAATCTTTCCCTCTTTGGTAATTGATGATAATCACTTCAATTTCATATAATTGAAGGTAGATAAATGAGAGAATAAATGAGTATATACTAACTACACAAGTTTTATATACTCAAGGATATGTTTCAAATTAAAGATCCCCAATATATGTGGATAAAAAGATATGGATCAATACTAATAAAACCACAAAACATAGAGTGAACTCCACCTAAATGTATGCATACACAAATGTGTAATAGGAACTTATGCACATATTCAAGTTATACTTATGGTGGAGTTCAACCTATATTTTGGATCCAAGGAATGCAGCAATATATAGAAATATAATGTCGAATGCATACCTCATTGAATTTCACCTTTATATCCAAATGAGACTACACACTATATATAACAATAGAAATGTTAGTCTCGTAAATAGATTTATCATTAATCACTAAAACACTCTATTAAATCATAATGGCAACATGTCTAGATCCTTCAATCTCCCTCCTTTTGGTGATTGATAACAAATCTTTTATCAATAACAATATTTGGATATAAGTGATCATACGATAAGAATTTAAACAATTTAGCTATTTTCATGCATGTTGCTAAGCAATTCAAAGCAAAAAGAATTCCTCGTACTATGCATGAAATAAGGTAAAATCACACAAAAGACTATATTTATTCTCCCCCTTTTGGCATAAATCAAATTACAAAGGAGAATATATATATTTCATCCAAATATGGGGATATTGATCATATAAATATTCTCCCCCTTTGGCATTAATCACCAAAATTAAAGTAAGGTCAAAAAAAGGACTTTGCAAATTAATTAGCTTGGTCACAAGGAGTATGAAATGGAGACATACGACCAATGAGAGTTTTTGTCTCCAAGAGAAACCACAATAGGTCACAAGCCTATTGAATATATAACATTCTCCCCTTTAAACGTAAAAAAAATTTAGAACCACATGAAATAATATTTTGAAACACATTCAAATAGACTCATTTTGATATTTCTCCAATAAACATTTTTCATAAAGCATATAGAGATGTGACTTGAAGATTTATGCATATGAGAGGATTTTATGACAAATTTGATAGAGTTTCTTTTGTATATTGAATCCAAGGAGGCCCAACAATTGATACTCAATATTTGAGTGAGCATACAATATCAATAATAATAAGGATTCAATCAAGAACATATCACAGTCAAGAATACAAAGAGAGACATAAATCATAGCATAAACATTCCACTGTCCATCAAGATAATATAAGAGAGAACTTAAAACCATAAAGATATTACAATCATCCTTACAAGATTCAAGCAAAACAAGTTCAATAACATAAACCCTTAGACTAAATAGCTAGCTCCCCCTAAATATCACTCTGCGGGATCCTGAGGGGTTGAATTGAGACGACGACGGCCATAGCAGGCGGGAGTCGAAAGAGAGCGCTCGATGGACGCCACACTCTCGACCAAGGCATCCAGTCTAGTGTTGGTGGCCACCTGAAATGCTTCCTGAGATGACCTGATCTCCATAATTGTTTCATAGATTTGGGAGAGAGAGGCTTGACCTTCTGCAGGTGCAGCAGCTCCTTGTGCAGCTTCTTGTGCAGCCTCCATAGGGGGATCTTGTGCTCGCACATTAGCTGGTATGGGAGGACCCTCACGAGGCTTATAGGGCTTATGAACTGATCCCAACCCTCCATTGTAATCAGTCTTGCGAATGATCAAAGCCATGATATATGGAGCATAGTTAATCCTTTTCACTCGATTATTCTTAGAAGATGCAATTTCCCTAATAATGACATCAACCACATCAAATTTCCTTCCATGCATGATGTTATCTATAATATTCCAAGCATGTCCTCTGATTGCATCAAACTTTCCACTCTTACGGAGAATGGTATGGTGTAACACCCCAGCCCAACATTGAGCCTGGAATGCCACCAAACTACCCTTAAACGTCTAATAATCATCAACACACTAGAAAATTTCAGCAAGCAAAACAATAATAGAACCCATCCACGGGTCTCAACAAAACCTGAGTAAAGATTGATCAAGCATGAACAACTAGGCAAAGGAAACATAACCAGGTAAGCAATCCAAAACATCACCAAACTAATGAATTCGAAGCATTGAAACAAAATAAACTAGTCCAGAAAATTAACCTAAATTTTATTCAATGTCTAACAAGTCCTAGAGTAATCCAGCAATAAGGAATAAAATATTCTCATGGCAATTAATCATGTGTCTGAAGTAGGAAACAATCCCATGTGCCCTATTCGCTCTCAAACATGACACCCTCGAAGATCACCTAAAAACAACAGAAGAGTAAGGGTGAGTCCACGACTCAGCAAATACATCAATATACAACGAACAATAATGAATCAACGGTATTCAATAACTTCATTATCATCACGTGCACTTCTATTTATATTCTCATGCTGTTCTCTTCACTTTGTTTTCACATCCATTCATCTCATATCAATGCAACTCTACTCTACATGTCCACATGCACTTCTTTTCACGCATACCGGTATAGCATGAGTGAATACTCGCGACAACATTCACTCTCAAGCCCGTTCCTCCTCAAGGATCGGGGACCTTCTCCACTCCCGTGGAATTGTGATCAATCATGATCACTTTCTCATATGCAAAGATGCTTATGAATACAAAAATACAAAACTTCATCATATTCATCATATCCAATTTTTCCTCATGATTGTCAACAAAGATATAACCGTACCATTCCATTGTTTGCAATTAAATAAAATAAAAGCACAACAATAATGGTAATAGAAGATAAAGAAAACAGTGATCAATCATTGATCGCTGTCTACCATACACTTACCTTTACTAGTTGCGACGCACGATTTGGCTAGAAGAAGGCAATAAGCACGACGTCTCTCCTACAATAAATACTCAAATTTCAATACACGCTACAGCAACAAAAGAACATTCATCAATCGACATCGCTCCTGCACGTCTCCAAGTCTACCACGCTTCCCCGGTACCGAACAGTTGCCCCTTTGCTGCTCTGGTACTAAAACGAGCGCAACCTGTGACTCAAAAGTCCAATCATGGCAAACCGCCTAGTTCTGGATTCTTCATGAAATCCCCTATATTTTCTTAAATTAATAAGACTTCTAATAAAACCACCTAACCCTCCATTTTTAACCCAGCAGACCGATCTGTTCCCTCAACAGACAGTCGTACTAAAAAATTCATAACTTATTTATACGAAGTCCAAATGAGGTGTTCTTGGAGCCTCTAGAAAGCTTATCGAATTCCCCACCTAAACCTAGTGGTGAGATTTCCAGATTCAGCCATCTTCTACCCTTACCAAACTAATTAATAGAACAGATAATTCTCATCAGGGTTTCTGGACAGCGGCACTAAACCAAACGTAACTTTCAGTTCACAAGACCAAATATTATGATCTTTAGCTTTCTGGAAATCTTGTAAAAATATCTACAACATTTGTTATGGTGAGACCCCCTAATTCTTCCATTAACTAATCGATAACGAGCGATTACCAATATCTGTCAGAGTTAAAATAGAACTGCAGAACAGCAGCGCTACAAACATCATATCTCCCAATCCGCTCGTCCAAACAAATTGATCCAATACTCTAAGGAAATCTAGCAACGTCGGGCACAACTTTCTAGCAGACGTCCAGATCAGGAACTGCACTTATCTACCTCAAAAACGTCGGCCAATACTGAGTGTCCTAAACAGATCTATTACCGATGTCGCCAAACTAATCAAATACACTACCAATCGAATGGGGATAGAGGTTACCCTTGATGAACCACTGAAGAACGTGAACCCGGGCTGTGATCGCTCCCCTTCTCTTCTCCCTTCTTTCCCTCCCTCTCTTCTCCCTTCCTCTTGTTGCTTGGCCGGCAGCACACAAGAACGGTAGGACTGCGCCTCGGAGGAGATGGCAGCAAGGGGCCAATGGGGGAAGCTACTGTAGTAGCACAGTTACTGTAGCAGCAGCAGAGTTACTATATCATATTAGGTTTTTTTGTGGCTTTATGCCCCCTCCCTTGCCTTTAAGTGGGCTACAAGCCTCCCATGAGCCATGGGCCTCTAAGGCCGTCTCTTTCCCTCGCGACTATGGGTTAGTAGCCCAAAACTCTCTCAAAATTCTGAATTTTAACTACTACACTCAAATTTCTTAATTCCAAATTGTTGATGTTTAAGCGGGATATTACATATGGTTGATGATTCTGTTGACCAAGCTTGGAATAGGAAGAAGTCCTCCTATTTTACCTGGAACATACCGAGCAGTTGTATCATAATATTCAGTCCAGGAAGGAACCAGAAGAGCAGGCCTATCATAAATCTTTTCATAGCTACTAGACTCGGTCCCCAGAGCACACTCAAATTCTAGCTTGTTGCAGTCACAGTAGGATGTTCCAGTCATCCAAGCAATTTGAGTGAAGTTAGGAAATATATATATATATATATATATATATATATATAGGTAGCATAGAACTGACGAATAATCTGCTCATCGCAGTCACATCGGAGTGCTACTAGATCATGAATACCCGCTCTTTGAAAAAGTCGGTATGTCCCATCATATTTATCCAAAGAGTTAAGATGGGACCACTTCACCCATTTATGGTCAGCAAACTGCCTCTATGGTCCATACAGTTGATCATATACAATCTTCTGAAAACCTGTATGGAATATGAGATCTGAACACCTTTTGGGCATCACAAACTGATTCTTGTGCCGAAGGATTGCGTGGTCATCTGTTGAGATAGTCCTTAGATCAACTTGACCTTCCTCAGGTTCTCCCATAACGTCATCTGACTCAGTCCCTTCCTCAGATGAATTATCCTCAGTATCTGAACTAGTGGCATCAAGACCCTTGCCTCTGTTTTCTCTAACCTTTTGGCGTTCTTCCGGAGCAAGATCAGGAGCTTCAGAGGATGATTGACCTCTTTGGGAACCATAGGACTTGCGAGTCACTATCCTTGTTCTTAGCATCTTCAAAAAGAGAGGATTGGATTACACAAGGTACAAATGATCAACAAAAATTAGGTTTAATTTTGAATGGAATGATTTTTCTGTTGTGCCAGGACAATCGGTAGTACCAAGATGCGGAAGTACCACCGTTTACTGGCCAGTACGACCGCATCATGGAAGTTTCATGCACGACAAACGGTAGTTCCGTTTTTCCTGATCCGATTCTAGGCAAGCAATCTTGTTGATTTTTCAGTGATTCTTATGGATTGAATCTATGGAATAGATGCACAAAAATCATATAACACAAAATATACACTTTCGCCTGAAAGAATCACACAAAAATCGTCTACATTCACAAATCCCTAATTTTGAGACGTAGGGTTCAAAAGCAAGGTAAATCGAGGATGAGACCGGATTTTACCTTGAGGATCGAGGGACGTGAACCCTAGAGATGCAAGAAATCAACTGGAGTCGTCGAAAAACTAAGGAAACGAGAGGATCTTCGGTGGAGATTTGGGGGGTCTTCGGTGAGGGAGAGAGGAACCGAGAGAGAGACAGAGGGGAACAAATGTTGAAGGGAAGATGCGGAAGGACCGCTCGGGGTGGATAAGGAGAGAGAGAGAGAGACCGAGAAAGAGTAGTTAATGCTTTTAACCACCCGACGTGGTAGTACCGCAGGTTGCACGCCGGTACGACCGGGATCCGGTAGTACCGTATATAAACCGCCGGTAGTTCCGAAAATCCTGGAACTTCAAGGATAAGTTCAGGATTTTGATAAATTTACAAATGATCCTTAGTTTTGCACACAGATAAATATCATTCAGGATCATTATGCAATGAATAGACTAACATCTATTTAAAAATATAGCTTTTATGAAATAAATTTTTGTTTTCGCAAATGAAACATATTTTGATGAAACTTCTTCAAAAGATCCAAATTGAGCAAATGAAGAATTTTAAAGCATCCAATTTTATGTATGAGTCAAAAATACCATTATGGACCTATTAATGTGAATAAATTTAGCTCAAATGGTAAAACTCACTTAAGTACTAGAATGTGACCTCTTAGGTAAAAAAGGATTTTGGACGAGTTTTAAAATCAAATAGCTTTTGCTATGTTGGTCTTTTGGAAATCTTTTGAATACAAAAAATGTTTAGAATAACCAACTCTAGGAATTTTCTTTTGGGAAGATTTTTAGATTCCTTTTAAAATAGATTTTACACAAAAAAAAATCTAGTTTAGGTCAAAAACACGATACTCTGATCTAGAATTTTGGCTAGAAACTCATTTTCACTTGAAATAGATTTTTCTTGAACCAAAACCTTTGGAAACCTTTGAAAAATATTTGCATACATTTTGCAACTATTGTTTCACAGAATTACTAATAGTTATGAAATTTTTAACTTTTGGCTAAAAGGCTCAATTTTGAAAAACAATACTAGCACTTAATTTATTTAGGCACACTTAGGGATGTGATATACAAGATTATGACTTAGCACTCCCCCTTGATGTGCCTCATACCATCTTGCTCAAGATTTTTATAAAAATATTATGAACAAGAGCAAGAACACCCTTTTTTAAAGATTTTCATGAAATGCAACCTACACAAGGCATAAAGGGCTAGATATTTCAATTTAAATACTTGTTACCGAGATGTCATTGGTTTTTGATATAAAATAATTAACCTCAAACTTGGCTCTATGCATAAGCCAAGCCTCCAATGCATCTCCAAGTACCTATTAAGCATTAAAACACATTTTGGTACCCAATACCTGGTTGGTCTACGAATGTTAGTCACAATTAATTTGGGCACCCAAATGGACCTAGTAATAAACTTTGGTGAACTAACAATCCTAGCAAACACATTGTCATTTTTATCCTTTTCTAATTAAATAATGATCATTATAGATAATTGGCTTAGGAGTGATACCTTTGGGACATTGTTTACCAATGTGTCCATTTTCCAGGCAATTGTAGCAAGTTGGGCTTTTGCTTCCCTTGTCTTTATTTCTTGCTCCTTGCCAGTTTGCCTCATTTTTGAATGTCTTATCTTGACATCCATTTGATTAGGGCACACCGAGGCATAGTGGCTCTTTCCATTGCATCCATAGCACTTGGCATATTTCTTCGTATATCTTGTGTTGTGCCTTGTCTTACTATTCTCCCTTTTTTTGGGAGTGTAGCCAATACCACTCTTATCTTGCAAGTGTTTTTGTTTGCTTAATATATCATCAAGAGTGGCTTTCCCTTTATAGCTTCTTTCCAAGTCAACCTTTAATTTTGTGACTTGGGCCTTGAGCTCTTTATTTTCCTCTACAAGATTAGTATCACAAGACATAGAAGAAATAGAAGCATCTATTTTAGAGCAACAAGACATATCAAGCAAATCATGACATGAGGTGGATATGCTAACTGTAACACCCTGGATGATCGGAAGCCAAAATATTACCTAAAGGATCTAACATATAACCATCAAGCGGAAGAATTTAAGTCATAACTCAAATAAGGACATAAAGAAGTCAAACTTATGTAGTACCATGGCAGGAATAAAGATCGAATCCCAATAACTATAACAAAAGGGGTGATCCAGGACCACAGATAGAATTTAAGCAATCGAAACATGGAGAGTGAAGTCAATCATTTCTAACTTAATTTATTACAGTTCCTCAATTAACGAATGAAAGACATAATCGAACTTTATTTTTGTAACTGGAGTATGGTGATGTGAATGAATAGTGTGTGTCTACTCCCCCCAACAGTGTCATCCTCAACGATCACCTAAAATAAACAAACAAAGCAAGAATGAGTATGAGACTCAGCAAGTATAGTGAACAATTGAACATAAAACATTTATGAACAAGATAACACCATTACCGAATATGAACATAACACGAATGTATATATGGATGAATGGAATGAAGGAATGTAATGAAAGGAATGGAATGCACACGTGCTTATACCGGTATAGCTATTGACACACCCGTCGGTGTTCACTTAAGCCTGCATTTAACAAAACACGGGGATCCAAATCCCGTATGAAGAATGTTTCATACGGGTGTCCAACTCTGTCCACATTGGAATGGTGGGTCTTACGTGCTCATACTGGAATTGATGGGTCTTTATAATCCATTCCTGTGGATGGAACATGGCAAGAAGTGTATGTTATGAAATATAAATAATGAATGAGAACATCTCTAATCATGGAAACAACATATATGAAAGGAACATAAACATTGAACCGTCTCATGTATCATAAAAATATCACAATACGAACATCAGACATTCAACATTCACAAATCTTTAGAATATCGAAGTACTTGCCTTCCGCGTTAGGAGGCAACGAAGGTGCTCCGAAGTTCGATGTCTCACCGCCTACACAAGTAAGTACTCAAAATAAGAACAACATTGTACAGAATGCTACCAGTAACGTTCTACAACTCCTTCCCGATAGCCCAAGAGTTAGCAAATAGACCCATTCTGAAAATAGACAACTCAATCACAGAAACGAATCTGGACAGCAGCACGGAAAAATTCATATCTATTGATCTGGAACTCGAAACGAGGTGAGCCCAGATCCTATGGAAACTTAACGAATATATCTATAAAATTCTAGTTGACAAGATCACCTAATTCGGCCAAACTAAAATGCCAAACAATAGATGAAAGTACAAGTCAGACTCTGTCAAGACGAAAGGAATAGCAGTAAAGAATAGTTCACAACTTTTAATCTACAACTCCGATTGGTGTGTTCTTTATCAATATGGAAAGGTTACAAAAATTTCTACAATAACCGAGTTGGGTGAAAACCTTGAATCTGCCATTAACTTATTCATATTTTTAAAGACAACTTGATAGTTCATTCTCGTCGGGCAATCAGGACAGCATGGAAAGATTAAATCATAACGTTTGAACCGTACGTGGGAATCTTGTGTTCTTTGCGGCTATGGAAACCGAAGAATAGTGGCTACAAAACTCTAGGAGGTGGAAATCTCCAATTCGGCCTCTAAGGACCCAAAATCGACCACGCAACCCACTGGACAGAACTGATCTACTACAGACAGAACTCGATCCAAACAATTCTAATCGAATTCAGATATACCACTTAATCAAAACATGAATAATGACAATCGTTACCCTTGAATAACCCAGGAAGACGATGATCTATCCTCGACGAAGACCCTTCTTCTCCTCCCTTCTTCCTTCTCCTAGCAGGCCACCACACGCAAAAACCGACGCTCGGGAATAGCAGCAGGAGGGAGCGGCAGGAGCACTCGACTTCGCGGGAGAAGGAGCGCCACAACCAGGGAGGGGCGGCAGCAGGAGGTAGGGGTGGCACCCAGGTGGGGAGGAGGCATAATAGGTGAGGATGGGAGAGTTTGTGGCGGCTAGGGTTGGGAGGAGGGAAGGGTGGCGCCCCCTCCCTTCCATATGGTCGGTGTAACACCCTGGCTATTCGGAAGCCAAAATGTCACGCAAACCCATCAAACTACTAAGCATAGCATTAAAACTAGATTATCCAGATTCAATCAACATAAATTCCTAAGGAAAGACAATGAACGATCACTAGAATCATGGTAAAGAATGGATAAACGGTCATAATACCACGAACAGTCAAACGATACTAACATAGGATTATTACAATCTGGAACTTATTTCAACAATTTGACTTGACTGAATGGCAAGAATAATTGTTCTGATTGGATAAAAGTGAAGTGTAGTGTGCCGAACTACCCCACCAAATCATCTTGTCGTCCTCCTCAATTACCTAATTAAAACATACAAAGCAAGGGTGAGTCGAAGACTCAGCAAGTACTAAACAAGAATAATCAAGCATGGAGTGGACAACACAATTCAGTTGAATTACGAACATTTATTGGAACACATACATGTACGTATGGAATGAAAACATGAATGGATGAAATGTAAGAATGCATTGAAGGTATGGACTTATTGTAACATCCCAAATTTGGTTTGTGTTTCAAATGTAATAAAAATAAGGAGAAATTAAAACTTTTTCTCTGATCCTGATTTTTGTAATCAGTTCCATAATTCTTGTAAAAGAATTGTGTGAAATCAAAAATCAAAATCCCCAAATCAAACTCAAGTCATAAACCTCCTTCATGAAAATCTTATGCCCAACCTCTGGAAATAATTTTTCTTGGACCTAGGGTTGATATTTGACACCTCTGAATTATTTCATAATTTTCAGGAATTATTTGATAATTTTTGAGGCAAGTCAAACCTTGGTCAAACTCTATTTATTGCCTTCTAGAATTTCTGGAGAAAAATGCAGTGCATAAAAACCTGTAGAAAATTTATGTAAGGTTAATCATCTAGTAAGAAACCTCCAATTAAAATTTCATAATTTTTGGAGCTTGTTGGCTATCTCAATTAATTATCCTAAGTCAGCTCAGCAAATAACTCAAAATCAGCTTTTACTATTCCTTGGACTCAAGTCACACTCGGGTTCAAGCCATCGGTTCGACCGGATCAACTTAACTGCATCGGGCTCGGTCGCCTCGGGCGCATTCTTTTTCGGTCGTCGGATTTGCGATCAAGGGCCCAGAGCAGCTGAGAACGCTCGGACCACCCGAGCGTTGCAGCCGTTAAGAATCGTTCGATCTTGATCGTGCGGCCTTCGATCGAAGAAATGTTCGAACCGTCTGAGATCTTAAACTGAGGGGGCACCGAGCGATGGGCATCCGATCTAATCCAACGGTTGTCGGCTATCGTGTTCCTCCCGCTCGCGCTCGGTTGCCGTAGTCAGCGATGAGGTGGCGTGCAGACACGCCGGCGAGCAATGTCACCTCAAGCTTTCGGCCAACGGCTCTCAGCATTAATTGAGATCGTCCGGCCGCCTCCATAGTCGTTGTCTCCACTGCTTTTACCTGCCCCCGTCGCTCTCGGCCGACCTTAGCACCGTGCTTCACCATTTTTCCTGCCGTTGCTTCCTCCTTGCTCTTCGGCCTATAAGACTCCTCCAGTGGCTTCCTTATCCTTCTTTGAACACCCTCGAGCTACAGCTTCACTTCTAGCGCACGGAGTGAGCTCAATTTCGAGTTTTCACCTTCGGTCGCCATTGCCGCCATTGCCGAGCTTCAAAGCTATTGGTGTAAGTGGTGCTCCTGTCAATCTCATTCAAATTCTTTGCTGCCCCTGCTTCCTCTCCTCTCTGTGAGCAATAGCCCTCACTCAATTTTACCTTTGCTTGCAGAGAGCAGTTCAATTTTCGGTTTCCCCTCTTTCGGCCGAAAACACTCATCATCGTCTCCAGCGCCGGTGAGTGCTCTAACTCCTCTGTTTTCGCTTCAGTAGCATCCTGGTAGCTTCTAGATGCTCTAGCAACCTTAGTTAGCCTTCGACGTCGCGGTAGCGCATTATCGTCGTTTTCAGTGCTTAGCGCCGCCACTCGTCGCCGTTGCGCCGCCGCTCTGGTCCTCCATCCGAGGTATGGTTGGTACCAGCAGGTGCGCAACGTTATTGTGCGTCTTTTGGTAGCCTTTGATTGCTCTGCTTTAGCTCGAGTCGCCGGCAATTCGCCGGAGTAAGCTTCTGTGCTGTTGTCGGATGAAAATCAGCGAGCTTTCGTTGTCGTTGTTTTTGAGCCGTTAGATCTTAGATGAGTGCTCGTGGGCCGTTGGATTCCTAATCAGTGGCTCACGTTTGTCCACGTCGGTTCTTTCCGAGGAAAGTGTAGGAAAAGCCGGAAGTCATTTATTTTTGAACTGAAAAATGCCATTAATTTCAAAAATGCATAACTATTTCATTTCAACTCCAAAAACAATCAAACCACTTCTGTTATTTTTCATTTTTACTGAACTTTATTCTAAAATAGGTTTCAACTTTATCTCTGTAGTAGAAAATGTGTTTTGTCATAAGTAACTCAAAAATGATTTATTAATGCACTAAAAATTGTTGAAACCTAGAAAATTCATAACTAATTCTTGCAAGCTCCAAATGAGATGAATCAAGTGGGGTTGTTCATCTTATGTGGTGCTTGTTTTTCTGTAAAACTTTCAGTAGCTCCACTGTTTTAGAAAATTTTGTTAAAATCATTGCTTATTTACTGTTACAATTTTAGAGCTGAGCAAAATTGTTTTTAGCTTAACTTTTGTATTGAGAATCCAAATCAATTGGTTCTTGTTGCTTTAGTTCCTAAAAATCATGCTCTTTTGAAGGACCGAAATGGCAACAGAGGGGGGGTGAATGGTGCCTAAAAATTAATAACTCCCCTTTACTGTATTTAAACAAGCCTACAAAGATCTCTGGAGATCTAAAGAAAATAAATGAAGCAAGATCAAAGAACAAAAACAAGCCTCGGGTTGTTCTTCTGGAAATCGGAAGCTCCGGCCAGTCAGGTGCGGAAGTTCCGAAAATTGGAAGTTCCGGAATTCCCGTGCGGAAGTTCCGCTTGCGGTAGTTCCGCTGTGTAAAATCGGAAGCTCCGATTATCCTGACCGAAGAACAGAACGCTCGGGTTTTTGCCCAAAAATCCAAACTACTTTTGATTTGTTGTTCTTCTCTGGTCAAGTTTCACAGGACATCATCCTAAACAACATCTTGACCGTATTGAGAAGAAGTTGCAAGCAAAGATTCAATAATCAAAGCAAAATCGGGTTTCTTGAAGAATACGAAAGAAAGACCAAAACCCGCGAATAGAGAAATTCTTAGATTCTTAGCTCATGAAACTTTCAGGATATATTAGCAATATCAAAACTACTCTAGCTCTCAAGCTTCATGCACTCTCATAAGATGAATCAAAAGATACACCGAAACCTAGATATTCAACGTATAAACAGTGAGAGGAAGAGTTGCAAAATCAAATAATCAAAACCTTAGATTTCATTGGATTGAAACAAGGATTACAGAGGTAAAGCAAAGAGGAATGATTACAATAGGTTTCAGTTCATACACTCCAACTCAAACACTCCCCAAAAATCCAAACAACCTCTCCAAATGCAAACCCTAATTTTTTCTCCAGAGTTGCCACCCTATCTCCAGGGTTCTCCCCTATTTATAGCCCTTGGCTAATGGGCCTACAACCCATTAAGCCCACTAGGCCCAAACAGAACCGCCTCCACTTGTGCCGCTTTGCGAAAAGACCCTTTCGCCCCTTGCGCACCTTCTTGGAAGGTTCCGTCTTCCTTCTTGTGCACGACTCGCAACCGCTTCAAGATTCACGCCGTCTTCGACACATCCCGACCGTTCTGACCTCAACGCCTCCTGCGCCTAGTCCGGTCCACGTGTCTCGCCACGACTCCACCTCGATGCCCTGCAGTCATCATAAGCAAAAACACATCACATAGCATTGCTCACAATCATAGCAACAACATTTGTATAAGACTCAAACTCATACAACCTCAATTACACAAAATATGCACGCACTGTTCATTTCTGTGTACAATCGGAAGTTCCGCCCTTAACAATCGGAAGTTCCGATTATCGGACGTTCCGCTTTCCCATAGCGGAAGTTCCGATTATCGGACCGTCCGCACTCCCAGGTTGGAGGATCCGATTCTCAACACACCTGTCAGTATTATCGGAAGTTCCACGCTCCCAGGGGCGGAAGTTCCGCACTTCAACTCAACAGAACTCAAAACCCCAGAAGAATCAGAAGTTCCGATCATCGGAACTTCCGCTCCTTACACAGCGGTAGTTCCGATCATCGGAACTTCCGCAGCTTACACGCCGGTAGTTCCGATTATCCTGATTCAGCACAGAACTAGCACAACCATGGGGATTCAAATCCCAACCCATCCAACAAGATGTCAATTACTCATCACTCACAAGGGAGGACCTCTCACATGGTCTCTCATCTTTCTACTGTAAAAATTTGAGAGCTTTTTGTTAAAGTTGGCTGTTGGATCTTTTCGGTTTCTTTTGCCTTATTGGTTCTTTTTGGTTCTTTTGATAGGATCCGAAGAGCACATTAACACCGAGAGTGATCCCCAGCAAACATAGCAACTTCAATCAGGCAAGCAGTTTGATTATGTTAACTCTATTATTTTAGAAGTTTAATATTTTGAATTCAACTGTATGTATGCATTGCTACTTTGTGTTAAATTATGGTTAGTTGATCCTATAGTCGCATAATCTGTAGGATATTGTTTATTCTCTACTACTTGAGCCTAGGTTATTTGTTGTGATTAGAGTTCGTTGGATGAACTTTTGTCACTTAGTAGCATACGAGTCTTTATGCTTAGCCATGCTTAGTTCGGTAGCTTTGGGCGATCATCGACTTAGTCGATGGTCTTGATCACACAAAAATTATTATTCTTCCATTATGTCCAGCACTTTGTGCTTTGTTAACTTTGCAAATCAAAAACTGAAAATGAAAACTGATTTGGACTTGGGCATAATGGTATGTTGGTGTGGTGTTTTTGGGTGTGATTGGAATGGTGACCAAGTCATCAAGGACCGAACATCTTGTTACACTAAACCAAGCATTATTGCGTACTAACCACATGAGGGTTATATGGGACCCCTCTTGACTTAGTACGTTGGCGTGTGTTATCTCCGAGTCGCAGGAGGTTGGTTTTGTGTGGGTTGTGAGAAAAAGGATCTGTGTTTGTGTTGGGTGTGCGGTGGTGGAGTTTCCGGGAAGGACTCTCCACCTCGAGTGGCGTCGCAGTTGTCCAAGGCTTTACCCGTGGCGGGTAGTTGTCCGAGGCTGGGCCACGACCCCGACACAACGTATGGGTTTCTATCCATACAGGCGACTCGAAGTTAATACATAATATTGAAAACATCTCGTAGGACTTAGCTGTGCCGGCATACCAAAGGAAGTGTGCTTAATCATGTGGCAAAAAGGCGGTCTGACATGTGGGTAGGTTGGTACACCTTGCAGGGATAAAACTATTCGAATAGCCTCGTTCTAGGTTATGGACACGCTTGGGGAGGTCTTCCAAGAGTTAGACTACAACCTTTGTTTTCAAAATTAAAACTTGACATGGTTGGTATGAATGGGTAATTCATACTATTGTTGTGGTGACTATTGGGTTAGTCACTTCCAGGTTGTTGTTGTCATCTATCTACTGTTATTATTATTGTTCTTTCGGTTAATTGAACATTAAAAACAGATTTGTTAAATTGCTTTCAATCTATTACATTATTGCAAATGGAAACTTGCTTTATGCTAAAATGAAACATACAGCCTCCACTTCAATGAGCTTGCATGTAGTATATGTACAGGTTTGTTATTCCACATGTAAGTCTTGCGAGTACATTCAAAGTACTCACCGGCTTTTGCCGGCTGCTTTTGTTTGCAGGGGAAGAAGGTGAGCCCCAAGGGCTTCACTTTTGTGAGATGTGCTTCGGGTTTGGCGGCTAGCTTGGCGGTCCGGTCGGTTGCCTTGTGGGTAAAGGCACACTGATTGGCTCTTTTGTTGTAGCCATCTTATGGCACTTTTGCTTCCGCTGTTAATTTGTTTAATTGTTGTATCTCTATTATTGTTGGCCGGTTGGCCTCTCTTTTGTAATGACTCCCTTTATTATTATTAATACTTCTGTTCTGTTATGTGTCTCGGTTCTATGTGGATGAATGGATTTGACACATGAATTTGGTGTTGAGGTGTGTATACTGCACTCTGGGAAGTATACATGTCTCGGGGACACGGATTATTTTGTTTGTAATGATAGGGTCAATTGGCGACTAATCATTACAAGCTTAATAAACCGGGGACTCTACAAAAGCTTGGTATCAGAGCCATACTGACCGTAGTAACCCAAGTTGGTCGTCTTTAGGATATTTTGGGAAAAAAAACTTAATTTCAAAGTATCAACTGATTTTTGAAAGCTTAAGTAAGTTCTCAGATTTTATTCCTTACCTATCTTAGCTTTCTTCATCTCATCTCACTCTGATTTGAGTTTTAAAGGTTGTTTTCCCCTCATCTCCTTTTCAAAGATAGTGTTATCGATTAAATGGGTTTTGGGAACCACTGAGTTTGGTAAATTGAAGCGCTTAGGGTTTTGAAGTTTCTAGACTGAAGATTTCGGCTAGAGGCTTGGATGCAGAATCTAAACAGCACGCCTCAATTTCCAGTCAGCGAGCTCAATGGTTTCTAATAGGACCACTGAGCTTGGCAAATTGAAGTGTGCCAGATTTTGAAGTTTCTAGAATGGAAGACTTCGACTGGAAGCTTGGATGCAAAATCACTACAGCAACCTCAATTTCCAGACAGTAAGCTCGATGGTTTCTAATAGGGTAGAAAATGAGTGGTTAATTCAACTAAAACTTGAGGGAATAAAAAGGGTAAGATGTGATACTAGTTAGCTGAGTATCTAACACTTACGTTACTACTTTAGCTTTGTTCTTAAGTAGTGTTGGACTTTCTTGCTGGTTTAAAGCCTTTTCTAAAGCTTTCCAATTCATTCAGTTGTTCCGCTTTTCGCTTTCTTTTGGTTTTTCCTTTTAGGGTTTGTGGTTGACCTAATTTCCTTGTAACAGGATGGCTGGGCGCACTCGTAGCGGCCAAGGCCAGTCAGCTGGTTCGGATGAGGAACTTCCTCCTCCTCCGACCATGGCCGAGGTTCTGATGCAGATTGAGCGCAACCGCTCGGAGGATCGCAGGATATTGGAAGTCATCGCTCGCAACACCACCGCTCGTTCCGGTGCCTCAGGATCAGGGCAAGGGAGTGGGCCCCAGTCTCGTGGGGGACTGGCAGAGTTTCTTCGCACCCAGCCCTCGTTCTCAGTCGAGGACCCGCTTGACGCATTGATCGGCAGCCGTCTCGTTGGCGCAAGCCGCATAGCGCAGTGCTAGGAGCACGAAAAGGCGCTGTTCGCATCGCACCAGCTGGAGGGTGTAGCTTTGTCTTGGTGGGAGAGCTTTCTCGCCATGCAGCCTGACGGTCACACCGTCACCTGGGAGGAGTTCCGCACTGCCTTCCGTCGGAGTCACATTCCTTCCAAACGATGAAATTTGAAGAAGAAGGAGTTCTTGTCGCTCAGACAAGGGCGTCTCTCAGTTACGGAGTACCTATACGAGTTCAACCATTTGGCTCGTTATGCTCCGGAGGAGATGGCCACTGATGAGGCCAAGCAAGAGAAGTTCCAGGATGGTTTGTCCGAGGAGCTGCAGGACAAGCTCTCCATCGTCGACTTTCTGGATTTCCAGACCTTGGTGGACAAGGCCATCGTTGCCGAGCACGCGGGGAGAGCACTTGTGGATTCCCGCAAGCGCAAGTGGGAGGCCCACAAGTCAGCACAGGCCAGTTCCTTCCGTTCTCGTGTTGGGCAGTCTCCGGGGTCCCGTCCTCAGCCTTCAATACCTCCGAGATCGTCAGCACCTATCCCTCGTCCTTCGCAGGCCGTGCCCCAATCACGTGCACCTGCGAGTCAGCCAGGAGGCCTCCGCAACGCAGCTGCGGATGTCACCTGCTTCTTCTGCAACAACAAGGGGCATTATGCAAATAATTGCCCTAAGAAGACAGGAGCAGCCCCTCGTCCTAATGGAGGATGCGGGCAGGGAGGTGGTCCTTTCCAGGATCAGAAGGTTGTCCCTTCTGCCCAAGGAATGGGCAGAGGTCGCGTCAACCTCATCTCCACGGAGGAGGCACAGGAGGCACCCTACGTGGTGCTGGGTACCCTTTCTGTTAACTCTTATCCTGCTACTGTTTTGTTTGATTCAGGAGCATCTCATTCTTTTGTTTCTGAGTCTTTTGCTGCTATTAGTGAGCTCCTTTTTACTCCATTGTTGGTCCCATTGCTCATTCGCTCTCCTGGTTCGGAGTTGAGAGCTGACTCTGAGTGTAGGGATGTTTCAATTGAAATTAAGGGAGTAAGATTCTTAGCGAATCTCATCCTTCTACATTCAGCAAGTTTAGATGTAATTCTTGGTATGGATTGGTTGTCTCAGCATCAGGGACAAATCGATTGCGCCAAGAAGTGTGTCTCTCTATCTAGTCCTTGAGTGGCGGGTTAAGCCGCCAAAGTGCTAGGTCCGCATCTCTTGGCGCTTGAAGCGAAGCCGCTCTAGATATTGGTGAAGTCCCAACCGTCCGTGATTTCATGGATGTCTTTCTGAAGCTCTTCGGGGATGCCACGATTCGAGACCTCGAGTTTGTCATTGAGTGGTTCCGTCTGCGCCGATTTCAAAGAGGCACTATCGGATGCCACCGAGCGAGTTGGTGGAGTTAAAGAAGCAACAATGAGCTGCAAGAAAAGGTTTCATCCGCCTAGCTCATCTCCGTGGGGTTGTCCTGTAATCTTTGTAAAGAAAAGGACAATACTTTGCATGTGCGTGGATTACCGTCAAGCTTAATGAGGTAACATGAAGAACAAGTATCCATTGCCCGCATTGATGATCTCTTTGATCAATTAACTGGAGCTAGAGTATTCTCAAGGTTGATTTGAGGATGGGGTATCATCAAGTTCGGATCGACACGAGGATATTCAAAGGCGGCTTTCTCTACTCGCTACGGCTTGTATGAATACACCGTCATGTCATTTGGCTTAACCAATGCTCCCGCCTTGTTCATGAACCTCATGAATTCGGTATTCATGGAGTATCTGGATAAGTTTGTCGTGGTCTTCATCGATGATATTCTTATCTACTCCAAGAGCGATGCAGAACATGTAGAGCATCTGAGGCTTGTGTTAGGCAAGCTACGTGAGCACCAGTTGTATGCAAAGTTCAGCAAGTGTGCATTCTGGTTGAAGGAAGTGGCCTTTCTAGGTCATGTTCTTTCGGCAGGAGGCGTAGCCGTTGATCCTGGCAAGGTCAGCGATGTCCTTTCTTGGAGTCAGCCTACTTCAGTCACCAAAGTGCGGAGTTTTCTTGGTTTAGCGGGATATTATCGTCGCTTTATCGAGAGCTTCTCCAAGATCGCGAAGCCGATGACGGAGTTGCTTAAGAAGGACAAAAAGTTCTTGTGGTCCGCTGATTGCGAGGAAAGTTTTCAAGTACTCAAGAAGCGTTTGACCACTGCTCCCGTTCTCGTTCTTCCCGATATCCATCGAAGCTTCGATATCTTTTGCGATGCTTCTCGTCGAGGACTCGGTTGTGTCCTTATGCAAGAAGGCAAGGTAGTGGCCTATGCATCAAGGCAATTGAGACCTCATGAACTCAACTACCCCACCCATGACTTAGAGTTAGCTGCTGTGATTCATGCACTTAAGATTTGGCGGCATTACCTAATCGGTAATCGTTGTGAAGTGTATTCCGATCACAAAAGCTTAAAGTATTTGTTCACTCAACCAGATCTGAACCTCAGGAAAAGGAGATGGTTGGAGTTGATCAAGGACTATGACATGGGTATTCACTATATCCAGGCAAGGCTAATGTCGTTGCCGATGCGCTCAGTCGCAAAGCGCATTGCAATGCCTTGTTGCTCCAGGACCGTCAACCCACCCTTCTGGAGGAATTCCAGCGTCTCAACTTAGGTTTGGTTGCACATGGTTCCCTCGCTGCCTTGGTTGTGCAACCAACCTTGGCGGATCGAATTAAAATCGCTCAGCAATCGGATGCTGGAGTGAGCCGCATCAAGGAAAATATCAAGAACGGAACAGCCAAGTGCTTTTCTGAGGATGAGCATGGTGTTGTAAGGTTCGGGCAACGCCTTGTGGTTCCAAAGGACATGGAATTGCGGGAATTGATTCTCCGCGAAGCCCATGATTCGCCTTTGTCTGTTCATCCCGGTGCCACAAAGATGTATCAAAATCTCCGTCAGATATTTTGGTGGACCCGAATGAAGAGGGAAATTGCGAAGTTCGTTGCCGAGTGCGACGTGTGTCGTCGTGTCAAGGCCGAGCATCAGCGTCAGCGGGGCTGCTCGCCGGTGCCCTATTCACGAATGGAAGTGGGATTCGATCGGGATGGATTTTATCACCAGTCTACCTAGGTCGCCCAAGGGAAACGATGCCATTTGGGTCGTTATTGATCGGTTGACCAAAGTGGCTCATTTCATTCCAGTCAAGACGTAGCTTCGCGTGGGGCTCCTAGCTGAACTCTATATCGCCAGAATTGTGAGTTTGCATGGGATACCGAAGACGATCATTTCTGATCGTGGTTCTCTGTTCACTTCTCGGTTTTGGCATAGTCTGCAGAAGGCTATGGGCACCCGTCTTACCTTCAGCACAGCATATCACCCCCAAACTGATGGTCAGACCGAAAGGGTCAACCAAGTGTTGGAGGACATGCTCCGTGCTTGTGTTCTCTCATATGGAAAGAATTGGGAGAAATGCTTGCCATTTGCTGAGTTTTCCTACAACAACAGTTTTCAGGCCAGTCTCGGCATGTCACCTTTTAAGGCCTTATACGGGAGGAAGTGCAGAACCCCGTTAAATTGGTCTGAGACCGGCGAAAGACCATTCTTTGGCCCGGACTCGATCAATGAGGCCGAGAGTCAAGTCCAGCTTATTCGTGATCGTTTGCGCACAGCTCAATCCAGGCAAAAGAGCTATGCTGATCGCCGTCGTCGTGAGTTGAGCTTTGAGCCTAACGACTTTGTTTATCTCAAGGTTTCTCCTTGGAAGGGCCTTCAACGATTCGGCGTCAAGGGCAAGTTAGCTCCTCGATATGTCGGTCCCTATCGCGTTATCGAGAAGAAAGGAGTTGTTGCCTACAAGTTGGAATTGCCAGCTGCACTTGAGGGGGTACATGATGTGTTCCATGTGTCCCAACTAAAGAAGTGCCTCCGTGTTCCGACTGAGGAAGCTCCGTTGGAAACCCTCGATGTCCAAGAGGATTTGACCTATCGCGAGCACCCTGTTCGCATACTCGATGAGGCTGAACGAAGAACAAGGAATAAAACCATTAGATTCCTTAAAGTTCAGTGGTCGAACTATTCTGAGGATGAGGCTACTTGGGAAAGGGAAGATCGTCTCCGCGCAGACTATCCAGCTCTCTTTACCGAGTAAGCCAAATCTCGGGACGAGATTTTTGTAAGGGGGGAAGTTTTGTAACATCCTAAATTTGGTTTGTGTTTCAAATGTAATAAAAATGAGGAGAAATTAAAACTTTTTCTCTGATCTTGATTTTTGTAATCAGTTCCATAATTCTTGTAAAAGAATTGTGTGAAATCAAAAATCAAAATCCCCAAATCAAACTCAAGTCATAAACCTCCTTCATGAAAATCTTGTGCCCAACCTCTGGAAATAATTTTTCTTGGACCTAGGGTTGATATTTGACACCTCTGAATTATTTCATAATTTTCAGGAATTATTTGATAATTTTTTAGGCAAGTCAAACCTTGGTGAAACTCTATTTATAGCCTTCTGGAATTTCTGGAGAAAAATGCAGTGCATAAAAACCTGTGGAAAATTTATGTAAGGTTAATCATCCAGTAAGCAACCTCCAGTTAAAATTTCATAATTTTTAGAGCTTGTTGGCTATCTCAATTAATTATCCTAAGTCAGCTCAGCAAATAACTCAAAATCAGCTTTTACTATTCCTTGGACTCAAGTCACACTCGGGTTCAAGCCATCGGTTCGACCGGATCAACTTAACTGCATCGGGCTCGGTCGCCTCAGGCGCATTCTTTTTCGGTCGTCGGATTTGCGATCAAGGGCCCAGAGCAGCTGAGAACGCTCGGACCACCCGAGCGTTGCAGCCGTTAAGAATCGTTCGATCTTGATCGTGCGGCCTTCGATCGAAGAAATGTTCGAACCGTCTGAGATCTTAAACTGAGGGGGCACCGAGCGATGGGCATCCGATCTAATCCAACGGTTGTCGGCTATCGTGTTCCTCCCGCTCGCGCTCGGTTGCCGTAGTCAACAGTAGGTGGCGTGCACAGTACACTTCGGCAGAGCAATGTCACCTCAAGCTTTCGGCCAACGGCTCTCAGCATTAATTGAGATCGTCCGGCCGCCTCCATAGTCGTTGTCTCCACTGCTTTTACCTGCCCCCGTCGCTCTCGGTCGACCTTAGCACCGTGCTTCACCATTTTTCCTGCCGTTGCTTCCTCCTTGCTCTTCGGCCTATAAGACTCCTCCAGTGGCTTCCTTATCCTTCTTTGAACACCCTCGAGCTACAGCTTCACTTCTAGCGCACGGAGTGAGCTCAATTTCGAGTTTTCACCTTCGGTCACCATTGCCGCCATTGCCGAGCTTCAAAGCTATTGGTGTAAGTGGTGCTCCTGTCAATCTCATTCAAATTCTTTGCTGCCCCTGCTTCCTCTCCTCTCTGTGAGCAATAGCCCTCACTCAATTTTACCTTTGCTTGCAGAGAGCAGTTCAATTTTCGGTTTCCCCTCTTTCGGCCGAAAACACTCATCATCGTCTCCAACGCCGGTGAGTGCTCTAACTCCTCTGTTTTCACTTTAGTAGCTTCCTGGTAGCTTCTAGATGCTCTAGCAACCTTAGTTAGCCTTCGACGTCGCGGTAGCGCATTATCGTCGTTATCAGTGCTTAGCGCCGCCGCTCGTCGCCGTTGCGCCGCCGCTCTGGTCCTCCATCCGAGGTATGGTTGGTACCAGCAGGTGCGCAACGTTATTGTGCGTCTTTTGGTAGCCTTTGATTACTCTGCTTTAGCTCGAGTCGCCGGCAATTCGCCGGAGTAAGCTTCTGTGCTGTTGTCGGATGAAAATCAGCGAGCTTTCGCTGTCGTTGTTTTTGAGCCGTTAGATCTTAGATGAGTGCTCGTGGGCCGTTGGATTCCTAATCAGTGGCTCACGTTTGTCCACGTCGGTTCTTTCCGAGGAAAGTGTAGGAAAAGCCGGAAGTCATTTATTTTTGAACTGAAAAATGCCATTAATTTCAAAAATGCATAACTATTTCATTTCAACTCCAAAAACAATCAAACCACTTCTGTTATTTTTCATTTTTACTGAACTTTATTCTAAAATAGGTTTCAACTTTATCTCTGTAGTAGAAAATGTGTTTTGTCATAAGTAACTCAAAAATGATTTATTAATGCACTAAAAATTGTTGAAACTTAGAAAATTCATAACTAATTCTTGCAAGCTCCAAATGAGATGAATCAAGTGGGGTTGTTCATCTTATGTGGTGCTTGTTTTTCTGTAAAAATTTCAGTAGCTCCACTGTTCTAGAAAATTTCGTTAAAATCATTGCTTATTTACTCTTACAATTTTAGAGCTGAGCAAAATTGTTTTTAGCATAACTTTTGTATTGCGAATCCAAATCAATTGGTTCTTGTTGCTTTAGTTCCTAAAAATCATGCTCTTTCTACTGTAAAAATTTGAGAGCTTTTTGTTGAAGTTGGCTGTTGGATCTTTTCGGTTTCTTTTGCCTTATTGGTTCTTTTTGGTTCTTTCGATAGGATCCGAAGAGCACATTAACACCGAGAGTGATCCCCAGCAAACAGAGCAACTTCAATCAGGCAAGCAGTTTGATTATGTTAACTCTATTATTTTACAAGTTTAATATTTTGAATTCAACTGTATGTATGCATTGCTACTTTGTGTTAAATTATGGTTAGTTGATCCTATAGTCGCATAATCTGTAGGATATTGTTTATTCTCTACTACTTGAGCCTAGGTTATTTGCTGTGATTAGAGTTCGTTGGATGAACTCTTGTCACTTAGTAGCATACGAGTCTTTATGCTTAGCCATGCTTAGTTCGGTAGTTTTGGGCGATCATCGACTTAGTCGATGGTCTTGATCACACAAAAATTATTATTCTTCCATTATGTCCAGCACTTTGTGCTTTGTTAACTTTGCAAATCAAAAACTGAAAATGAAAACTGATTTGGACTTGGGCATAATGGTATGTTGGTGTGGTGTTTTTGGGTGTGATTGGACACGCTTGGGGAGGTCTTCCAAGAGTTAGACTACAACCTTTGTTTTCAAAATTAAAACTTGACATGGTTGGTATGAATGGGTAATTCATACTATTGTTGTGGTGACTATTGGGTTAGTCACTTCCAGATTGTTGTTGTCATCTATCTAATGTTATTATTATTGTTCTTTCGGTTAATTAAACATTAAAAACAGATTTCTTAAATTGCTTTCAATCTATTACATTATTGCAAATGGAAACTTGCTTTATGCTAAAATAAAACATACAGCCTCCACTTCAATGAGCTTGCATGTAGTATATGTACAGGTTTGTTATTCCACATGTAAGTCTTGCGAGTACATTCAAAGTACTCACCGGCTTTTGCCGGCTGCTCTTGTTTGCAGGGGAAGAAGGTGAGCCCCAAGGGCTTCTCTTTTGTGAGATGTGCTTCGGGTTTGGCGGCTAGCTTGGCGGTCCGGTCGGTTGCCTTGTGGGTAAAGGCACACTGATTGGCTCTTTTGTTGTAGCCATCTTATGGCACTTTTGCTTCCGCTGTTAATTTGTTTAATTGTTGTATCTCTATTATTGTTGGCCGGTTGGCCTCTCTTTTGTAATGACTCCCTTTATTATTATTAATACTTCTGTTCTGTTATGTGTCTCGGTTCTATGTGGATGAATGGATTTGACACATGAATTTGGTGTTGAGGTGTGTATACTGCACTCTGGGAAGTATACATGTCTCGGGGACACGGATTATTTTGTTTGTAATGATAGGGTCAATTGGCGACTAATCATTACAAGCTTAATAAATCGGGGACTCTACACTTATCGACTGCATATACCGGTATAGCGAGTGATACACCCGTCGGTGTTCACTTAAGCCCGTACTTCACAAAGTACGGGGACCCAATCACCGTATGAAGAACATTTCATACGGGTGTCCAAGTTGCCACATTGGAATGGTGGTCAACACTACCCACATTGGAATGGTGGGTTTTCAAATGCCCATGCTGGAATTGATGGGTCTTTCAAATGCCTATACTGGAATTGATGGTACTTACCAAAAGAATCCACTTCCGTGGTCATAATGAATTTTATGAATGAACATGATGATTTCTCATGGTATGAATGAATAACACACATTAGTGGAAAAGACACATGGCATTCAACAACATGTGTAAACAAGTATAAGTATGTATTCACACTCAACATAATGTACCAATAAGGCCACCCTAGTCACTTGCAGTATATCAACACCATGAACAAAGCACAAGAACAATCATGTAAACAACATATCATTATGCATTCCTTTGAATTCAACACCGCTTAACATACAAGATGCTTGCCTTTCGCGTTGACTCGTTAGCGAGCAGCGGAGGTGTTCCACACATGATGCCTCGCCGCCTATACAAGCATGTTCCCAAAATAAGAACAACGATATAACACTGCTACCGGTGTTTTATAATAACCCCGACTATCAATATACCGCATAGACCCAAAATGAAAATAAACTATTCACCAGATTTCAGCCCTTACGAGCAGCGGTGCGAGAAAATTCACCATTAATTATCTGTAACTCTAAAAGACCTGAAACCAGTTCTCACTGAATCTTAACAGATCAGGCTACAAAACATTAGTTGGCGGAATCCCCTGATTCGGCCAAAACAGAGGGCTAATTATCAGCTAAACACAACCCATCTACGTCTGTCCAGAATACAGATCAGAGATAAAGAAAACGGCGTAACTTTCAACCTATTGATCCAATGAGAATGATTCTTATCATCTTGGAAATATAATTTTAAGGGATAAAATAACTTAGTTGGGTGAAGGTTCTGAGTCGGCCCCTAATTTGAACAAAACCGAGGGACAAACCTACTGACCTCAGTTTTCAGACAGACCGGACAGTTCGTAATCAAAAATTCATATCTCCCAGACTATAGATCGGATTTTCCTGATCTCGGTGCCAAAAGAAATATAACGTTCCCAGGAATAAAACTCTAGAAGGGCAAAAGCCCAGATTCGGCCTATACAGTAGTCTAAACAATAGATGAAAATACTAACATTTATCTGCCTAGAATTCAGAACAGTGGTAAAGAAAATATCATAACTTTCATTATACAGATCCAATGGAGATGATCTTTATCAGCTTTGAAAGATAATTTAAAGGGCTACAATAACTTATTTGGGTGGAGGTTCTGTAAATGCATCTAACTAAATCAAAACCTAGGATCAAACCGACAGATCCTTCTCGTCAGACAGACAGAACAGCGCGCACTAAAAAAATCATATCTCCTAAACCGTAAAGCGGAATCATGTAATCTCGGTGGCTATGGAAAGCTAAGAGTCGTGGCTACAATTATATAGAAGGGGAGAACCTCCAAATCGGCCTCTAACAGGTCGATAACGGACGCGCAACAATCTGGACAGAAACTGATTATCTACAGCACCAAATCAATCCAATCAAACTAATCGGTTTCGCAACTAATCAACATCAAACAGCAGGGAAATCATCTCGTTACCCTTGAAGATTCGCTGAGGGATGAAGATCAAGCTCCACCAAATCCCCTTTCTCCCTCTCCCTTTCTCCCTTGGATCGGCCACCCAAAGCGAGGGGAGGAGGAGAGCGGTTGGGAGGAATCGCACGGCGCTTGGGAGACGATGACGGCGATCACCGGGGACCAGCACCGAGGGGAGGAGGCGGCACCAAGGGGCAGTGGGGGCGCCGGGTAGAGGTGAGGAGGGGGTGGCGGCTTGAGGAGGGAGGGATGGGGAGTGGAGGCGGCCAAGTGAGGGAGAGAGGAGAAGGGGGGGGCGGCTAGGGTTTGGGGGAGGCACCCCTTGGCGGCCCCTCTTGGGCCTATTAGGCCTGCCCAAAGCCAGGTTGCCGTGAAATCACGAAAAACCCCGGTGAAAAGATAATTTTGGTTTTTCGATTAGCTCCCTCTTCCGAAACTTCTTTTAATAAGCCGATTTACCTTCGGGGTATTACAGTCGGCCCCCCTATTGGGCCTTTTGGGCTGCGGCCTATGGCCCAAGTTGGTGAAATTTCACCGAAAACCCCTTTTTAATTCCATTAATCGCTGGTTGAGTACATCATTTTTGGGAGAAATTCGAAATTGAATAAAGTTCTCTCTAATCGACTTTCGGGATATTACACTAACCTTAGATGAAATGCAAGAGCTAGAAGCTATACATGACATATCATCTAATAAATTACATGAGATGCCTATATCCACTTTGGACTTATTGAGATCCTTGAGAAGGAGAGTCTCATGAGCTTCTTTTAGCTCTTCATAAGAATCCTTGAGAGAAAGAAATTCTTTCTTCAAGACTTTGAATTTTAACTTCTCCTTGCCAAGGTATTCATTAAGCTCTTCTAGTATGTCCATCAACTCATTATATGAAGGTTCATCATTTTCATTTACCTCATTATTACCTTTAGCCATAAAGCAATGAGTTGATGTGGTGGCGCTTGTGAACTCATAATTGTCGGAGCTAGAAGTTGAGCATTCTTCTTTCGGCGTCCATTCTTTTATGTAATCATCACTTGTAGTGGTGGACATTTCATAATTGTCTTGAATTTGTGTCCACATCTCATGAGCGCTCTTGAGATTGTACACTTCATTGAACACCTTTACACTCAAAGCACTAAATAAAACGTTAATTGCTTGAGCGTCGAGATGTAAGCATTTCTCTTTCTCAAATGTTGGAGTAACATGATTCAATGGAGGAGAAAAGTCTACATCTACAATCCGCCATATTTTTAGGCTTATAGCCTTAAAGTATCATGATATGCGGATTTTTCAATGAGCATAATTTGTGTCATCAAATAAAGGTGCTTCACCTAGGTGCACTAAATCACTAGTGACCATCCTTTACTCTCTAGACGGTTAAGTCTAAAAAATGAGAGACCAAGCTATGATACCACTTGTAAGATCAAGGAGGCCGACTAGAGGGGTGAATAGGCAGTTTTAAAAACTTTGGCTAAAACCAATTTATAATGCGTAAGCTAATAACAATTTGGTTTTGCGCAATTAAAACCTAAATCAACTAGGCTTGACTAAGTGCACCGACAACATGAATACAATTGAATATAAGCAATTAACCAAATGCAAGTAAGCAATTGAATTCTATGAAGGTAAATTGCATAAGGTAAACACAAGAACAACCACAATGACACAATGGTGTTTTACCGTGGTGTTCGGAGGCCTGTCGGTCTCCCCTAGTTTCAAAGGCAGCACCCTTCGGATCAGATGATAGATAATCTCCCTAAGCGAGTCACTCGCTCCAGGTATCATGATCTAAACCTCTACTCTCATTCTGCTTTTGTTGCTTCTTTTGAACCCCGCGATATATCACATCCTTTATCGGATTCTAGCTGGGCCAATGTCATGCATGAGGAGTTAGAAAATTTTGAGAGGAACAAGATTTAGAACCTAGTAGAACCACCTAGTGGCCATAATGTTATAGGAACCCGCTGGGTTTTCAAAAATAAACAAAATGAGGATGGTTCTGTGATTAGAAACAAGGCTAGGTTGGTAGCTCCGGGCTTTAGCCAAGTTGAGGGGTTAGATTTTGATGTGACCTTTGCTCCTGTCGCTAGACTAGAAGCCATTCGTATTCTGCTTGCATTTGCTGCATCTAAGGGCTTTAAATTATATCAGATGGATGTTAAGAGTGCATTTTTAAATGGTTTCATAGAGGAGGAAGTGTATGTTAGGCAACCCTCAGGCTTTGAGAATCCCAAGAACCCACATCATGTGTTCAAGCTGTCCAAAGCCTTGTATGGTCTTAAGTAAGCCCCTAGAGCCTGGTATGATAGACTTAAGACCTTCTTGCTTAAGAATAATTTTGAGATGGGTAAGGTAGACAAAACTTTGTTCATTCTTAGGCGTAGCAATGACTTCCTACTTGCTCAGATTTACGTTGATGATATTATTTTTAGTGGTTCCTCTCATGCTCTTGTTTCCAGCTTTTCTGAGACTATGTCCAGGGAATTTGAAATGAGTATGATGGGAGAGCTCAATTACTTTTTGGGGCTTCAAATCAAGCAATGCAAGGAAGAGGTCTTCATCCATCAGACGAAGTAAACTAAAGACCTTCTCAAACGCTTCGACATGGGTGACTGCAAGCTGATCGCCACTCCCATGGCGACTTCGACTGTTTTGGATCCAGATTAGGAAGGAGAAGTCGTGGATCAACGCGAGTACCATAGCATGATCGGCTCCCTCCTGTACCTGACGTCCTCAAGACCGGACATCCACTTCACGGTCTGCCTCTGTGCGAGGTTTCAAGTGTCTCCGAGAGCTTCCCATCGCCAAGCCGTTAAGCGCATATTCAGGTATTTACACTCTACCCTCTTGTATGGCATTTGGTATTCCTGTTCTTCATCCTTGTCCATTCGGGGGTTTTCTGATTCTGATTTTGTGGGCTGTCGGCTAGATAGGAATAGTACCTCAGGCACTTGTCACTTCCTGGGAACTTATCTTGTCTCTTGGTCTTCTAGGAAGCAGTCTTCTGTTGCATAATCCACTGCTAAAGCTGAATATGTAGCTGCTGCTAGTTGCTGTAGTAAGATTTTATGGATTGTATCCACTCTTAAGGACTATGGGTTAAATTTTGCTAGTATTCATCTTTTCTGTGATAACACTTCTGCTATTAACATTGCTAAAAACCCAGTGTAACACTCTAAGACCAAGCACATAGACATTCGCTATCACTTCCTTAGAGACCATATCGAAAAGGTTGATATTGTGTTGCACTTCGTGGAGTCCGAGACTCAACTGGCTGATATCCTCACCAAGCCTTTAGACCCAACAAGGTTTTCCACCTTGAGGAGCGAGTTAGGGGCAATTTATCCTTATGGGTTGGTTTGAGGGGGAGTTCGATCTTTTCTGATCTTTACTTGTTCTTTTCTGAACTTGTTGATCTTTTTGAACTTTTTAGGCTTTTTGAGTTTTCTTGCATCTCATTGTATCATATTGCATTTATATGAAAAATCCAAAAATATGCATTGTAATATAAGATTTTCTGCTTATCTTTTAAAATTGATGAAGCTTTGCCTATTACCCTTTGGAGCTTTAGTATTTCAATTCTTGCTCAATGCCATGTCTAGATCTTTGCCTTGCTAGAATTATCATTTTTTTACATGTGTAGCTAAGTCTTTGCTGTATGAGCTAGAACTCTAAAATAACTCGAACTAAAAAATTACAATTTGCGGATGTTTTAGCTAGTTGCGCAATCAGTGCTCCTTTTGTGACATTGGCCTTGTCAGAATTGCTTTGTTAGCTCTTGAATCTAAAATTGACCATTACTTGAGCTTCTTTTGTTCTCGAGAATCTAAAACTGCTCTTGTGAAACATGAAAAATCAAATCTCAAGATTGTCTTGTGCTTAAATTATGCCAAACTACTCTTACGAGACTGCATGTCAAAGATATGAACTTAGAGATAGTTTGATGATCCAGACGATCTCATAGGGATTGCGTGTCATAACTGTCATGAACCTCAAGATTTATCGCCCTGGTAGAAGCTTAGGAAGAGTTTGTGGATGGCTCCTAGTCCAGGATCTTCTTCACTAAGATATACCTTTAATCAACTTCTGGTCGAAGCTTAGGATGAGTTTGTAGATGGCTCCTAGTCCAGGATCTTGTCACTAAGTTAGACCATTAGTCAACTTCTATATTCATTGCAAATAAAAAAAATTGTTGAAAAATGGGCGTTTGAGAAATTTGAGCAAAATGATTCAATTCAGGACCTGTTTGTCTCTTAATGTGGTCATTGTTAGCTTTTTTATCCCACTTTGATATTTTGACATGGCCAGTATCATTTTATGATCCCTGTTGATGAACTTGCTAAATTTGAAGCTTTGCTTAAATTGATCAAATTTATTGCTTTATATTGAGCCTTCGTGCTTTTCTTTGATATATATATGTCTTATCATGATCTTACTAGCGCTGTTAAGATTGATATGCTGTTTGTGCAATATTAGAAATGCTATCTTGTTCTTTTGGGTAATCTCCAAACCTTCTTGTAATCAAAATTTAAAAAAATACAAAAATGAAGCCACTCCATTGCACTTCATGCATACTCCTTCTTATGCTTCTTTCTCCATTCTGCATTTGTTATCTCTGGACGAGAGGAAGACGTGATTCCTTGATGACTCCATTGTCAAAGGGGGAGAAGATATTTCAATGTTGTATAAAGGAGAGAAGATATAAAAAAATGTTAAAAAGGGGAGAAAATTGGAGAATTTAAAATTTTCTGAAATCTGAGGATCATAGTGAGGGGGAGCATTTAAATTGCATTCTTATCGTCTTATTGTCTTTTCTGAACTTGAAATGCATTTCTTAATCCTCATGATGATCAAAGGTCAATTGAACAATTGTTCTTTCATATGGACCTTAAGTGAGATTTTTGACACTTTTCTGGAATTTAAAGTTTTTAATGCTTTCTTTTGGCTTATCTCACTTGCCTATGCTATTCTGATGCCAGATTGGTCATTTCCATTGCTTTCTCTTGCTTATGGACCAAGTTGTGCCTTTATGCGAAAAAAAAGTATTATACTTTTCAAACCTCTAAATTACATTTTTTGGATTATTGAAAATGTGTTCATCAAGGGGGAGATTGTGGATATCATGGGGATATGCTGCTGGTCTTAAGATGATGTGACAATTGGCAATGACGTTAAAGGTTTATCGTTTCACGTATTTTCGGCAAAGAACCAGTGCTGTCAGGCCTTTGGCGGTCTGACCGACCGAATCGGCGGTCAGACCGGCCATAGGGCGGTCCGACCGGTCACGCCTGGTGGTCGGACCGACCAGTGGCAGTCGGACCGGCCATGGCAACAGTCGGACTGGCTAATTTCAAATATGGTGTTTTGGGCTGGGCCAAAAATAGAGGTTGTAGGCAAGAGAGGGGGTTCTATTGCACTTGGTCTCATAATTTTTGGAGTCTCCAATCAAAAATTCTATTGGTTTGAAAATTCTAGTAGGTTTCAGATTTTCAAGGGTTGAATTTAGCTAAGTCCCAGCTGGCGGTCAGACTGGCCAACAAGTGGCGGTCATAACGGCCATGCTGGCGGTCTGACCAGTTTTCACTTGGATCGTCGTTCTTCGTGGCGGCGATGTTTGGTTGTTAGGTCAAAGTCATGAGTTTCAGTGCATATGTGTTGCATGATGCATGTTTTGACTAACATGGGTCAAGTTGTGAAGAACTTGTTCTCAGATTCGTTTTGCTTTGTCTCTTGTTGTGCAAGTTGCTTGGTTGTCAACGAATCACATTCGCAAATAATAGCATCATGCCACAAGGCGAAGAATCATGCATGAGCATCAACTATTTGCAAAACACATTCGCAAATAATAGCATCATGCCACAAGGCGAAGGTGCATGAACTTCAACCATTTGTAAAACATATTTGCAAATTATAGTCCCATGCTACAAGGATTAAATGCATGAACATCAACTATTTGCAAAACACATTCGCAAATAATAGCATTATGCACAGATGAGCTAGAGCAAGCACAATGAGCTATCAACACATGACTAACTCATGGTACTAGTCAAGACCCTTATTAATAGTACGGCAACCTATACTAGCAATCCGGTCTCCAACCAAACACCAAGATCGGTAAAAGACTAGGAACACAACCTTAGCCCTAGCTAGTCATACCTTTGCTTTAAGCAACTTCTTGAAGCTTGATGACGCACATCTTCACTTCAAGTCCAGGTCATTGACTTTGATAATCATCAACACATGATGATCTCTTTTACTTCAGGATCTTGACTCGATCAACTCATGATGACATCCTTCATCCCGAGTCTTGATATGCATCAACACATGATACATCATTCACTAGACCTTCATCAACACATGAAGAGACTACTTCTTGAACATTATCGACACACGATGATTTTCTTTTCTTCAAGCTCTTCATACGCATCAACACATCATGCATCTTCTTCTTAAATCTTGACTTGATGACGATCAACTCATGATGTCATCCCAAGTCTTTATTACCCTAGAACATAACCTATTCATCCAACTCATGAAAAATATTAGTTCCACAATATGATTATCATTAATTACCATACCATTAACTCATAATGGTGGGACAAGATACTTCAATCTTTTCCTCTTTGGTAATTGATGATAATCACTTCAATTTCACATAATTGAAGGTAGATAAATGAGAGAACAAATGAGTATATACTAACTACACAAGTTTTATATACTCAAGGATATGTCTCAAAGTAAAGATCCACAATATATGTGGATAAAAAGATATGGATCAGTACTAATGAAACCACAAAACATAGAGTGAACTCCCCCTAAATGTGTGCATATAAAAATATGTAATAGCTGTTAGTTGCTGGATTCTTGCTCTTGGTGATGGCAAGATCCTTACTCTCATTGAGAGGATGACACTTGGAGATGGGGCAATTTTCTAGTTTTATTTCTCACACATTGCCATACCAACCTAAGGGGTTGGGGATACAAATTTATAGGCTGTCAACCAGCCAAGCATATGCTAAGATGCTGTCCTAGATGCTAGTCAAGATGCTGTCCTAGATGCTAGTCAAGATCTTTGTCCTAGAAGGCGACAAAAACCACCATGTCTTTGCAGACCCCACAAGCACTAGACAAACACGAGACTTATCCATCACTCTCCCCTAAGTCTTGTGTGTCTCCTTGTGAGAATCTGAGCCATCCGATCTGGCGCGAAGTTCACGGAACTTGATCCGCCAAGAGACTTGGTCGGAAGGTCGGCGGTGGTCTTGGGTGTTGATGTAGTTGGCGGACACTCCCTTCATCCGAGCTTCCGATGAAGTGATACCTCACCGGATGTGCTTCTGCGCTCATGGAAGACGGGGTTCTTCGCCAAGGCCAAGGCGGACTTGTCATCCACCACGAGCTCTCGCCTCGCGTCTCGCCAAGGAGATCGCCAGCGGTGAGCCACCACGAGCCTGAGTAGAAGCGGTAGTGGCTGCAATGTACTCTGCCTCGCAGCTAGACAAAGCCACCACCTGCTGCTTGACCGACTGCCAGCTGATCGGACACTTGCCGAGGAAGTACAGCGTCCGGCTGGTGCTCTTGCTCGTGTCGATGTCGCCGGCGTGGTCATTGTCGTATACTTTCGATGAAGTCGCTGCCGTCTTGGGCACCTTGGTAATGTCTGCCGTGGTCGGAGGTGCCCGCGACGTGGCGGAGGATCCTTTCACGGCTGCTTTGGTGCTCGTCGTCGGTCGCTGCATGAACCGGCTGACGTAGCCGACGGCGAAAGCCAAGTCCGGTCGCGTGTGGACAAGGTAGCGAAGGCTGCCCACAATGCGCCGGTACTGCGTCGCGTCCACCTCCTCCGCCGTACTCTCACGACTCAGCTTCAGCCTCTCCTCCATAGGAGTGTGGGCTGGGTTGCAGTCGGTGAGGCCGCCAGACTCCACGATGCGCTTGGCGTGGCGATCTGGCGAGAGATCTGGGAGCTGTCTGGTGGACCTCGATCCCGAGGTAGAGGAGAGGGGCCCGAGGTCGCTCATCTGGAAGGTGGCCTTCATCTCCGCCTTGAATGCCTCGATCTCCTCCTCCTTGGTACCGGTGATCACAAGGTCGTCGACGTAGACGCCTATCAGCAGGGCATTGCCTCCCTTGCTCCGCCGGTAGACCGCGGCCTCGTGAGTGCTCTGCTGGAATCCCATTTGCTTGAGGGTGGAGTCCAGCTTGGCGTTCCAAGCTCGCGATGCCTGCCGCAAGCCGTAGAGGGCCTTGCGCAGGCGGAGGACCTTGCTCTCCTTGCCGGGGATGATGAATCCTGGCGGCTGGCGGACGTAGACCTCCTCCTTCAAGTCGCCGTTGAGGAAAGCAGACTTGACGTCCATGTGATGAACGCACCAGCCCTCCTGGGCTGCGAGGGCAAGGAGGAGACGCACGGACTCCATCGTCGAAGTCGACTCCCTACTGCTGGACGAAGCCACGTGCCACGAGGCGCGCCTTGTGCTTGATCACCTCTCCAGCCTCGTTTTTCTTGAGCTTGAAGACCCACTTGAGAGAGATGGCGTGGTGGCCGGCTGGAAGATCGGCCAGCTCCCACGTTTTGTTTCACTCGACGGCGTCCATCTCCTCCTGCATCGCATCACGCCATGCCGCGTCTCTCTCCGCCTCAGCGAAGGAACGAGGCTCGCCGTCGTTCTGTGCGAGGTGCAGCTCCGCCTTGAAGTCGCGCTGCGCCAGTTCAGGGACCGGCTGCTCGCTGAGGAGGTCGTCCACGGTACGGTAGCGCAGAGGCTCGCCGCCGTGGTAGGCGTCGATGCGATCCTCGTCGTTGGACAGCGGAGTGGCGAACTCCACCGTGCGCTGCTCGTTGTGGGCCGAAGCTGCCGGTGCTGAGCCTGAAGGAGTAGGTGCGGTGTAGGAGAGCGGCGTGGCGTGGTCTTGGCGGTGGGCTCGCCGAGCACGTGGGCTTCTTGGTGGCGGTGGTGAAGGACTCGCGGGAGGTGGTGGCGAGCGAGGCGGTGGGGTAGGCAAGCTCGGCGAAGGCAGTGCGCTCCCCGCCTCCTCGAAGTGGGCGTGGTCGGCGATGAAATCGGCCGGTCATCGGTCGGCCGTCATCCACCATCTTTCCCCGTCGGCCTCGCCGCCGTCGAACACGACGTCACGCGTGATGCGCATGCGCCGTGTCGCAGGGTCGAGGACGCGGTAGGCCTTGGTGCCCTCTGCGTATCCGATGAAGACCCTTGGCGTGCTCCGGTCGTCGAGCTTGCGACGTGGTTGAGCTCCTTGACGAAGGCCAGGCAGCCGAAGACACGGAGGTGGTTCACCGCGGGCTTGCGCCCGTGCTAGGCCTCGTATGGCGTCTTGTCGTCGAGGGCTTTGGTGGGGGAGCGGTTGAGCAAGATGACGGCAGTCATTACCGCCTCACCCCAGTAGAATGTCGGCATCCCTCTCTGCTTGAGGAGGGCGCGGGCGGTGGCCACCACCGTCTGGTTGCGGCGTTCGATGATGCCGTTCTGCTGCGGGGTGTACGGCGCGGAGAAGTGACGATGGATCCCCTCGTCGGCGCAGTACGCCGCAAACTCGGCCGCCGTGAACTCACCGCCGTTGTTCGTGCGTAGGACCCGAAGCTTGCGGCGCCTCGCCTCGCGGCGGCCTGAAGGCGGCTTGATGGCGTCCGCGTGCAGGTGCGCCTTGGCGTCGAGCGGGGCGGTCCACATGTAGCGGGACACGTCGTCGGCGAGGAGGAGGAAATGGCGCCGGCCTCGGTGTAGCCGGTGTCACGGGGCCACGAGGTCACCGTGTCACGAGCTCCGACTTCTCCTTGGCGTGGAAACTCGCTTTGGCGAGGGAAGGGAGCCGCCACGGCTTGGTGAGGGCGCAGTGTCGCGAAGCGCTCCACGTGGTCGACGTGCGGCATGCCCGCACCATCTCCTTCTTCCGAGCTGCCTTAGGGCCTCAAAGCCGAGGTGCCCAAAGCGCTCGTGCCACCTCCAAGCGTCGTCGTCGCGGCGGTGCAAGACACAAAGGTTGCGCCACTGCGCGTGAAGGGCGTAGAGGCGGTTGCTCTGTTGACCTTGGCGAGGCCGTGGCGATGATCCCGCACGCGGCACCCGTGCTCGATCTCCACGCGCGATCCGTTCTCATCCGGTATCCCAAGGCGATGATGGAGTTCCTCAGCGCGGAATGTAGTAGACACCGGTGGCGGCCGGTGCTCGCCCGATCTTGGCGGCGAAGGCGACAGAGCCGACACCTTTGATCTCCACGGCGGGCGTCGCCAAACAGCGGTGCCTCGAGCGCTGAGTCGAGCTCGGAGAAGAACTCCGCCGCCGGTCATGTGGTGGGTGGCGCGGTGTCGAGCACCATCCGTCGATCTTATCGTTGCGGGCCTTCGCCGAGGAGGCGTGTGCTTTGGCTCGTCAAGGTGGAGGAGAGTCGCTGTGGCCGGTGCCGCTAGAGGTAGTTCGATGCTCGCATGAGCAATGAACAGAGCCGGCTTGTGGATATCATGGAGATATGCTCCAGATCTTAGGATGATGTGACAATTGGCAATGGTGTTAACGGTTTGTCGTTTCACGTGTTTTCGACAAAGTTTTAGAACTGTTCAGGCTTTACGGGCGAGGTCCGACCGCCATAGCACGATCGGTCCGACCGGTCCAAAATCGGTCGGACCGGCCATGTGCGCCGGTCGGACCGGCCGTGACCAAAAGTGGTCAGAACAGGCTGGGCCAAAAATAGAGGGTGTAGGCAAGTGAGGGGATCCCAATGCATTTGGTCTCATAATTTTTGGAGTCTCTAGTAAAAAGTTCTATTGGTTTAAAGTTTCCAGTAGGTTTCGGATTTTGAGGAGCCAAAATTTGGCTGAGTCCCTTTGGCCGGTCTGACCGGCTTGTAGTAGCGGTTAGGCCGGCGGGTGAACGGCAGACGGGCCGGCTCGGCGAGGGCGATCGACCGGTTGTCATTTGAATGTCGTCCTTCGTGGCGGCGTTGTTCGTTGTTAGGTCAAAGTCATGAGTTTCAATGCATATGTGTTGCATGTTGCATGTTTTGACTAACGTGGGTCAAGTTGTGAAGAACTTGTTCCCGGATTGGATTTGCTTGTCTATTGTTGTGCAGGTTGCTTGGTGGTCAACGACGGTCAACGGCGAGGATGATCGGGACTAAGCTTGGAGAGCGAGGTCGAGCGATCGGGTATGCGGGTGAAGTCAATGGAGTCAAGCATGGCGCAGAATGGACAATGATGACCGAGCAGGCGATTCGGTCTGGATCAGTTGGATCAAGCGGCGCGGGGTGGTGCAAGTGCCATGGTGGTTACGGTGGGGCCGATGGGAGAGACTTGTCGACATGAAGAGAGCCATTGATCAACCTACGTGGCGGAGCATGCGAAGTGCCAGCAGAGATGGACTCGGTCTTGAGAAGGACCGAGAAGGGTATTTGGTAATCTTACCAAATACCGCCTTGGTGACCTTTGACGCGACCAGCGAAAGATGGCGTGGAGAAGCGGAGTAGGTCAAGAGGAGATGAAGACGGCGCTTCGAGAAGCGTGCGTGTGTGACCCGTTTGTTTTGGGCCTTAAAGGGAGCCCATTTAAGTTAGAACTTCTAGAAGGTCTAAGTCTCCACTATAAATAGAGGAGGGAGGTGGCTGCACCCCTTTAACCCTTTTCATTGTTGAAACCCTAGTTTTGGCTTAGGGAGAGGATTAGTGGAGGTTAGGGTTCTAGAGAGTTTTGATTTGATCTTGTGCTCTTGGATTGAGCTTTGTCCTCCATTGATGGAGTGGCTGTAAACCCAAACCCTATCAAATCAATCCAAAGAAAGCTTTGATCAAAGATGTGTCTCTTTACCCTTCTTCTCTCTATTTGGTGATTTTGAGTCTTTCTTTGATTCGCATGTTTTTGATTGATTTCTTTACATGATCTAGCTTCTTTGTGACATGTGGGAACACATCTAAGATCATCTTGATCATCAATCACCCACGAGCAAGTTTTTGGATCTCGTTTTCGTTTTGACTCGGTTTTGAACCATCCATCTCTCAAACTGAAAAATATCGTAACTTTTCCAGGGATCTCCATGATCTTCGATTGGAATAGGTTCCTGACATCCTAGAGAAGGTGTGTTCCAAGTTTCATGAAGTTTGGAGTTGTAGATCAAAAGTTAGACCTATTTGCAACTTCATTTTTCGGGCTGATTTCACTGTTCATCAGGCTGGAGGTCAGACCGCCCCTACACAGAGGTCAGACCGCCCATGGACCGGTCAGACCGCCCTTGAGTAGAGGTCAGACCGTCCTACACTTAGGAAATTAAGTTTCGGTTGTTTTTGGTTGTTTTGCTTCGGGGTTTTGATTGAATTCAATTCTAGTCTTCCGTTGTACTGGTATATCGATCTTCATAGCTTCTATAGCTATTGGAGTGAAATTTGTGTTGAATCTAATCTTGGTTGAAAAAGTGAGCGTGCTCCTATTCACCCCCCCCCCTCTAGTCGCCTTTTCGGTCCAACAAGTGGTATCGAGCCGGTTAGTTCAATCTTGATCTTAGCAGGTCCTTTGAACTGGCGATGGATAAGTACTCCACCAAGCCGCATATCTTGATGGGCACGACTATGCCTATTGGAAGAATCGCATGCGAGTCTTCCTTGAGAGCGAAGGACAAGCTATATGGGAGGTTGTTCGAGCCCGCTCGTTCTTCTGAAGTTGTTACGCCGGCTTCAGCGACCCTCTTGGCTAACAACAATAGGGCAAAGAACCTCTTATATGGTGGGCTTGGTAGGCGAGTATGATCAAATTTACAATCTTGAGATCGCGCGAGATTTGGAACACCTCGAAACCTACCATGAGGTTCGTCCCAAATCAGAAAATCGCGAGACGATCTATAAGCGTGAATATAACAAATTCGAGATGCGTCTGGAGAGAGCATCGATGACATTTTCGATCGCTTCAACAAAGTGATTAATCGGATGAAGGTCATGGAATTGAATATTCTCGATGCGAAAATGCCACCCACCTCTTGGTGCAATCAACACCAAGGAGTGGGAGATAAAGGCTACCGCCATTGAGGAGAATGTCAACCTCTCGATCGACTTTGGAGCTGCTCTATAGCAAGCTCAAGACTCATGAGATCAAGAGGATTGATCATCCCAAGAAGGAAAACATGGCCTTGGTAGCGACCGCTCAAGAGAGCTTCGATGGGTCTTCCGAGTCTTCTTACGGATTTTAAACTTCTTGGTTTATCGCAATCCATGAAGAGGAGTTTGAGAGTCTTCACGAGGCGAGTTAGCCCTCATAGTTAGAAAAGCCACACGGGCCTATAACAATATGAGAAACAAAAGAGAGGAGGTCCGTGACTTGCTATGAGTGTGGTGAGCTTAATCACATCAAGACAAAGCGCCCCAAGTTGAAAGGAAAGAGCAACCACAAGGAAAGAAAGCCGACTTGGAAGAAGCATCAATGGAACAAATCAAGATTTGATCTTTGCCAAGTGACAAAGGCCGCTCACCGGTTCTTGCCGCTTTTGGGAACAATCCTTAGCGATGTGGACTCGGGAGCGAGGATGACAAGGAGGAGGAGATCCTCAAGACAAGAAGAAGGGAAGGCCAAGGACTTCACGGCGTTTGCTTCATGGCCGACTCAGACGGCGTCGGCGACGATGAGTACCTCTCTCCTATGATGTCCTTTACGATAGATGCGAAACTATCTTTGAGCAACTCATGAGCGAGGATAAGGCGTTAGAGTATATCATGGCTAGAAACAAGGACTTAGAGTCTCAAGTAGATAATTTGACTTTAGAACTTGCAAATACTAAGACTCTTGAATCGATGAATGTTCTTCTGCCATGCTCTACACTCGAATTTGCTAAACTGCAATCTGCTCATGATATTGCTTTGCAACAACTTGAAAATGCTAGGACTGAGTTAGTTGAGGTTAAATATGCTTCTTGTGAAAAATGCTTAGATTCTAGCAAGTTAGTTGCTTCTGGTGCTGTTGATTCTAGCCTGTGCTCTTTTTGCATTGAACGCGAACATGAAGTTAAAGATATCTTAGAAGCAGTTAGAGCTAAATATGCCAAGCTTAAGGATAGTATTGAGTCTTCTACATGTGCTTCATGTCCTGCTCTTAAACTTGAAATTGCTTTATATAAGGAAAAATATGCTAGAGCTATTAAAGGCAAAACTTGTGAGTCATGTGTTAATCTTGAAAAAGAAAATGCTTATCTTAAGGATACCTTAGAAAATTTTCTAAAGGTAAGAAACAATTAAACATGATTCTGGACAAATCTAAGACTCCTTATAAGAAGTAAGGATTAGGATACAACTCTGTCCAAGATAATTCTAAGCCCAAAGTAACTCAAGTCTTGGAAAATAGGTTAGTTGAATTTAAAACCCAACCTGCAAAAACTATTTTTAAATCCGCGGGTTTTGCCCAAACTTCTGTTAAGTCAAAGGGTGCTTCTCCCAGTGGTATCAAGTACCATTGCACCTATTGCAAGAAGAATGGACATTTGGTTGAGTTCTGTTGGCGTAGGTTGAAAAATGATAAGAAAAAATTTGCTAGAATTTCACTCAATCAACCAAGAGCTTTTACGAGACATGGTAATGTAGAAAAGAAGAAACCTGGTTTAGGATTTGTGTCACATGCTCATCATCATGTTCCTAGACAGGATAACTCTTATGTTAAAGTAACCATTGCTCATAACATAACTTCAAACTTAATCAAGGATAGCATACGCTTTGCATACTACTCATGAGACATGTGTCTCGATCTTGGGTTCCCAAGTCTTGTTTAACTAACCCCATTATTGAGACACATCGTTCTTACATGCCTTGATTTTCGGGATTACCGCGAAAGAGGAAGGACACGTGGTTAAATCGACTCATTTTGTTCACGCCACATGACCGGAGACTCAAGATGGTTCACCTCCTTCACGCGATCGACGGTGATGAATTCATCACCTTTGGAGATGATAGGCAAGGGCGGATTGAAGGAGCAGGATCGATCGGGGTGAGCGACAAGTTCATCCTCAAGGGCGTCGCCCTTGTGGACAAGCTAAGGTTTAATTTGCTTTACGTCTCTCAACTTCTTGATGATGGCTATGAGACTAGATTTAAGAAAAATGCTTGTCGAGTGCTTGATTAATTTGGTGAGCTTGTTTTTGGGATTACTAGAGTTGCTAGGATCTTTGGGTGATTTTTACGAATCTCTTCTTTGGTTCTCTCAAGTGCTTAATTTCATCTTCTTCTTAGAGTTACGGCTTTGCACCGTCGTTTGGGGCACATTGGTTTTGATCATCGTGCGAGTTAGCAACCTTGAGCTCATGAGAGGTTTGCCTAAACTCAAAGCCGTCAAGGATCTTTGTATGTGCGCCACAGTAGGCATGGCAAGCAAGTTGCCGCCTCACACCCATCGATGACTATGGTCATGGTGACGGACCGGGACGGTTGCTTCATATGGATCTTGTTGGTCCCGCTAGGGTTCGGTCGATTGGTGGAAAATGGTACATTCTTGTCATAGTCGATGATTTTCTAGATACACTTGGGTGTTCTTTCTTGCTTGAAGGATGAAGCTTTTGATCATTATTATGATCTTGTTCTTCGTTTGGCTTGAACTTCCGAGTGCCTTGAGAAGCGATCCGCGATGACAATGGCACGGAGTTCAAGAATGCATCTTTGCTTCCTTTTGTCTTTGGCGTGGAATTGAGCATCGGTTCTCCTCCCCACGTCCCTCAACAAAATGGCGTTGTGGAAAGGAAAACAGGACCCTAGTCGAGATGGCTAGGGCGATGCTAGATGAGATAGCACTCAGGAGGTTTTGGGCCAAAGCTATTTCTCTTGCTTGCCATATTACAAATCGTGTCTTTTGAGACCGTCTTTGGGCAAGACTCCTTATGAGCTTCGGTTTTGTAGAAAACCCTCATGTCGCACTTTCAGTCTTTGGATCCAAGTGTTTTATTCTCAAGACAGAAACCTATATAAATTTGAGTCAAGAACTTTTGATGGTTTATTTACGGTTATCTGCACATTGAAGGGGTTTCGGGTTTTAATCTTGAAACTAACTTTGGTTCGGAGACATGCAATGTCACTTTTGATGAGACTAGCCACAGGCTAGATCGGATATTTAGGTGATACACGTGTGGAGAGTATATTTGTAGAGGAAGATGATGATGGACTCGATGATACTCTTCCACTGCTGCTTTGTTGACATTCCTATCCTGCACAAGAACTGCAGTGACTACTTCGCCTTGGTTGAGGCACTGCTGCATCTTCATCATCGCAGATACTGCGGAGGTCGAAGAGGTACTTTCCTCTCGGTGCGCCACTTCACATTCAAAAGCGACATCCGCCGGATCGGATGATAGGTAATATCCATGAGCGAGTCACTCGCTCCGGTATCATGATCCAAACCTCTATTCTCATTACGCTTTTGTAGCTTCTTTTGAACCCCGCGATATATCACATGCTTTATCGATTCGAGTTGGGTCAATGCCATGCATGAGGAGTTAGAGAATTTTGAGAGGAATAAGGTCGGAACCTAGTAGAACCTCCTAGTGGTCATAATGTTATAGGAACCATTGGGTCTTCAAAAACAAACAAAATGAGGATAGTTACGTGATTAGAAACAAGGCTAGGTTGGTAGCTCGGGGTTTTAGCCAAGTTGAGGGTTAGATTTTGATGAGACCTTTGCTCTGTTGCTAGACTAGAAGCTATTCGCATTCTTCTTGCATTTCTTGCCTCTAAGGGCTTTAGATTATATCGGATGGATGTTAATAGTGCCTTTACGAATGGTTTCATAGAGGAGGAGGTTTATGTTAGGCAACCCCTGGGCTTTGAGAATCCCAAAACCCACATCATGTCTTCAAGCTATCCAAAGCCTTGTATGGTCTTAAACAAGCCCCTAGAGCACAGTATGATAGACTTAAGACCTTCTTGCTTAAGAATGATTTTGAGATGGGTAAGGTAGACAAGACCTTGTTCATTCTTAGGCGTGGCAATGATTTCTTACTTGCTCAGATTCGTTGATGATATTATCTTTGGTGGTTCTTCTCATGCTCTTGTTTCCGACTTTTACGAGACTATGTCCGGGAATTTGAGATGAGCATGATGGGAGAGCTCAATTACTTTACGGGGCTTAAAATCAAGCAATGTAAGGAAGGATCTTCATCCATCGGACAAAGTATACTAAGGATCTGCTCAAGCGCTTGACATGGGTGATCGCAAGCCGATCGCCACTCCCATGGCGACATCGGCCGCTTTGGATCGGATGAGGAAGGAGAAGCGTGGATCAGCGCGAGTACCGCATGACATGATCGGCTCCCTCCACGCACTGACGGCCTCAAGACCGGACATCCACTTCACGATCTGCCTCTGCGAGGTTTGAGCGTCTCAAGAACTTCCCATCGCCAAGTCGTATTAGCGCATATTCGTATTTACACTCTACCCTCGGTATGGCATTTGGTACTCTGTTCTTCTTCTTTATCCATTCGGGGTTTTCGATTCGATTTTGCGGTACATCGACGATAGGAAGAGTACCTCGGGCACTTGTCACTTCCTAGGCACTTCTCTTGTTTCTTGGTCTTCTAGGAAGCAGTCCTCTGTTGCACAATCTCTGCTGAAATTTGAATATGTAGTTTCTTGCTAGTTCTTTGTAGTCGATTTTATGGATGGTATCCACTCTTAAGGACTATGGGTTAAATTTAGCTAGTGTTCCTCTTTTACTGCGATAACATACGCTATTAACATTGCTAAGAACCTGTGCAACACTCTAGGACCAAGCACATTGACATTCGCTATCACTTCCTTAGAGACCATGTCGAGAAGGGTGATATTGTCTTTGCACTTCGTGAGTCAGAGGCTCAAGCGGTGATATCCTCACCAAACCTTTAGACCCAACTAGGTTTGCCACCTTGAGAAGCGAGTTAGGGTAATTTATCCCTATGGGTTGGTTTGAGGGGAGTTCGATCTTTTCGATCTTACCTTGTTCTTTTGATCTTTTATTGTTCTTTTTACGAACTTATTGATCTTTTGAACTTTTTAGGCTTTTAGGCTTTTATTGCATCTCATTGTATCATATTGCATTCATATGAAAAATACATCAAGTGGTATGAAAAATCCAAAAGATGCATTGTAACATAAGATTTTACCTTATCTTTTAAAAATTGATGAAGCTTTGCTTATTACCCTTTGGAGCTTTAGTATTTCAATTCTTGCTCAATGCCATGTCTAGTTCTTTGACTTGCTAGAATTATCATGCTTTTACATGTGTAGCTAAGTCTTTGCAATATGAGCTAGAACTCTAAAACAACTCGAACTAAAAATTGCAATTTGCAGATGTTTTAGCGAGTTGCGCATTAGTGCTCCTTTTGTGACATTGGCCCTGTCAGAATTGCTTTGTGAGCTCTTGGATCTAAAATTGACCATTACTTGAGCTTTTGTGTTCTTGAGAATCTAAAACTGCTCTTGTGAAAAATGAAAAATCAAGATTGTCTTATGCTTAAAATGTGCCAAACTACTCTTACGAGGCCTTGTCAAATGACATGAACTTGGAGATAGTTTGATGAACGAACGATCTCATGGGGATTGCTTGTCGAAATGACATGAACCTCAAGATTTGTCGCCCTGGTAGAAGCTTAGAAAGAGTTTGTGGATGGCTCCTAGTCCAGGATTTTCTTTACTAAGATATACCTTTAATCAACTTCTGGTCGAAGCTTAGGATGAGGTTGTGGATGGCTCCTAGTCTAGGATCTTGTTACTAAGTTAGATCATTAGTCAACTTCAATATTCAATGCATATCAAAGCTGTTGACAAATGGGCTTTTGAGAATCTTGAGCAAAATGATTCAATACAGGACTGATTGACTCTTAATGTGATCTTTGTTAGATTTTTATCTCACTTTGACATTTTGACATGGCCAATTTCATTTTAGGATCCTGTTGATGAACTTGTTTGAATTTGAAGCTTTGCTTAAATTGATCAAATCTATTGCTTTACTTTTGAGCTTTTGTGCTTAGTTTTGATATATATGTCTTACCATGATCTTGCTAGCATTCATCGGGCTTGATATGTTGTTTGTGCAATATTAGAAATCTTTGGCTAGCTCTTTTGGGTAATCTCAAAGCTTCTTGTAATCAAAAATTGAAAAATACAAAAATGAAGCCACTCCATTGCACTTCATGCATACTTCTTCTTTTGCTTCTTTCTTCATTCTCGCAATTGTTATCTCGGATGAGAGGAAGGCGTGATTCCTTGATGACTCCATTGTCAAAGGGAGAAGATATTTCAATGTTGGGGAGAAGTTTATACAAAGGGAGAAAGTTGGAGAATTTGAAATTTTAGAAATCAGAGGATCATAGTGAGGGGAGTTTTGAATTGCATTCTTATTATCTTATTGACTATTACGAACTTGAATTGCATTTATTACTCCTCACAATGATCAAAGGTCAATTGAACAATTGTTCTTTCATTTGGACCTTAAGTGAGATTTGTAACTTTTAAAAATCAAAGTTTTATGCTTTCTTTTGCCTTATCTCACTTACCTATGCTATTCTGATGCCAGCTTGGTCATTTCCATCGCTTTCTCTTGCTTATGGACCAAGTTGTGCCTTTGTGCGAAAACGAAAGTATTTTACTTTTCAAACCTCCAAATTACATTTTCTGGATTATTGCCAATGTGTTCATCAAGGGGGAGATTGCGGATATCATGGGGATATGCTCCAGATCTTAGGATGATGTGACAATTGGCAATGGTGTTAACGGTTTGTCGTTTCACGTGTTTTCGACAAAGTTTGAGCTGCTCGAGCTTTACGGGCGGCGGTCCGACCGCCATAGCAGCGGATCCGACCGGTCCCAAATCGGTCGGACCGGCCATGTCGCCGGTCGGACCGCCGTGACAAAAGTGGTCGAGCAGTGGGCCAAAAATAGAGGGTGTAGGCAAGTGAGGGGATCCCAATGCACTTAGTCTCATAATTTTTGGAGTCTCCAATAAAAAGTTCTATTGGTTTAAAGTTTCCGATGGGTTTGGATTTTGAGGAGCCAAAATTTGGTGAGTCCCTTTGGCGGTCGGCCGGCTTGTAGTGGCGGTCGAGCCGTGAGGGTGAGCAGTCGAGCCGCCTCGGGCGGTCGACCGGTTGTCATTTGAATGTCGTCGCCGTGGCGGCGTTGTTCATTGGCTAGGTCAAAGTCATGAGTTTGGTGCATATGTGTTGCATGTTGCATGTTTTGACTAACGTGGGTCAAGTTGTGAAGAACTTGTTCCCGGATTGGATTTGCTTGTCTATTGTTGTGCAGGTTGCTTGGTGGTCAACGACGGTCAACGGCGAGGATGATCGGGACTAAGCTTGGAGAGCGAGGTCGAACGATCGGTATCTTGGGTGAAGTCAATGGAGTCAAGCATGGCACAGAATGGACAATGATGACCGAACGGGCAGTTCGGTGCGACTGGTTGGATCAAGCGGCGCGGGAGTCGGTGCAAGTGCCATGGTGGTTCTGGTGGGAGCCGGATGGGAGAGACTTGCCGACATGAAGAGAGCCATTGATCAACCTACACGTGGCGGAGCATGCGAAGTGCTTCGCGCAGATGGACTCGGTCTTCAGAGAAGGACCGAGAAGGGGTATTTTGGTAATCTTACCAAATACCACCTTGGTGACCTTTTGACGACCCGCGGCGAAAGATGGCGTGAAGAAGCGGAGTAGGTCAAGAGGAGATGAAGACGGCGCTTCGAGAAGCGTGCGTGTGTGACCCGTTTATTTTGGGCCTTAACGGGAGCCCATTTAAGTTAGAACTTCTAGAAGGTCTAAGTCTCCACTATAAATAGAGGAGGGAGGTGGCTGCACCCCTTTAACCCTTTTCATTGTTGAAACCCTAGTTTTGGCTTAGGGAGAGGATTAGTGGAGGTTAGGGTTCTAGAGAGTTTTGATTTGATCTTGTGCTCTTGGATTGAGCTTTGTCCTCCATTGATGGAGTGGCTGTAAACCCAAACCCTATCAAATCAATCCAAAGAAAGCTTTGATCAAAGATGTGTCTCTTTGCCCTTCTTCTCTCTATTTGGTGATTTTGAGTCTTTCTTTGATTCGCATATTTTTTGATTGATTTCTTTACATGATCTAGCTTGCTGTGACATGTGGGAACACATCTAAGATCATCTTGATCATCAATCACCCACGAGCAAGTTTTTGGATCTCGTTTTCGTTTTGACTCGGTTTTGAACCATCCATCTCTCAAACTGAAAAATGTCGTAACTTTTCCAGGGATCTCCATGATCTTCAATTGGAATAGGTTCCTGACATCCTAGAGAAGGTGTGTTCCAAGTTTCATGAAGTTTGGAGTTGTAGATCAAAAGTTAGACCTATTTGCAACTTCATTTTTCGGGCTGATTTTACTGTTCATCAGACTGGAGGTCAGACCGCCCCTACACAGAGGTCAGACCGCCCATGGACCGGTCAGACCGCCCTTGAGTAGAGGTCAGACCGTCCTACACTTAGGAAATTAAGTTTCGGTTGTTTTTGGTTGTTTTGCTTCGGGGTTTTGATTGGATTCAATTCTAGTCTTCATTTGTCTTGGTATATCGATCTTCATAGCTTCTATAGCTATTGGAGTGAAATTTGTGTTGAATCTAATCTTGGTTGAAAAAGTGAGCGTGCTCCTATTCACCCCCCCCCCTCTAGTCGCCTTTTCGGTCCAACACGGCTACTCCTCCTCCTCCGCCTGCGCGACGTGGGCCTGTCCGCGTCGTGGCTGTCGACAATCCTTGGCCCAATGACCAGGCTTGCCGCAGTTGTGGCAAGAGCCGTCTCGTGCCGGCTTCTGCTTGCCAGCGGCGCCGCCCTGGGCGCTTCCACGGTCATCACCCTCGGCACGTCCTCGCGCCCCTGCCTGGGCGTCTTTGCGCGGCTTGCCGCGCTTGCCACGCTTGCGGCCGCCTGTCGTGGAAGAAGGCTCCCCCTTCTTCCTGTCACCTTGGCCGGCGGCCCACTGTTCCCGAGTGAGGAGGAGCTTCCCGCCAATGGTGACGGGTCCCGAGAGGCGCTGTGGCTCATCGCTGTCAACAACCTTGAGGCGACCCAACGCCTCCTCGATCGTCATCGTGGAAGGTCAGCGAGACTCGATCGGCGAGCCATCTGCTTGTACTTTTCGGGGGCCTTGGCGGAAGAGCTTTTCCACAGCTCTCTCCTCGCCGTAGGTGTCGTCGCCGAACTGCACCATCTTCTGCAACAGAGTGTTGAGACGGAGAGCAAAGTCATCAACGTCCTCACCTGGCTTGAAGGCCAGGTTCTCCCACTCCTTGCGTAGTGACTGTAATGTAGATTTGCGGGCGCGGTCGCTGCCGATGCGTGCTGCAGCGATGGCGTCCCAAGCCTCTTTGGCAGTCCGCTTGTTAATGCGAAGCGCATCTCGGTGGGCTGCGATGATGAGAGCATTCGGCGCCGTCGATCTGGTCGTGGTCGGCGTCGCCAGATGGGACCGCATCCCACATATGCCGCACTGGAGCTTTACCCTCATCACGCGACCACTTGCGTAGTTGGTCTTGGTGAGGTAGGCCACCCGCCACCGGGCGGCGTCCTGACGACGACCGGTACTCGTGGCGACCACGGTGCCGAACGGGGAGAGAGCGCGTCGCTGTGAAGGCGCGCTCTCTGTCGACCCGTATGCCGCCGCCGTCGTGCCTCCTCGAAACGCCGCCGTGCGTCGCGCTGTCAGAAGTGCCGCCGCGCGTGGGCGTCGCGCGCGCGCCATGCGCCGCTCACCCTCGCTTTGCCTCCTTCTCCGGCTCAAGGTGTGCGTTGGCGCTATCATCGGCGAGAGATGGAGCTGCTGTTGCTGCCGCCGAGAACCTCGACCTCCATTCTTTGCCGCGCTGCATCTGCCGCCGCCGCCGCTTCCACCTCGCTCGCTTGCTGCTGCCCGCTCCGCCGTACCGGCCTTGATGCCCTTTCGCGCCGCGGCCTTTGTCGCCGCTTCGCTCGCGTTCTTCTGCCACAGCGAGTTCGGCTTCCTGCCGCCGCCGCGTGCTCGAGGCGACCGAGTGCTGAGACTGTCCTGCGGACATGGCGCGCCACCGGGGCTAACTGCGTGGAGAGAGCGCCTCGATGAGCTGCTTGCTCGTCGAGCGGGGAAGAGTGGCGAGCGGTCGGGCTGCTGCTTTGCTAGTTGGAAATTCTGCTGCGAGGCTGAAGCTGCAGAGAAGGGATTGAGCAGGAGATGCTCAGGCTACAGGATAGCGTAGCTCTGATACTAATTTGTTAGTTGCTGGATTCTTGCTCTTGGTGATGGCAAGATCCTTACTCTCATTGAGAGGATGACACTTGGAGATGGGATAATTTTCTAGTTTTATTTCTCACACATTGTCATACCAACCTGAGGGGTTGGAGATACAAATTTTTAGGCTGTCAACCAGCCAAGCATATGCTAAGATGATGTCCTAGATGCTAGTCAAGATGCTGTCCTAGATGCTAGTCAAGATGCTGTCCTAGATGCTAGTCAAGATGCTGTCCTAGAAGGGCAGCAAAAACCACCATGTGCTGCAGCACCACAAGCACCAGACAAACACAGAGACTTATCCATCAATAGCAACATATACACATATTCATGTTATACTTGTGGTGGAGTTTAACCTATATTTTGGATGAGAGGAATACAACAATATATAGCAATATGATGTCAAATGCATACCTATTTGAATTTCACCTTTATATCCAAATGAGACGACACACTAGATATAACAATAGAAATATTAGTCTTATAAATAGATTTGTCATTAATCACCAAAACACTCCATTAACTCGTAATGGCGGCGGGTCTAGATCCTTCACTAGTCCCTGTTATGAATATTGTGTGTATATTGAAGAGCCCCAATGGGCAATATATATATGAGTACAAGAGGTGTATGCCATATACAGAAAATGCAATACAAAAGACAGATAAGAAAATACAAAAGAGTCCATATTCTAACTCCTATTCTAATACCCCCTCAAATGTAAGGCGTATACAATAGCATTGCATTTGGAAAGGGTTGACACTAACATATGGAAAATCCGAAGTCCAAGTCTTAACAATGTCGTCGTAGCATGCAGCTCTTGGAAAATATATCGAGTATCAAAAGATCTCCTCCCATCCGGTTTCGTGCGACAACTCATAAAGCACAAGGTGCAGGAGCAAAGTCGACCGCGGCAACACACCGAAGAAGATGATGAAATTGACAAAAATAGAGAAGGCTGTCAAGTCAAGCCGAATAGGAATAGGTGGAAGCATAACAGTGAAGATCGAATCCCAAGATGACAACAGCGCGAAAGAAGCGCGGTGGCCTTAGAAGCTTGGGGCGGTGATATCATAACGACTTCTATAATCTGCACGTGGCTCAGAAAGAGGAGTGGGAGAGGCGGCTGCTGCCATGCATTTGGCAATTCCTATGCTTCTATGTCTGACAATAAATTTGTGAACTCGCATGACTTAGACAAACTCAAAGATTGAGTGGTACGAACTTGGATGGACGCAACGGAAGAAACGACACGAAAGTGGAAACGCATAAGGATAATTAGCAGCAGTAAGGGAGCTAGTGAGACGTAGGTGGTGAGATGGAGATGGAGTCGAGGCCGGCGGCGATGGAGGTGGAGAGGGGTCAAGGCGGCGTTAAAGGTGAGGTTCAGGATACCTGTGGACTCCGACCACAAGGCGACCGAGTTCTGGCTCTTTTCCTTCGCGAGGCCGCACATGAGCGCCTTCCACCTCTCGTGGTTCTCCTTCTTCTGCTGCTTTGTGTCCACGTTTGCGCCGCGCCTTGCTGCCGCTTATCCCAAGACTGCGCTTTCCGATGGCCACGAACATCGGCAACGCCGGGATCACGTCGGTGTTCGCGCGTGTCGCCATGGGAATGACGTGCGACCTGGTCGGGCCCCACCTGGCATCCGTGTCGCTGATATTGATCACCACGCCGGCAGTCTACTGCTAGTCCATCATCCAGTCTGTGTCGTCGTACCTGCTCGTGGGGTTCTTCACGGGCTTCTTGCTGGCGTCATTCGTGTCGGCCTTGATTCGGATGAGCTCCATGTTCTCGCCGCCCAAGGTAGGGTGGGCAACAGCGTCGCCGGGCCAAGCGCGACTTCTCATGCATGCGGTGTACGATGCCATCCTCACGCTGGCCCAATCTGGATGGATTAGGATTTGGCACAGTACTTGAACTCCTCGCGTCTACAACCCGTGTGGACTAAATTTGCTGCTACTACTTCTCCTGGAAAAACTACAACTAATGTGGCCACCCTCGGGAGCGAAGATTGCTCCTCCCAGGGGCAGCGGGCAGCGGAAACAAGCTGGAGGCTAGGTTAGAGGCTAGGTTTAGAACCTTGGTTCTGATACCATATTATGAATATTATGTGTATATTGAAGAGCCCCAATGGATAATATATATAGGAGTACAAGAGGTGTATGTCATATACAGATATGGTAATACAAAAGACAGATAAAAAAATACAAAAAAAATCCCTATTCTAACTCCTATTCTAACATTCCCAACATCAAGTTACACGCCCTAAAGGCCATATAAAATTGTACGCACAAATTCGAGAAGCTATAACAACTGTAAGTTGACGGGCTACATTTCGAGTATTACACGTCCCCCGAATGAATGGCAAATTGAGAAAATAATGGTGGCCCAAAATGTTACTACAAATGAGGTAATAATGATAGCATACAGGATTGGATCATATGACTTCCTCCTATCTTCTGATGCCACAGGACCTGAACTGGAAGAGCATACATTCATTTGTGAAACCATGTGAAGATTGCTGTTGCCTTCATAACTGGCGATGCCAAATGACCCGAATTGATTCAAGTTTGGCACACATCCTGATAGGTTGTTGTTTGCTACAGAGAAAACCTCCAATGATGAAAGCTGAGCTAACTGCCATGGTATTGATCCGCTCAACTCATTGTGGGATAGGTCCATACTTTCTATCTCACTCATGTCGGAGAAGGTTGTTGGGATTTGGCCAGTGAATAAATTATATGACAGGTTGAGCGACTTGATATGACTCAGATTTCCTACCTCCCATGGAATTTCTCCCGATAGCATATTCATGGATAAGTCAATGCCAGACATCAGATTTAGGAAATGACGCCCATATGTGTAAATATTCCCTTTAGTAGCAAACGTGAAGCCTTGCAAATCATAACGACTGTTGTACGTGAATGATGAATCCTCAGAGTCTGTATCAGCAGAAATTGTTTCAAAAGAACCACCACCATATACTGAGAACCAAAAGTTCAGGTCATATGCATGACCTCCAAATGGGATGCTGGCAATACAAGGTGGTAATGAACCTGAGAGTCTGTTGCGCGACAAGTCAATTATGTTCAAATTCTGCAGATGACACAGGTTTGGAGGGATTTGTCCCTCAAACTTATTGCCGGCTAAGAAGAGTAGACTCATAGAATCAAGATATTGCAACCAATCAATGTTGCCCGTGAACTGATTTTGCCTAAGATCCAGAGCTATAACATAGGTGCTATTGAAAAAAGAATATGGTAGTACATCACCTAAGAAGGAATTCCCAGACATGTTCAGAAGATTAAGAGGTAAGGAACTGCTACAGTGTGGTATAGACCCTGAAAGATTGTTATTTGATATATCTAAAAGCTCAATTGTTGTTAAGCTGCAAATGCTGGGATGAATTTGACCAGTTAAATTGTTACTAGCAAGACTCAAAGCATGCAGCCCAGAAAGATTCCAAAATGAAGAATCAAGTTCACCAGATAACTTGTTACCATGTAAATCCATGATTTTTAGATTACCTGACAAGTTTTGAGGTAGTTCTCCTTCAAATTTGTTGCCATCTAGGTATACTTCAAACAGAGAGGATGACAAGTTATTGGCCCCACTAAATATCAGACCTCCAAGATTGTTGTTCGAGAACTGCAAGATTCTCAGTGCGACACAATCAGTGAACAAGCAAGCTGGGACTTCTCCTGTAAATTTGTTATTTGATAGGTCCATAAATAGCATTCGGCTAAGTTTACACAGCGATGGTGGTATGTCCCCGGAGATAGCATTGTGAGAAACATCTAGTATCTTCAGTGCTGGAAATACTGAGCTGATGTTGGTTGGCAGTTGCCCACGACATGGTTCATAGATATGTTGATAATTCCGAGATTAGATTGGCGATACCATATTGGGTATAACGATCCTGTTAGTGAGTTATTTCCAAGATTTAGGTAGACTAGTGTCGATTCCTTTGTAAACAACCAATTTGGCATGCTCCCTGACAAGTTATTGCTGGACAGGTCAAGTACTTGCAAATGATGCTGTGAGTGTAGAAAAGATGGTTGTGCAATAATGCTCTTGTCAATGTTACATCCAGAGAGTAGTAAATAGCTCAGTTGGAACGAAGGTACCCATCTAGGGAAATTGACTTCAACAACCAAATTAGCATTTCCAGACAGGTTTATCTCCTCGAGTTTGGGGCAGTTTCGTAGCCAAAAGAATGAAAATTTACTGCTTAGATTGTTTCTTGATAGCTTGAGAGTTTGAAGTGACTTCGAAAGGTTTGAAGATGAGCTTATAGGTATATCTCCTTGTAAGAGATTGTCCGCAAGATCTAGGTATTCAAGGCGTGGAAGTGAAAATAAGGATGCTGGGAGCCTTCCATTCAATTGATTGGACCTCATGTGCAATTTTCTCAGGTTCTTGAGATTTCTGAAATCTGCCATATATGTTTGCATATACCCTGTAATAAAGACAAATAGCACCAACATAAAAGAATGCCAAATTTATTCATTTCTATACCTGCGTTGTGAAGAGCACCAGTAACGTTGTTTCTATCCATATTTATGACTTGCAGATAAACCAATGTCCCGAGAGATGCTGGGATACACCCCATCAAACTGTTATCACTGAGGTTGAGACACTGAAGTTTAGCCAATCCTACAAGGCCTGAAGAGTTTATATATTATTATTATTTTCTCCATAAAGTGCTTCTGTAGAAAATATTGGAAGACAAGATCAAGTTAGCGCATACATTGAACAGGAGTTTTATACATACCATCCAAATTATGTAAACACGCAAAATTCAAAGAGAGATCCAGCAGCTGAAGCTCATGAAACGAAGAAAAGATGGTCAAGTTCAGATTCCAGTTACATCCAGCTCCATTGCTAGGGGGTGCCTGGGGAAGGTAGATAGAGGAAAGGTCCAGGCGCGATATGCGTTGTGTGCTGCTGTTGCATGTGACCATCTCCCATGAGCAGCAGTTATCACCTTGCCCCCATGAGACAGGCACCTTGGAGTGCGCAGTCATCAACGACGACCGGATGTCCATGAGGGCTATCCTCTCCTCCAGGAAGCAGCCAAATGAAATGCAAAACATGGACTGCTGCAAGTATAGGACCCAAAGCAGCAAGGGTCTCCATGAAAAGTAGCAGGTCATATGAGAGTTTTTGCTTCTTTGACGGCTGCAAGAGCTGTGGTGACAGTCTTGAGGATCTAGACTCTGGAGAAATGATGGATTGGGAGGTTAGTGTTCTGAGTCTATATATTGGGGGAATTGGAGAGATAACTAGTGCAAAACAATAATTAGGTGCAATCTTGAAATCATTTCTGTTTGGGCACTAAGTCATCTGAAAAAAATAGGAAAAAATTGTAGACGCACTTCTTAATTTGCTCTAGTTGTAAAATTTCGAGTTCAAATTCATCCTGTGCCAAGAGTATAAAAAAATAAGAAAATTCTTACAAATTATATATTAAAAGGAAAATGTAAGGACAAAAAAATATATTGTTTATTGCAAACTTCTCTTTTTTGTTTTTTCTACCACATTTTGAGTTTGAAGTTGAAATATTGAAGGATGGTAAAATACTATTGGCTTTCATGTTAATTTGGTACCCAAAATGAGATGGTTTTCATGATGCACATGGTTGTTAGTTTGCACTAGAAATCTCCCCCCTACATATTTTTGCTTTGCTATTTGTTAGTAATATTTCGCCTCTGACCTTCTTGGTCAGATACTCCCCCAGTCAGAACAAAAATGTCATATGGGAAGTTTTGCCAAACAATACATTTTAAACAGTTATATTTTTCTTAACCGGAAATAGTTACGTTGTTTACATGAAAATAATGAGCAGGTTCATCATAATTTTTTTTAATATTTACAATGTTCTACTTGTATAACTTTTACATGTATATCGTTATTAAATTAATGGTCAAAGTTGAGACAAAACACTTAGGCTGCGTTTAGTTCGAGTTTAGGACAATCACGTTAGCTAATCTGAATCCAGCTAAGTTAGCTTAACCCAGATTTTGTGTTTGGCAACAAACCCAAATAGCCCAAAATATTGTTCGGCTAGACGAGGTGGATTAGCAGTAGAAAAAGAACTATTTGACCGGGTTAACTTAACCTTGCCTAACACTAAACCAAATACAGCCCAAAAAGTTATCGGCTAAAGGGTGGTTAGGAATAGCGAGGTAGGTGTAAATCAGTAACGTCTCTTGGTACATGGAACAAAGCTCACCGTTTTCCGCTTGATAGCGAACCAAGCGGTCATGGAGACTACGGTTTCAGGAAATCCACGTTAATTTTGTGCCCACATCTGGAACAAAACACGATTACCCCAACCAGTTCAGCATATTCTTTGTTGTACTCTGGTCACTTAGCTAGTGGCAAGCATGGCTTAAAGAAACATGACTAGCTTGCCAGTAGAAACCCTCCTCTCACTCCCTCCGTTTCACAATATGTAAGAAACAGTTGATAAATATAATTGATGGCATTAGATCATAATGATTTCCTCAAACATATTCATAACTGGATTCACTCGTATGTCACTGTATAGCAACTACTCTCCCTGCCCACAAATAAGTTTTTTTTTTTAAACTTTTCACGGCCTCCAGTGCAAGACTTTGACTATAGTTTTTTTATAGGAAAAAAGTCAATCCGTGGTCCCTTAACTTTTCAATACGTCCAATTTTCATCCCTTATAAATAAAACCAGATAGAACATGTATTTCTCCAACCGGCAAAACCAGAGGAAATCAATCCAAAGCCGGTTTTTGTGAGTTGTTTTTAGTGATATGGCACTGACTAGGATCATCGATCATTGGCATATTCTTGTCCACTAGGCAGCGTGCGCTCACACACACACTCTTTCTCTTTGTGTGTATCTCTTTCATGGCCAAAACGGAGGGAGCATGGGAGAGGGCGGGAGGCTACAGCAACTGGGTGGCGGCAACGGGGCAAGAACGACATATTCCCAAGCACTACTGTCCATTTTGTAACAGATTGTGAGGATGGGGAGATCGGTGGTGGCCAGAAGGGGGAAAGCTAAGGCGGTGGCCGTGGGCAAAGGATCTCACTGGTGGCGAACTCCGGCGGTATCCGGCCCCAAATGGCGAACGCACGAGTACGTCGTAACCTTGGGGATCCCTCCTATGGTGGAGTCTTGGCGCATGCTGGTGCATGCATGGCTAGCGACGGCGAGGTATGCGGTGCCATGGTGGTTGCTCGACAATGGTGAGCTCCGGTGGTGGCCTGGTACGGGCAAGTGCATAAGGAGTTCAGGAGGAAGAGGTGGCAGTGATGATGTGGATGGTGTAGTTGGGGGAGGCCTGGAACGGCAAGAATAGGTATGAGTTTGCGGACAGAACTTGGCCATGGCGCGACGGGGCTCTTAGTGAAGAAGATGAAGAAGAGATAGCTTGGTGTGGTTGCAAGGGAGCAAGGAAGAAGATGGTGGCTTCAATTTGCAGAGGATAACGACGTGGTCGACGAATTCAAGGATTTTTGTGTGGGCATGGTTCGAGATGAGGGCTCACCTCCAATGGCTTCCTCAGCCTGCCGTCGCCGTAGACACTAAGGGAGGGGGTGGCGAAGGGGAACGACGGCGTCGGTGCATTGGTGGAGAGGGCTGGCGACGACGGCGTGCGTTGGAGGGAGCAACAAGCAAGGGTTGGGTGGAGAGAGTACGGGGAGGAAGAAGAGATTATGTGGCATCCACGTGGGCTGAGTCAGCTATAGACTAGCATCTGATGTGAACGCCACATGGGACAAAACTGGGCTTTATTAGGTCAACATCATAGTCAAACAGGTGGATACAGGCAAGGCTTATCTGGATTAGACGAACTGAATGGATGTACTTTTTCCTTTTTTATCATGATATACTAGCAAAAAAAACACGTATTATGAAGCATTTTGTAAGATAAATCCAATAACATTATTATTTTTATGTAGTCAATATATATACTTTCACATATATTAATGATCAATGCTTTAAAAAGTTGATCGACTCCCACGGCGAATTATATTTAGAGACGGGGGTGTATAAAGTGCATGAGTAAAGATCTTTCTGTCTGCTTTTCCTGCGTAGAGAAAAGTGACAATTTTTTTCCTTTTCAAAGCACCATGTGAAAATTCGCACGTGACCGAAAATGTCGATGCATCATCTTTCTCTTATCTATCCATTCCCCTGTAGCACCTTGCGACTCAAATTTGATGACCCAAGATGGGTCTATGCCAAACATAGACTTAAGATTTTACGTCTGTCGTAGCGTTGTAGCAAAAATGCTAAACATCAAATACAAGGTACCTTTTTATTTTGGAAGACGATTGAACATGAAAGAGCCAAAGTAGTGGTGATGTGAATTTTATATTACGGATGTGTATGAATAAGAGAATAAAGAGAGAGTCCCCTTCTTACATACCTTTAAGGCTTTATTTATAAAAAGCAGGAAGGAATATTTACCTTCTTACCATCACAATGTACTAAGAGAGAACATTTAGGTACATTTACTTAAATACATCACACCCATGTGCAAAGATTTCCTATAGTAGTGGAGGTGAATCTACATAGGGAGCAGCGACCGTCGTGATTGATAATTGGATCAGGAACTACCGTGGACTGATGGCCATAACGTAAGATCACCTGCCGAGTGCAATAGGCTAAAGATGGCATTTTGAAGAAAGTTTTGTGCTTGGATCAGAAGTCGCATCAATTTTTATCCTTCAATTTGTTTCTTTGTAAATTGACTGAAAAGCTGAGCCTTTCTGTTTATCATGCATTTTGTTTTTATATTTAAAAAATGTTCTTCTTGAGTCGCAAAAAGGAGAGTTTATCTTGCATTTTATACAGTTCAATTTTGTTTCCTATTACCCTATTGTCAGGACATTTGTGCGCAAGCGCACACACATAAAAATAAAGAGAGTAGATGCACATGGAATATTTTAAGATCAAATTCATCCATACAAGTATCCATACAACGTTCGAAGTCTCAAGTTTCGAAGTTAGGTCCTTCTCCAGTGGTCAAAATTTCGTGTTCACCAAACGTCACAGCACTTTGTTGGAGCAGGTAAAAGACCACACAAACTTACACAAATCAGAATGAAGAGCAAAGCACCGTCACTTGAACTGAATGTTACTTCACTAGAGCGGTATGGCCTTTTTGCAAGAGGCAGTCTTCACTTTCTCACCAGCCTAGTAAACCGAATCTCATTCGAACCAACTGGAAGCAAACATGAAACATATTTCAGTTGACCAAATACCGCCTATTTAGACCGTCAATTTTCATTTCTCAACGGCGTAACCACATTTCGTGCTAAATTGTACTCAAACCTATCTTAAAGATATTAAAAAATGGTTGGTGTAATAGTTAATAATTTTTAATTATCATTGAATAACTAAATTTTACAAACACATTTGGACTAGTACAGGCTTATAAATTCCGGATTCCGAAAAATCACAGATCACGATGGGTACCGGCTCCAAGCTGGTTACTGGTTCTCCCAGGCAGTTTTATTTGTTGAATTTAAACACAAATTTTGAATTTTACCTATTCCCGTCTGGAAATATTGCTCAGTAATTTGAATTCAAAATTTAAATAGTTCCAGGCCTTAATTTGTTGTCCTGATACCCAAAGGGAAAACGAGCTAGTTATTATTGCCGAGATTTGAAACCCTGGACTAGTATGAGGTCTACTTTACTGCCCGACTTACCTTGCTACCTCCACAGATATCTCGTGTCAACTTGTGGGTTTTTGAAATTTGCCATGCACCCATACCCGTTGCATGTCCTTCCCTTTCTTTCTATTCACTGATCGAACACAGCAGTATTCGAGCTCCAACTGCACACAGATAAGCAAATGCAAGTCAGCGTTTCATAAGTTGTAGACTCGTACTGAAACAAAGCAAACCACCAAGACAAATTATATATAAGGAAGCCCAAAGAAATGAAACAATATAATAATTAACCAGATGAAGTAGGGTAACTATAGCAGCCTGTTGATGGATTTTTGGAGTGAAACTGAAACCATGGAAGATTGGTACAGTACAAAGTAATTTACTGTGACTCAACATTATAATTGATAAGTAATGAATAATTTTGATGTAGAATTATGATGCTTAACTATGATCCAGACCAGGGTTAAAAAACCCGGAACCGGCTAGTTTCCCGATGACTGGCCGGAAATGGTAACCGGCCGGTTACCAGATTTACCGGAAAAAAATCCAGATGGAATTCGTTTGAATTTGCTTAAAAACCAGCCGAAATTCGAAAATTAGAATTAGAATTGGCTAAACCGGGAAAAACCAGCCGTTTTTTCCGTTACCGGACCCGACCGGTAAGACCAGTAACCGGCGGTAACCGGTCGGTTTTTTTATCTCTGATCCAGACAATACATTTTGTTAAGGAACATACATAACAATCAATTAAGTCATATACATATTTAATTAGTAAACTCTTGCATCCTTGCATCAAGGGGCACAAAGAGGGGCAAAAAGAAAGAGGTGCAAGTTCAAAGTAACCTCCAATACCGACAACATGTCAAAGCAATTGAGAGTTACCTCTAGTAGTCCAGCAGCATGAAAGAGTTCTCTCACAGTGTCTAAGGCGAAAAAGTAGGAAAAGGTGCCATCAGAGCGCATATATTCCCGAAATCTTAGTCTTTGGTGAGGCAAAAACCGAAGCATTGTCATGTCATAAAGGCCTAATATAAAAGAGAGTTGTCAGCAAGCAATTTCTGATAAAATATATGAAGTAATACCATAGTATGTCCGGGATGTTACCATAATCCCTGAACAAAACAAAGCCACCTGGTTTCAGAACAGAAACACAACGCTCTATAGTTGTTGACATTATGTCGTAGGGTATGGCTGACAACGTGAATATCTGTCAATGAAAAGAAAATCAAGAGGGTCTTAGGGAGAAATGTCAATCGTATCTATTAACTGGGTATAGACGTGGGCACGAATAGTGAAGGTTTCTAATGTTGATGCAGATGCTCTGACCAAAACGAGGGAGAATGATTGAACCACCTTATTAGCACCAGAATGAAATTCACCTACCATAGTAATAAAATCTATGCCACGAACACAACATTGATTTTCTCTCAGCCAAACAGGGTGTTCTTTTCTTATGTTACGATGACTTGAATCTGGAAGGAACAATATATGATGAGTTCAATATTATGTGAAAAGAAAATTCAAATAGAGGAATATTTAAAACAAAACAATTAACCTAGTAAAAGGTCAACAGCCTTTGCACGTGAACTTTGACAGGATTTGCAGAACAACCAATCTGGAAAAGTTTCTTTAGAAATATCCAGTAAAAAAGGGTGGAACCTATCCTTGACATCAACTCCTTTTGTATTGCACACAATCTCATTTGCCTTCTCTAGAGTGTCTTCACTACAATCACAAGCATATACAGTGATGGTTGGACTAGAGCTGCAGAAAGCATTCATTATGACAGTGTCATCATTAGTAATTAAGTTGGTATATACTTCAAATAAGACGTGACAAAGGGGAGAAACAGTATCAGAGCCGATAATCCCACCTTGAGAAAATTCAAAAGCCATAGTATTGCATGCAGACGAGTAAGTTCGGAAAACAAGAGAAAATTGTACCGTAGATATATGAACTTACGAAGTTGTGTTATTTAGCTCTCGAACTTGTATTTTACTTTCTCAGCCCCCTGAACTTGAGAGGTTACGCCACTTAGCTCCCTGAAGTTGTATTTACTTTCTCAGCCCTTTGAACTTGCGAGGTTGTGCCACTTAGCTCCATGAACATGCGTTTAAGCGAAGTTCGTCGTATGCGATGTCAGTGACTTCGTCCTCTCCGAGTCCGGTGGACTCGTCGCCAGGGATGGAAATCCGGCGATTACATGATGTCGGCCTTCTGGTGAAAGTGGGATTTGAAATCTGGCGGTTTTCGAGTTTGCAAATTCAAATTTCAAATTTCGAATTTCGAATTTCGATTGATTTTTAAGCAAAATTTAACGAAATTCGACCGGGAAAAACCGAACCGCCGGCGGGCGATTCTACGTCGGCCGCCGGCCGGGAATTGCGTCGGGACCGGTTTTTGAATCCTTGCTCATCGCTGCCCCGTTTCGGCCGTATTCATCGTCCCCGTCACATCACGCTGACAGAAACGGATTCTTCGAGCCCGGGAACGCACCATGCTCGCGTCTTCACCGGAGCTCCACTGTCGCAGCTTGCCGCCGCCTTCACCCTTGCCTCCGCTGAGTTGGCCGTGAGAGAAATACATTTACAATGCCAGAGCAGCAGCTACTTACCCTACACGAAGTCCATTTGGTCGTTTGCTAACAGAAAAAGCAGAGCAGGGGCACATTACTTCTTTCTCTCACGGTGATTCACCATCTCAGCCTTTTCTGTTAGTAAACGGCCAAATGGACTTCGTGCAGGGTGAGTAGCTTCTGTTTTGGCACTGAGAATGCACTTCTCTCTCTCACGATCGCCTCAGAGGAGGCAAGCTGCGACGGAGCTCCAACGAAGACACGAGCATGATGTGTTCCCGGGCCCGAAGAATCCGTTTTTGTCGGCGTGAGGTGACAGGGACGATGAACACGGTCGGAATGGGGTGGCGACGAGTTCACCGAACTCTGAGAGGATGAAGTCGCCGACATCACATCCGATGAACTTTGCTTCAACGCATGTTCAGGGGGCTAAGTAAAATGCAAGTTCAGAGAGCTAAGTGGCACAACTTCGCAAGTTCAGAAGACCGAGAAAATAAAATACAAGTTCATGGAGCTAAGTAGCACAACCTCGCAAGTTCAAGGATCTACAGTGCAATTTTCTCGGAAAACAATAACCAAGGATGCAACTGATATGATTATAAGGTGTAAGAGACATAAGCACACTCAATCACTCACAAATTGACCATAATTACACGATCACCACCAATGAAAAAAATTAATTCCATTTGTTACCTTTTAGTATTTCGTAAGTGAGTGAGTCCCATCAAATTGTTCGTTGAATCTCACGATTAACCTTATGGTGGACGGGACCGAGCCCAACTCACATACTGCCATTGTTCTCTAGTTTACACGAATCATGCTCCAACAATGCATCCACTAGACCCTCTTCTACCTCCTCCCTACAAGCAAATCAGATAAACCATGGACCACATCAACTGATGTTTGGCCACCGTGTTCCCGTCCATGTATGTACTTCTAGAACATTGAGTATAGTGGTGGCTCTGTTGTCTGTTGCTTTCGACCTCGCCCAATTACAAATGCATAATTAGGCCATTATCCTATAAGCCTTCATCTATAAAATGCATGAGGTAGACGTCGCTCACTACACTAGTTGATCCACTACGAACCACTTGGATGAAGGCACGGGCACTACAGCAAGCATTATTCACCTCGTGCAGTTTGCTATAAAATGCCTAGATGTAGATTTTTTATGGATTAAATTTTTGAATTTATTTCTAGATTTGAACCCGTCCTAAAGCTATTTTCAGAAATAGACCTTTTTTAGCACTGCAACTCCTGGCGCCGAGGTCATTGGTGCTGACTCATTTTATAGAAATGCCACATTTTGAACACTGCCCATGTCAGCCCATGCTCCAACATGGAAAGCGGCAGTGCCAAGTCAGCACGAGGTCAGCGCCAAAGAGCTCCGAGCAGAGCTGCGTATCACCAGCACTGGTGTTCTTGGCACTGAGCTACGGGCCTATGACTGCTGTGATAGTACACGCATGTCCCCTAGATTAATGCACTGACCCATTCATGTGACGACGGACTTTGCTGATCTAACTAAGGCTCATTCATGTGAAGGTTGGTCTGCTTTTTTGTATTGATGCAGAATCCAGTCATGCAACTGGGAGATGCCATGCCACTTTTGAACCTTAAAAGGGCATTACGAGTCATTGAGTATTTTTTTCTATTCACCGGGACATCATGAGTTATGACTATGTGCCATGGGCTAAACAGTCCAACACAAATCTCTGAAAGTAGCTCGTTCATTAGTACATTTGAGCTCCAGAAAGCACTAAAAATTGTCTTGGCAATATTTCTATTGACAAACGTAGTAGATACACTAACAGTACAAACATCCTATTAGGACTCGAATAGATTTAAGATTTGGAGATCTGAGGCTAAAGTATTCCTATACTAATCCTACTCGAAAACATACTAAAGGAGTAGCAAATGAGAACTATCGACTAGCTGGCAGGGAATAAAATCCCGACCGGTAACCGCCGGTTACTAGTTACCGGCGGGGCCGGGGTTAGAAATCCCGGCCGGTTTTCTCAGGTTTTGCAAATTCAAATTTCAAATTTCAAAATTCAGCTGGTTTTTAATCAAATTCAAATGATTTTTATCCGGTTTTTTCCCGGTTTGAACGGTAACCGGCGGTTACCGTTCCCGGCCGGCCGGCGGGAAATGGGCCGGTACCGGTTTTGGGTTCCCTGCTAGCTGGTATTGTCTGTTAGTCTAGTACAAGGGGTTTCAGTTCAGCTGTTCAGGTCACCAGTGTGTTTGTGTGATTTAATAATTGTAATCTGATGTAATAGTTTCTTCCCACTTTTTTTATGCATCATATGTATGTCCCGCCTTCCCGTTCTTATTTCTAATGCTTGTCCATGTGAATATTTTGCTCCAGATAGTTAAAACGAAGTCATTAGCATGAGTACACAGTGACAAAAAGAGAGAGAGAAGTGTTTGTATATCTGTGACTATACTTGTGTGCATGCAGACCAAGCCAGCTTTTAATGCATCATATCTCTGTGACTTATGTGCATGCAGCATTTTCAAGGTAGGGGCGAGTTCACGGCCACAAGGCCACAACAGCTCAGAGCCATAAACACCGGCCCTGACATTGTGCAGCTCACAGCCGCTTTATTTGGCGCTGACCTCGTGCTGATTTGGCAGTTCTATTTTCCATGTCAATGTATGGGTTGACATGGGTGTGAAGAATGTTAAGAGTTATAAATTCCCTCTTTCTCTTGGCCCATGAGGCCCATGTAACCTATGTCTATATATATACCCTCTCAATAATTAATAAAATGCATAGTTATGAATAGCAAAACCCTAATCTCCAATTTTCCTAGCATGGTATCAGAGCAAGGTCCACCCCAAAACCTAACTCTAATCCTTTAGCCACCACCGTCAACTTCTCCTAGCCGCGGGCCGGCTGTCTGGCCCGGCAGACTTCTCCCTCTGGCGGCTGGACCTCCCCTGCTCTCAAGCTCCTTGCGCCCCTTGATCCAGACATCGCCTCCCTTGCCCTCAAGAGCTCCTCCTTGCGCCCCCTGATCTAGACGCCACTGGTGCGGGCCACCTCGTCTTCAACAGATCCAGCTCCCAGAGCTCGTCCTCGCCTCCTCGTCTTCAACGAATCCGGCGCCTAGAGCTCGTCCTGCTCCGTTGCCGCCTCATCTTCAACAAATCCAATGCTCAGGACTTCATCTTCACCACTCGGAGCACGTCTGTGCCGCCTCCTCTGAGGATGCACCACTGGCCCGATCTCTGTGCCGCCGCTTCCTCTAGGCCGGCGGGGAGGTCGTCCTCGCACACGCTGCCTCCTTCAACGGATCCGACGCTCGGGACCTCGTCTTCGCTACCAAGAGCTCGTCGACACACCTGATTTGCACCACTGCGACCCCCTCTGCTCCGGCGACTACTGTGGTACATCTACTATGCTTGAGCTTTGATGACTTGGTGCTATTACCGTTGCCTTGCTACTGTTGATGCTATTGTCCTGCTGCTCAATACTACTCTAGCTGTGCTCTGCTGGTGATACTACTGTTGATTTGATGTTGTGTTAGTTTGTTGTGTTGTGGATCATGATCTTCTGCTATTGCCTATGGTGTTGGTACTACTGGGGTTATTGCTTGGTGCTAGTGTACTTGATCCTATCATGACTCTTGATGGCATTCTTAGTACTGGACCTATTCAAGGTGATACTGCTATTGTTTCTTCTGCCCTGCCAGTGTTGTTCAGTCTTGTGCAACTCAATTAGGTCAGATTCAGGTTCAGATGAGTAATCTTCAGACCTAGTTGTGTCGGCTGCAGGCATCTTCTAGTGGATCCACCAGTTTTACTGCACCATCATGTCCTGTGTCAGGTGCTTCACTCCCATGGCTGTTGGATTCAGGAGCTTCTTTCCATGTGACATTTGATGCATCTCAGCTCACATCATGCCATCCCACTGCACAAGGTGTCAAGATTCTGATAGCTGATGGAACGCCATGCACAGTCACTCATCAGGGGACTCTTTCCACCTCCCGCTTAACAATTTCAGATGTCTCACTTGTCCCCATGCTCTCCATGAATATCATCTCTGTCGAGCAGCTTGAATATATGAATTGTTTTGTTTGGTTCGATGATAGCCCCTGCTTTGTGCAAGATCATCGAATAAGAGTTATCATTGGTACAGATCATCGTTAGAGAGGTTTTGCAGGGCTCTATGTTTTTTATCGTCTGAGTCTTCCTTTATCTCTATTTCTGGTATTGGTCCATATACTCCTTGTCCTTCTACATCTACTTCTGTTTGCAAGTCTTTTCCTCAATGGCATCATCATTTGGGGCATTTGTGTGTCGCCTCTCTATTTTGATTCAAGGTGTTCTTTGTCCTGTTTCTGTTGACACAAAATTTCAGTGCAAGGGTTGTAGACATGGCAAGTAAGTACAAATCTCATATCCTTCCAGTTTTTCTCGATCTGATCGTCCCTTCGATTTGGTCCATTCAGATATTTGGTGTCCTCCTTTTGCTTCGAAGAGTGGTCACAGTTAATATGTCATTTTCATTGATGACCACACTCAATACACTTGGATCTACACCATGAAACACTGTTTGCAGTTTATTTTCATCTATCAGTCTTTTGCTCAGATGGTTCATACACAATTCTCTTCTACCATCCATGTCTTTTGTTCTGACTCTAGAGGAGAGTCTCTTTCATTAGCCTTTCGTCAGTTCCTTACTTCTGAGGGTACACTTTGTCATCTCTCGTATCTTGGTGCTCATGCTCAGAATGGTGTTGCTGAGCGCAAGCAACGCCACATCATTGGGACTGCTCGTACTCTTCTCATTTACTCCTTTGTTCCCTGTCACTTCTGGGGGAAGTGGTCTCTGACAATCTATCTCATCAATCGTCAGCCATCTTCCACGCTTCAGGGCAAGTGTCCCATAAGGGCTATCGTTGCTATGATCCCTCACCTCGTCGCATTCGCATCTATCGTGATGTGATCTTTGATGAGGGTCGCCCATTCTATTATCATCCTTCTGCACATTCCACTCCTTCCATAGATTCCACTTACTTTTTGTGTCTACCTCCTATTCCTTCATCAGACTTGTCTTCTCCAGATACACCATCTTCACCAGTTTCACCTTCCAGTGTGTCTCCTCTAGCAGCTCCACCGGTTTCACCTTCTAGTGTGTCTCCTCCACCAGCTCCACCAGTTCCACCAGTTTCTGACAATTTTCCCATTCACTATAGTCGCCGATAGAGAGTTCCTTCTGATTTGCACTCCTCTTCTCCTCCACTTGACCCTCCAACCAGTCCACGACTCTATCGATCGTTCTACTACATCACGGTATGTCCTACGTAATCGTACCTCTCTTTAGGCACTAGAGAGATGGGGTTTTCCTCGTGCATATACAGTATCTAAGACGAGTACCTATCAGGAGGCAGCTAGTATACCTGAGTGGTAGTTGACTATGACTGAGGAGCTTACAATATTAGAGTCTACAGACACTTGGGATCTTGTCTCGCTTCCATATGGAGCTAAGCCTATAACTTGTAAGTGGGTGTACAAAGTAAAGAACAAATCAGATGGTTCAGTGGAGCGATATAAGGGTCATCTTGTTGCAAAAGGTTTTTAGCAGGCTTATGGTCGAGATTATGATGAGACTTTTGCTCCAGTTACTCGTATAACTACAGTCCGCACTCTCATTGCTATTGCAGCGGTACGCTCATGGACTATATCTTAGATGGATGTCAAGAATGCATTTCTTCATGATGATCTACATGAGGTCTATATGTAGCCATCCCTCGGTGTTGAAGCTCCTACCGGCTATGTTTGTCGTCTTAGGCGTGTTCTATATGGTCCCAAGAAAGCTCCTTGTTCTTGGTTCGAGCATTTCAGTTCTATGATTCGAGCTTTTGTTTTCACCAGGGAAAAAAGCGGTGATCAGAATCACACCGATTCTACGGATTTCGATGGGTCCGGATCCAAAATCCCGGCTGGTTTTCTCGGTTTTGCAAGTTCAAATTTTAAATTTTCGAATTTTGGCTGGTTTTAACCAAATTCAACCGATTTTTTCCCAAGAAAACCGGTAACCAGCCGGTTACCACCCAGTTTTTTTTTACCGACCGCTCGGCGGGATTTCCTTCGGAACCGGTTTTTGGATCCTTGATTTTCACTACAAGTGAGTATGACCCTGCCTTCTTTATTCATACTTCTCAATAAGGTCGTACTTTGCTTCTGCTATATGTAGATGATATGTTGATCATAGGGATAACATGAACTATGTGGCTTTTGTGAAAAAGAAATTGAGTAAACAGTTTATGATGTCAAATTTGGGACCATTGAGCTATTTTCTGAGGATTGAGGTTCATTCTGATGATGATGGCTACTACCTCTCTCAGCATCGCTACGTTTAGGATCTGCTTGCTCGCTCTGGGATGATGATACCTGCAATGCTGCCACACCCATGAAGCTTCACTTGCAGCTTCAACCTAGGGACGGTGTACCACTGTCAGATCCTTCCCGCTATCGTTAGCTCGTTGGGAGCTTTATTTATCTCACTGTGACCAGGCCAGACATTGCTTATGTTGTTTATGTGCTTGGCCAGTTTGTTAGTACTCCCACATCAGTCCACTATGGTCATATTCTTCGTGTGACGAGATACTTGAGAGGGACCGCATCCAGGCGCCTGTTCTATGCCAGCTAAAGTCAGCTCCAGCTCTGTGCTTCCTTTGACTCCACTTGGGCAAGTAATCCTGTTGATCGTCGATCTATCACTAGCTACTGCATCTCTCTTGGTACTTCACTCATTGGCTGGAAGTCCAAGAAGCAGACTACGGTGTCACACTCTAGTGCATAGGCTGAGCTTCGAGCACTTGCCGCTACCACCTCAGAGATCATTTGGCTTCGATAGCTCTTACCTGATCTCGGTGTTCATTGTGGTATTCCTGCACCTCTGTTTTGTGACAATACAAGTGTCATTCAGATTGCTAGTGATCCAATTAAGCATGAGTTGACAAAGCGCATTGGTGTTGGTGCATCGTCCACACGGTCTCATTGTCAGCAATCGATCATCGGCCTCAAGCATGTACCCTCAGAGCTTCAAGTTGCAGATTTCTTCACTAAACCTTAGACTCGAGAACATCATCGGCTTCATCTACTCAAACTCAGTGCATCAAATCCCCCTGATCCACCTTGAGTTTGAAGAGGGGTGTTAAGAGGTGTACATTCTCTCTCTCTCCTTCTTTCTCTCCTGACCCATGTGGCCTATGCAGCCCATGAGACCCATGCAACCTGTGTCTATATATATACCCTCTTAATAATGAATAAGATGTATAGTTGTGGATAGTAAAACCCTAATCATCAATTTTCCTAACAATTGCCACATGTCACCTAGGGTCAGCGCCAATGATATCAACGCTGAGGCGTTATACCTCAGTGTTAGGAGTCGTGGCGCTGAAAAAAGTCCATTTCTGAAAATAGTTTCCGTGTGGGTCCAAATCTAGAAATAAATTCACAAAAGGATCAATTACTGATTACTGAGGTACACTGGCATACAAGAGTGTCTATGAATGTGGTAAAACCAAAAATCCAGGTTTTCACATTGCACGAAATTTAAATTTTAAAATGGAATTTCTCAGGTTTACTGAGCTACTCATAAATATTAAATAATGACAATGAAAGAACCATGTGTGTTGTTCAAACCAAGAAAGAAAAGAAAGATAGAAAATGCTATACTTCAGGATCATATATGGTAACTTCAGCAGCAGATGACACTGACAATAAAATTTTTCAGGTGTGTCCATACTCCATACTCCATACGCAAGAGTATCTTTTATCTTCAAGTCTACATCAATATGCAAAAGTTGAAACTAAATTCTCAGTCAAAAAGTACCCTTCCATTTTTCTTTTATCTTCCCGGAATTATGTACCTTGATGAATGTTCATAATCAAAGCTAGCTACGGCTATAAGCCTACAGCAATGTTTAATTATGATACAACCAAAATTATTCAATGAAAGACACGACTACTAATATAAGTTTACTAAAATAAAACAATGGTTTGGAGGACATTACCGCAGAATGGGAACAACAGTGCTTCCATTCCCACACCCCACCTCTAAAATCTTTGCACAATCTTTGCTGTTAAGCAGTTCAGGAAATTCCTTGAGCAAATACCTCCTTTCCTATGAAATTGAGATGAGCATGTTAAATTGATTTGCAAGAGAACTTTTAATGGTATGAACTCTTCATTTCTTCTTATTCAAAGTCTTACTACATCGGTTCGCATCTATCTTTGTCTAGTAAAGTAGTAATCAATAAGGCTAGGTGGCATTAATCTTAACCTGATTTTACCAAAACACAATAGCAGCAAATCAATAGGATATAGGAAAACAAATCATAATATCATCTAACACACAGGGAGCATGAAAACATCCATAGTTAAACACTTTGTAGTTAAATAATCATAATTTTAGTCTGGTGTAGATAGCAACCCTGTTAGTATGAAACAGTAGTCTTGATTCATACTAATAAGATGCCGCAAATAGGTCAACAAGGGCCCTAATATCCGTATGGTATGCCCATGAATAACCTGGGGCTTGAACAGAACCCCGTTCCATTAGAACTATCTTCTGCTATTTGAGAATTTCGTGACAATGGTACAGAACATCAAATATATTGCTATCTAGTAAAGGTTCCATTCCATTTGTTCATTGGACGCTCCAATTCTATCCTGCCCCCACTCAAGAAAAAGAAAGAACAAAAAAGAGAAGAAAAGAATATATCATACCCCCTCTCTTGCCTTGAGGAACACACAGGCACTGTTACCTCATTTATCTCCTGTCTAGCTGCACGGCACAACTGTCAGGAACTCTTGTCTCAGTGGCTTCTTGTTCGAACCGGTATTTCTGAGTGTGTGGTTCAGATGGAGGCGGGATGATCTAATGAAGATATGGTGCTGAAGGCACTAAGTTTTGGCGCCGACTTCAGTTACGGCCAGAGCAAGACAAATAGAAGCTGATCTTCCGATCTCTATCTAACGGCCAGCATCTAAAGTAGTTCAATTACCGCTCGAAGGAGCTCTGTTACTAGCTGAAGCTGTCGTTTAGTTACTATTACCTGTAAGGGTATTATCATTTTACTTTTCACTGAATTCTGGCTATAAAGCCTTGTAATGGAGCAGATGCACTTTATCTTTTTGATCAATATAAACCCTAGCCGCAATAGCCTAGCTTTAGTTCCCTAGTTCTGTTTTACCCTGAAAATCCCCAAAACCTGCTATCTGGAGACTTGCGATTTCGGTTCTGAACTTTCAGTTTTTGTCAATGGTATCAGAGCCCTGATTCTTGGCCTCAACCCCTTCCTTGGAGTTTGCTATCGGTGAAGGTTAAGGAGCAACTAGTTGTCTCCTTGTAAAATTCCGAAGCTGAGCAGATCCATCGAAGAGTTGGGGGAAATCTGTGGGGAATTTGTGTAGATCTGTACGGTTGGAGTGGTACTCTGCCATTTCTGTCAAAATCCGGCACAGATCTAAACAAGCCTAACAAAGGAGTTAGAGTGGAGGACGAGGAGAAGGCCTATGCAACTTCCTCAGATGGATGAGGTGAAAAAGAGTATTGAAGCTCTCAAGCAGACCCAAGAAGATAACAATCGGCAAATGCAGTTGCAGATGGATAAGTTGATGGGGTTAATGGCCAATTTCATGAGCGGTCAGACTGGACGGGAGCCTTCAGATCGACAATCATGTTATCAAGGTAATTTCGGAAACTCACCCGCTGCGGCAGTACCTACTTTGGGATCAACTCCACAAGTTAGTCCGGTAGAAACTTCAGCTATGTGGAATGGTGACAAGAGAACAAGTACTGATACAGTTTTTGTGACTTCGAGCATGAGTCCCAATTTAAGCATTCCTCCTGGAGTAAATTTGAACCACAGCAGACCCTGGGATAGTCATAACAATGTACCTGTGATATTGGGGAGCCACGTGGGAGAACCATAGGCATTGATAGTCCTCCAGGACTGGCTCATTATGCTGTCAGCCCAGATTTTCCTTACAGTAATGGTACTGGAGTTCATTTGTCAGCTGGAGCAGGCTCCTATTGGCCAATGCAGTGGGCCACTACTGTCACAACTCACAATACATCCCTTGAATTCACCCTCTTTTGACTATTATCTTGAACCAGGACAACATGTCAGACAGCCCCAGTTCCCTGAAAACAACAGAACACAAACAGTTCTCAAAACACCAAAATTGAACTTCCCGGAATTCGATGGTACTGACCCAGATGGGTGGATAGCAAAGGCTGAAAAATACTTTGAAGCAGCTAGAATGCCCCTAGAACAGAGATCGGATTATGCAGTGACATATCTAAAAGATAGGGCCCATTATTGGTGGAGAGGTACCGGTTGTAATGCAGCAACACTGCCCTGGTATCAATTTTGCAGGATGCTTGGGGATAGATTTGCAGAATCTTCCATTTATGATAATGTGAGGATGTTCCATTGGTTGAAGCAAACAGGGGCAGTTAAAGCTTATGTTGATCAATTTGAGGAAGCTATGAGTTTAATTAGAAGAGACAACCCCTTGTTACCTGATGAGTACTATGTGTGCAGCTTTGTGGCTAGGTTGCAGGATTATATACAGAACCACTTGCAATGTCATAGACCTAGAAATATGATTGAAGCCATTTGGATGGCCGGGAGACTAGAACAATCTCATCCCTTGAGATCCAGGGTATATAGTAGTTACAGTAGAGGGGAGAACACTAATCCAAGGGATACGGGAAGGGCTGTTACAAGTGTTGCTACCAAGTCCTACAGATATGATAAATGTAGTAAGCAAAATGGAACTGGTCAGAATCACAGAAATGGGAAGGACTATGGCAAATGTAGGAAGTGTCATGAACCGTGGTTCCCAGATCACAAATGCAAACTTAATGAGAAACAACTTTTTGCAGTAACTAAAGGACTCCAAGAAGAGGAAGATGAGGAGGATGAAGCAGAAGGAAAGGACGTGGCTCAATATGACACACCACCCTCTAGCCCAGAACACACAGATGGAGAAGCAGTTCTGCAAATATCAATGCATGCTGTACAGGGCACCAGTTCAGCCTGTAATACATTCACATTGATTGTGAATGTTGGAGGAGTAAAGGCAACAGCACTAGTTGATAGTGGGAGTAGTGCTACATTTGTGAATCCTCAAATTGTGATAAGGGCACAATGTATGATTGCAAATCACACCCCAGTTAAAGTAATGATAGCCGATGGAGCAACACTATGGAGTGATACCATATGCAAAGATTGCAAGTATGAGATACAAGGAGGAAAGTTTACTTCGGACATGAGGGTATTACCTTTGAAGGGATATGATATTATCCTAGGGGCTGACTGGATTTATACTCATAGTCCTATTGGACTCAATCTCAAGACTAGGGAGTTCTCAGTAACTAAAAATGGGACGGAACAAGTGATCTTTATTGATGAAACATTGCCTGGACAGAATTTCTTGATTGAAATGAATCACTTGGTGAAATTGATCAGGAAGGGAGTAATTGGTGCTGTTATCTATGCTCATACCACTGTGTCAGAAACTGAGAACCTCAATCCAGTGCCTGAATTGATCCAGAAATTGCTGCTGCACTACCAAGATGTATTTGAAGAACCCCAACAACTTCCTCCTAATAGGAATTGTGATCATTCTATTCCTATTAAGCTAGTAAACCAGAGACCCTATAGGCTTCCCCACTATCAAAAGGATGCTATGGAAGGATTGGTTGAACAGCTATTGAAATCAAAGACTATTAGACCAAGTGTGAGTCCTTATTCATCACCTGCTGTCTTAGAAAAAAAAAAAGGATGGGTCATGGAGGATGTGTATTGACTATATAGACACTTGAACTCTAATACAATCAAGAACAAATACCCCATCCCTGCCATTGAGGATCTATTAGATGAACTGCATGGGGCTAAGGTATTTTTAAAGATAAATCTTAGATCTGGTTACCACCAGATAAGAATGAGATGTGAGGACATTGAAAAGACAGCATTTAGTACTCATTTGGGGCATTATGAATTCATAGTTATGCCCTTTGGACTTACTAATGCGCCTGCCACCTTCCAAGCACTAATGAACACCATCTTGAGCAAATTTTTGAGGCAGTTTGTTCTAGTATTCTTTGATGATATCCTAATTTACAGTAAATCCATTGAAGAGCATCACACTCATCTGGCCACAGTGTTTGACATCTTGAGACAAGAGAAACTGTATGCAAAGAGGAGCAAATGTGTATTTGGACAGCCTCAAGTTGAATACCTAGGACACATTATCAAACATAATGGTGTAGCCACTGATCCTATAAAGGTGGATGCAATAAGGAAATGGCCAGAACCACAAAATATAACACAGCTGCGAAGCTTTTTGGGATTAGCAGGGTACTACAGGAGATTTGTGAAAGGATATGGCATCCTTTGCAAACCTCTCTTTGCAGCACTCAAGAAGGATGGGTTCAAGTGGGCAGAGGAACAGAAAATAGCATTTGAGAAGGTTAAAACATCTATGTATTCAGCCCCAGTCTTGGCACTACCAGATTATTCCCAACCCTTTGTCTTGGAAGCAGATGCAAGTGGATATGGACTTGCGGCAGTATTGATGCAAGGTGGAAGACCAATATCATTTATGAGTAAATCCATTGGACCTAAAGCTGCAGCTTTATCTACCTATGATAAGGAGGCTTTAGCAATACTTGAAGCCCTTAAGAAATGAAAGCATTACTTTGCAGGATCTACCTCGATTATTAGAACAGACCAGCAGAGTCTGAAGTATATTCAAGAGCAGAGATTGACTGAAGGAGTACAACATAAACAGCTAGTAAAAATTATTGGAATATAATTACAAAGTGGAGTACAAGAAAGAAAGAGAAAATAGGGCAACTGATGCTCTTTCAAGCGTCAAATATGATGATCAACTTTTAGCAGTCACCATAGCCACTCCTGTTTGGGACACTGAAATCATAGCAAGCTATGAGAATGATGAGAGGTGTAAAGATCTAATTACCCATTAGCATTAATGCTAATGCCCAACCTCAGTACTCTTTGAAGCAGGGAATCTTGAGGTATAAAGGCAAGTTATATGTAGGCTCTCAGACTGCACTCAAGGAGTAATTATTGGTTTCATTTCATAGCTCTGCACTTGGGGGACATTCAGGTGAAAGAGATACATATCAAAGGATTAAATTACTTTTCTATTGGCCCAAAATGAAGCAAGAAGCTGCAAAGCACCGACACGCATGGAAGGTGCTGTGTCCGTGTCGGACACGGACACGGCTCTGACACGTATTCCAGGCGTGTCGGAAATTTGCGTCGCGAAAATAAATAAAAACAAATTCAGACACGTATCGGACACATTTGGCCGCGTGTCGGACACGTATCAGACCATTCATTCGGCCCATTCATCGGCCCATTCATTCGACCCATCTCCTATCCTAACCCTACCTCTCCTCTCCGGCTCTCCCCCTGTCCCCCATCCCCATCTCACTCCCGTCTCCGCAGTCAGCCCACCCAGCCAGCACGCCGCCACGACGCTGACGACGACGACGACCGCCTTGGTCTCTTGCTCTGACGCTGCTCACGCTTCCTCGGCCGACGCTGTCTGGCGCTTCCCGCTGCCGCCGCCGCCGCTTCTCGCTACTGACGCCGACGCTCATTTCTCGCGCTGACGCCACTGGCTCCTTTCTGCTTCCCTTCCCGACGCTTTCTTCTGCTCCTCCCAGCTCTCTGCTGCCGCTCCCCGACGCCGCCTCTATCACGCCGCCGCTTGGTCGCCAGATTTGGACTTGCTTCGGTGAGTGCTTAACTGCTTGTGCATACTGGCATACTGCATTCAATAATACATATGCATTATATATATATATATATACAACCGTGTCCCCGTGTCGCTATTTTTTAGAAAATGGTGAATCCCGTGTTCGATACGTGTCGTGTCCGACACGTGTGTCCGTGTCCGTGCATCCTAGGCAAGAAGTGGAAGATTTTGTCAAGAATTGTGGTGTGTCAGAAAAACAAATCTGAACATGTTCCTTATCCTCGATCACTGACCAATTCCAATACGACATGGCTTGGACCCATATTTCAATGGATTTCATTGAGGGACTGCCAAAATCTGAAGAAAAAGAGGTAATCTTAGTTGTGGTGGCTAGATTCACAAAATATTCACATTTTATTGCCATGAGTCACCCATTTACTGTCCAGCATGTAGTCAAGATGTTCATTGACAATGTTTTCAAACACCATGGGCTACCATCTGTCATTATCACTGATGGAGACAGGATCTTTACAGGTAAACAGAGAGGGTAAATCAATGTTTAGAGAGCTATTTGAGGTGCATGGTATTTGCGACTCCAAAGAAATGGTGTAGTTGGCTGTCAACAGCAGAGTGGTGGTACAATACTAACTTTCATACTGCACTAAAGATGACCCCCTTCCAGGCATTGTATGGGTTTCCACCCCCTCAAATCAGTGAGGTAATTCTGCCAGGTTCCCAGAATGAGGAGGTAAAGGGATTATTGCAGAGGAGGCAGCTGGCTATGCAAGTGATTAAGGGCAACCTAACCAAGGCTCAGAATAAGATGAAAACATATGCTGACAAGAGAAGGAAAGAGAGAGAATTCCAAGTTGGGGATATGGTTTATTTGAAGATTCAACCATACAGGCATACATCCTTGAGCATACATATATCACTGAAACTGCATTCTAAATTCTATGGGCCATTTTGAGTGTTAGAAAGGGTGGGCAAAGTTGCATATAAGATACTATTGCCTGAGGGTTGTCAGTTGCATCCCACCTTTCATGTGAGCCAATTGAAGAAACACAAGGGTGACAAGGCAGTACCAAATTGTGAGCTCCCATTAATTGATCAAGATGGCAATATCAAATTGGATCCTGTGGTAGTGCTGGAAAGGAGGGTCATTCCCCGTAACAATGAACCTGTGGTCCAATGGCTCATACATTGGATGAATCTACCTATTTCTGCTGCGACTTGGGAAGATGCAGACTTCATACAAAGGATATTTCCCAGTTTTGTTACTATTACCTGTAAGGGCATTATCATTTTACTTTTCAATGAATTCTGGCTATAAAGCCTTGTAATGGAACAGATGCACTTTATCTTTTTGATCAATATAAACCCTAGCCGCAATAGCCTAGCTTTAGTTCCCTAGTTCCGTTTTTCCTGAAAATCCCCAAAACTTGCTATCTGGAGACTTGCGATTTCGGTTCTGAACTTTCAGTTCTTTTCAACAACTCCAAGAATTGAAGTCGTTTACCCGATCATTGATCAAAAACTGCAATCTTGCACTAATCACATGAATGCCAACATTTTTCTTCCTACGAAACCTAATTCCTACTCCTACTGATTGCATAACCATTTGCGCGGTTCTAACAAGAAAAAGAAAGAAATGGCGTTGCACAAGGGGAAAAGGCGGAAAAGGGTACCTTGAAGAACTTGCCGGAGGCGTGCCGGCGGTGGAAGCTTCTCCAGGCCTCCGAGGACGGCTGCGGCTGCGGCGGCGGCGGCGAGGTGGTAGTCGTGGGGAAAGGGGAGAGGTGGTAGGAGAAGGAAGGGTTGGCTTCCACCTCCGCCCGGAGGTCTTCCCATTCGAAGTCGTGGCAGTGGTACTCCGCCTCCGCATCGTGCTTGGTGTTCTCCCATTCGCCGCCTCCTTCCATGGCAAGCACCGTCTTTCTTCGCTGCCTAATTTTTGTACTGCCTTCACTGAAGTCTGAACCCACCTCAGTCGGCGCCGACAAAGCGCCGACGAAGAGCGGAGGAGTCGGCCCTGGCCCGGCGTCAAGCGAGGACCGATGAGGCGAGGAAGGAGACGCCGGCTGCCGGCTACTGAAGACCAGGGTGGGGCGGAGGGCCACGGCCCATGCCCAGGCCGATTAGGATCAGTGGTGGGGGAACCAAGTGGACTTTTTGGACTCGTTGATCCGCGAGGAAGAAAGATCCACGCCCAGAGTAGCAGCCATGGGCTAGGTCCCACAGGCACCCGATAATGGTTAGACATTTGCTGCCAACCTCGCTAACATTAGCACTATTGTTTGTTTTTTTTAATTATCTTTGGCATTTATTGCGGTGGTGTCAAAACTTGTTTCAATGATGCCGATGTTTATTTAAGCTATTTAAGTGATTTTGGTACTTGTAATACATTATTTTCATTACTAATATTTTAATGTTGAAATCATGTATTACAAATACCGAAATCATTCAAATCTTTGCAACAAATATGTATATAACTTAAATAAGTACAAAAATAATTGAAACACATGGCAAATAAAATTGAAACCAAGAGAAAATACTACGAACATGCGACCTAGGGACATTTGCAAATCAACTTAACTTATGGGGTCAAACTAAACGAAAATGAGATATAAATGGCAAATTGATGATACATTTGACTTATGAGGGTATTTATGGATTTTTTTCAAAGAAAAACCTTGCTAACACTATGTGAGAACCCGAGCGATTTACTACTTAACCCTCCAATTGATCCTAGCATCACAACTTAAATTTTTCATTCTCGGTGTATTATGTACATCTCAGGGGTGAAACACATACACCATCACAAACATCAATATCAATCCATACATAAATTCTTACAATATCGACACTTCGTAATTTACAACATATTGAACTTAAAAGTTTCAATTTCATACAAAAAGGACCGACCGGCCAAATAAAAAGATAAATATCAAGTACACAGCAGAAAATAGTGAATAAACTGAAATAAAAACATGAATTAATCATAAATAAAGTCCCAATGACTTACCATAACCCGCAGGGCAACCAACTGTGTTAAACTATAGGAAATTGACGTTCTTGCGCAATCTTTCTTACCCGATTCAATCTCTATACCTGCTGTCCAAATTAGTATATAAAAGTAAACAGTGAGTACACGAATGTACTCTGCAAAACTTTATCAAGCCTATTAATAGCTACATGCAAGCTCTGCTCAAAGGAGAAGGCTGTAGTGTTTATTTTCAGTACAAAAGCAATATTTCAATTCAATACAAGTAGTAGATTCAAATTGCAAGGTAGCAAACATTTTTAATACTTTAAATAATAGCAAGTAATTAACATTAGACATCAATAGAACATTTACAGGTGGATGCCCCTGCAGCACACAAACATAGCATGAGAAACCATTCTCAATACCACTTATCAAGTTTTAAGTTTAAATTCCAAAATGTTGAGTCTAATTCTTGCACGGCCTAACCAAGCATTGTCATAACCAAGAACGTGGCTACTCGAGTAGATTAAACTCTGCAGGGGTTTACAACTTTTACCTACATATCAGACCACCCCTTTTGCCACGCGATAAAACACACTTCCTTAGGTATGCCGGCAGAGCTAAGTCCAACGAGACATTTTCTAATATAATGCATTAACTACGAGTCGCCCGCATAGGTGAAACCCTCCGTGAACGCCCTTGTGTGTGCAGACGGGGCTCCCACAGAGGACCCACACGTTGTGTCGGAGACATCGACCCAGCCTCAGCAACTGTCGATGCCCCTCAGTGTGTAGAACTTGGACAGGAACCTACTCCCGCATACCCAACACACACATAATATTTTTTAAACACAACGCACATACCCACCACCTGCGACTCAAAGCTAACACACGCCGAAGTACTAAGTCAAGATGGTTCTCATATGTCCTCATATGGTTGCACGCAAAAGTGCTTGGATCAGTGACACAAGTAATTCGGTTCTTGTTGTAACAGACCAAATTTCAAATTTCAGTAGAAAATAAAATTTTAATTATTTCTGTGGAATTTTCTGAAAGTTTAAAAGCTTTTTCTTAATTATTTCAAAGCCAAAATAATTTATTTACAAAATCCATTACCAACTTTAAGTTAGAAATATTTTATTTAAATCCAAAATGCCTCAGAGATTTTTTGTGAATTTTCTCATAATTTTTAGAATTTATTTGATATTTTCTAAAGCCTTTTTGAATTACTCGAATTATTTTAATTGATAAATGAATCTAAAAATCCACCAATAGTGTTTGTGATGTGACGGTGGCCCGATCTTCCGAAAGGTACTGATAAGTCGATTGTAGAGAACATGACGTTGATGATCCAAATGCTCTGACCAAAACAGATCGATCCCCTCGCAATCACTACACCACTGCTCCGATGGTTATCAACCGTGCCGAACGCGGTTGACCTCGCCAAGAAGGCTATCTCCTGCAAGCGAATCGAGAACACAAGCAAGAGAGTGGAAGATGCAATCTGAAATTGTATTGCGGATAAAGATTAAGTTCACAAGTTGGGGTTCCTCAACCGAACGTGTGGTGAGACTGCTAAGCAGAATAATCTCTTAAGAAAAACCCGAGGAAAACTAAAGGGGTGCGGCCTCCTTAAATAGGAGAGGGGAAACCTCACATAACAAACAACTAAGGGGGTGAAACTATTCACATGGTACTGTTCATGTGAACAGTACCACCATGAATAGTACAGCCCAAGGAGGGGAGGCGGCTAGGAAGATGGGCCCAACGATTACAAGGTCCAAATTGGTGATATAGTACTTTTTTTATGATTCTGAATTCTACAGAAGGAATTTGGAGGTGAGGCTAGATCCGTTGGAAAGATCTCGGAATAAGCTTTCCAACAAGCCCAAGAACACCCGAATCGGACTCCGTTTGTAAAAGTTATGCGCATTTAAAGTCGGTGTTGTCTCCGAAGGCCGAACTGGATTCCAAAACGTGTCCAGCTCGAACTCTTACTTGGCACGTGGTGTAGCACCATGGTATATAGACGTAACAGCATAGCATGTAGATATAGCACCATGGTATGTAGACGTAGCACTATGGTATGTAGAAGTAGCTCGGTCCAACTGGATAATACGACATTGCAGTAGCTGAAGGTCCTTTTGGAGAAGATGTGGTTGAAGTAGAAGATGCAGTGCAGCGGGTCGAAGCAGTATTTGCATCCTTAGGTTTGATGTCCTCATCATCCTCCCTTTCTTGAATTTGAGTCGTCCTCAACTCAATCGTTGTTTCCAAATCATCACTTTCCTGCAAAAGGTTAGTAGCAACAAGGGGTAAAGAAACATGCATATCTTCTAATGTATCTTTGTATGGCGCGTGGTTTAGCAAAGTAGCTCCCGGAATTAAGTTAATTTGGTCTTCAATCCCTCTAATAAGTGGCAGTCCTGGCGGTATTTCAGCAAGATCAGATTTGGTTGCAAGCATGACACCACCCTTCAATTTAGTTCCCTCAGTCTTATAACTAGGTTCCAACTTCTCTTTCTTAGGTGGGAAAACGTTCTTCACTACTGGCTGATTTTTAGCTTTTTGTTCAAGTTCTTTCTTCTCATTTTCAGTTATCTCTTTTTTATATTTCACTATTTCAACAGGTGTCAATGGTAGCAAAGTTATTTTCTTCCCTTTGTGCATAAGAGAGTACTTATTACTTCTACCATGATGAGTTGCATTGGTATCAAATTCCCATGGACGTCCTAATAAAAGTGAGCAGGCTTGCATAGGTACTACGTCGAAATCAGTAACATCATGATAGGAACAAATGGAAAAATGCACTCTCGCAGATTGTGTTACCTTCACCTTACCGCTGTTGTTGAACCAATTAATGTGGTATGGGTGAGGACGCGCACATGTGGTCAAGCCAAGCTTCTTGACCAATCCTGAATTCACCAAGTTATTGCAGCTCCCACCATCAATTATGACACGAACACGGCAATCCTTGACGATGAGAAACATCTGAAACAAATTATGATGTTGTAGCTTCTCCTTTTGCTCTTTTTGAGTGCTCAATACTTGTTGCACAATCATGGTCCTATAATTCACCGTAGCAACGGTATCTAAAATTTCCTCACCATCGCTATCTGCCTCATGATCATCATCATTGCCTGCAAAGTTAGCTGCAAGATCATATTCATCCTCAACATCACTAGCACTTACATAACCACCATCTTCTGTCGCAATGTACGCCTGCTGACTTGGGCAATCTCTCATGAAGTGGCCCATCCCTTTACAACGGTGGCACACAATGCCTGTCGTACGGCCCGTAGAAGCAACCGATGAAGAGCTCTGTGCCGGTGCCTGCACACTAGTAGATTTGCTCATCTCGGATGCGCGTGACGGTGGTGGCAGTGCTGCTGAACGCGCCCTACTCACAGAGGGGGCAGCAGATCGAAAAACAGTAGGTGGGGCTGTCTTGCTTGCCCCGGCGTCGATCTCGATGTATACATACTTCCAAAGTTGCTCATAGTCCTTTGTTGCCTACCCTGCAATTCCTTTTCTGCCAAACAAGCAATCTGGAACAACCTATTGATATCGTTATACTCTTTGTAATCAACTATATCCTGAATTTCACGCCTTAAGCCCCCATAAAAATGAGTCATCTTATCCTCCTCATCCTCTACAACATTACAACGCAGCATGCCTATTTGTAGTTTTTGATAATATTCCTCGACAGATCTATTACATTGGTCTAAGCGCTGCAATTTCTTATGCATATCACGTTTAAAAGCAGGAGGAATAAATCTAGCATGCATAGCTACCTTCAATCTATCCCATGTATCAGGTGTTAAACTAGAATTAACTACTTGATTCCACCAAATGATAGCAAAATCTTTAAATTCACTAGTAGCTTATCTGACTCTATGCACTTCAGGAACTAGATGGGTATTAAATTTTTGTTCATCTGTCATCTCCAAATCTATATAAATTTCAGCATCATAAACACCCGCAAAAGATGGTATGGTAAATTTAACTTTGGCAAATGGGTTATCATTAGCAAGAGCATTATGGTGCTGAAAATTATTACCTCCCATACCGTAACAGTTGTGATGTAGGCGGTGTCGTTGACGTGCATCTTGGGCAGCAAGAGTAGCGCTGGCGTTGCGGTTTTGTCTCTCATTATCATCTCCCTCCTCAAGATCTTGGCCTGCATTGTGATCATACTCGCGTCCATTGTTTGGTGGCCGATTCACCATTCTTTCAAGGCGTGTAGTGAGTGCTGCAATACTATCATTGATGGAGCGCTGCAATGTAACAGTCGTACCTTGAAGCTCCTATCGATGTCCTCATTAATGGTAGTGTGTTGTTCATCCAAGAGCGTCATGAGCTCTCCCTTTACAACACACTCTCTCTCTCATCAGACGTCTAACCTGTCATGGTTAGTAGAAAACAAAAGACAATACAAATGTATTATCCCTATGAACTACTAGGTGGTAGAAGGTGGAATCACATACTCTCAAGTGTCTTACCACACTCTTACAAGTGTTCTTACCAATGCAGCAGGTGGTACAACCGGTGGCTGGTTCGTGATACCGTGTCGAGCGTGGGTTCGATTGCAAGAGGAGACCTGTTCTGATCAAGAGTAGGTGGAGCTTGGAAGACTTCAATATGGTAGCAAGGATCAGCAATAATCAGATCAGTTAATGCAAGTTGAAAAATTGTTCAAAGTACTAGTCAAAGTTGCTGACCCTAGCCTAAAAAGAGCTAGCTAATCAAAGCCTACCAAGAGAAGTGTATGAATGCACACGCAAAGATCAATGTGACTTGATGTAAGCAAAGGAAGTTCTCACACCAAGTGCTAGGAGAGACGCTAGCCAACTAATCTAACTTCTTTGTGGGGGTACAAGATTATTCACACAATGTAGAGCACAAAACCAGAATAATGTGCAATGTAAACAGCACTCTAGTTGAAGCAGTAAACAAAACATAGTATCAAAAGATCAAAGATCAAAGTTTTATATGGCTTATATATACTCGTTTATTGGGTGTATATATTCTAAGAATAAACCCTAATTTAATCCTAATATTGCAGCAAGGTATCGTCTTCTCGTCCTTCCGCTGATACTCTTCACCGGTGATTATTTAGCGTGTCTAACATTGGAAAAGAGAGACGAGCAATGGAGAAAAATTGTTTTGCACAATTCAAATGAATGATGAGGTAAGAATTATATGCTAGGATGGGTAAGAAAGAAAGGAATTATATCACTTGCATTTTTGTCAAACCTTTGCTTTTTTGAAAATACTTTTTACAAACAAAATCCTAACAAATCTTTGCTTAACCTACAGTCAGTATGGCTCTGATACCAACCTTGTGAGAACCCAGTCGATTTAAGTTGTAATGCTTAACCCTCCAATTGGTCCTAGCATCACAACTAAAATTTTCTGTTCTCGGTGTATTATGTACTCCCAGGAGCGGTATACATACACCATCACAAACATCAATATCAATTCATACACCAGTTCTTACAATATCGACACTTCATAATTTACAACATATTGAACTTACAAGGTTCAATTTCATACAAAAGGGCTGATCGGCTAGATAAAAAGATAAATATCAAGTACGCAGTGGAAAATAGTGAATAAACTGCAATAAAAACATGAATTAATCATAAATAAAGTCCCAATGGATTGTCATAACCCGCAGGGCAACCGACTGGGTTCAAGCCATAGCAAATTGACATTCCTGCACAATCTTTCTTACCCGATTCAATCTCGATATCTGCTGTCCAGATTAGTAAATGAAAGCAAACAATAAGTACATGAATATGCTCCGCAAGACTTCATCAAGTCTATACATAGCTACATGCAAGCTCTACTCAAAAGAGTAGTCTATAGGGTTTATTTTCAGTACAAAGTAATATTTCAATTGAATACAAGTAGTAGATTCAAATTGCAAGTTATCAAACATTTTTAATACTTCAAATAACAGCGAGTAATTAACATTAGACATCAATAGAACATCTACAGGTGGCTGCCCCTACAGCACACAAACATAGCATGAAAAACTATTGTCTATACCACCCATCAAGTTTTAAGTTTAATTTACAAAATGTTGAGTCTAATTCTTGCACGATCTAATCAAGCATTGTCATAACCAAGAACATGGCTACTCGAGTATATTAAACTCTGCAGGGTTGTACAATTTCACCCACATGTCAAACCGCTCCTTTTGCTACGCGATAAAGCACACTTCCTTAGGTATGCCGCAGAGCAAAGTCCTACGAGATATTTTCCAATATAATGCATTAATTACGAGTCGCTCGCATGGGTGAAACCCTCCGTGAACCGCCCTTGCGTGTGAAGATGGGGCTCCCACGGAGGACCCGCACGCTGTGTCGGAGACATCGGCCGAGCCTCAGTAACTGCTGATGCCCCTCGGTGTACAGAACCTGGACTGGAACAACTCTCGCGCACCCAACACACACACAATATTTTTTTAACACAACACACACAACCACAACCTGCGACTCAAAGCTAACACACGCCAAAGTACTAAATCAAGAGGGTTCCCATATGCCCTCATGTGGTTGCACACAAAAGTGCTTGGATCCGTGACACAAGTAATTCGGTCCTTATTGAATTGGGCACAAACGATTCACACCCGACAATCACACCATACATACCAATTGTCCAAGTCCAAATTATTTTATTTTTATTTTTAGATTTCTAAAATAATAGCACAGGGTGCTGGACATAACATAATTAAAAAAAATTTATGTTATCACAATCATCGACAAAGTTGACAACCGCCCAATCTACCGGAAGCTAAGCATTGCTAAGTATGACACCGAATAACATAAATTGACCATATAATATCCACGAGCTCTAATTCACCAGCGAAATTATTAACTTAGACTAGTAGCAGGAGATGAACAATTTTAGAGAATTTATGCAATAGGATTAACTACCTCTAATTCCAAACATAACTTGACAAATAAAGCATGCATACATACAGTTGCAAAACGAGATAATAATTTTTGAATATAATAGGACCAACATGTATCAACGAAATGGGTACTTGCCTTTGTTTGCTGGTACTCTGGACATTCACATGATCGACTCCGTTGCACTCCCGAATCATCGTCAACCAACGATAAGTACCGATAAAGCGAAAACATCGAATAAATACCAAAATAAAAAAAGTTTTCAAAAATTATGAAATTAATAGAAAGGTAGATTATGATTTAATATGAATTTATAAACAAAAATTATTCTATTTGGAGTTCGTATGCGAAAGTTATAGCTTAAACCATTTCTGTCGGAAAAGAAAAATCTAACAATTAGGTTTCAGTTACTGCTCACCGGTTTGACTACACATGATCGGAAGGAGGTTCGGCTACAGGTGGTCAGAAGGAGGTTTCAACTACCTGGTCGAAAGGAGATTCGACCACAGGTGGTGGGAAGGATGTTTCGACTACTTGGTCCGAAGGAGGTTCGACTACAAGTGGTCGGAAAAAGGTTTTGACTACTTAGTCGGAAGGAGGTTCAACAATAGGTTGTCGGATGGAGGTTTCGACTATAGTTGGTTGGAAGGAGGTTTCGACTACCTGGTCGGAAGGAGGTTTCGACTACAAGTGGTCAAAAGGAGGTTTCGACTACTTGGTTAGGAGTTTGTTTCACTACAGGTGGTCAAAAGGAGGTTTCGACCACCTGGTTGGAAGGAGGTTTCGACTACAGCCTGTAGCGGCAACGCGACAAAGTCTAGCAGCGGGGCTCTTCGGGCTCTCATGCCAAATTACAACCCGGCAATGCCTGGAGCTAACCAACGCATGCAAGAATGCATATGAGCTACTAGGAGCTCACTAGAGTAGAAAGTAAGGTCGGAGATGCACGGTGGATGGCCGGCAATGAAGACCAGAGGTGGTGATGATGGTGCTACCGTGGAGGGAACAACCTGAGGAAGGAGGAAAGAAAAACAAGGTATATGAAGCTCAAGTGGGTCTAGGAGATGCTCTGAGAGGAAGTAATTGGATAGGAGCTCACCGGGTAGGAAATGACGCTGGTGGTGGTGGTTCTAGCCATGCATGAAGAAGAGGGCAGTGGCGCAGCGTTCCTGTGGGCGAAAGGTTAAATTGAGAGATAGCAAAAGATCCTTGGGGGCTATAACACAGGATGACACTGTTATTTAGTGAAGAGACTCACCGGATTGACCGGAGCGACAAGTGAGGGCGGCGGCCGCGAACCGAGTGCCACCGGACATGAAGAAGACGCTTCATGTTTCTAGTGCTCCGGCTGCAAAGAGGGATCAAGGAGGTGATTTGTAGCAAGATGACAATGAGGTGGTGTAGAAAGATATGAAGAGGGAAACCCAAGTCCTTCGGTACGGCCGGGAAGGTACTTGCGACTGTGCGGCCATGGCCAGAGCTTGACACTTGGTCATGGAGCTCATGCTCTTCCTCGGTTTGAGCTCGGAGGAAGAATGAAGAAGTGGAGAGGAGTGGATCGGTGGTGAAAAGAGGCAAAGTGGAAGCTCCAAAAAGCTTTAAATAGGGGCCATGGTGGACAATAGTGAGGAGGCGCGATCGGCGCTGAGCTCGGTTCAAGGAGTGCCATCAAGTGACAGGGAAGTGATGGTGAGGCGACGGGGCATGGGCAACGTTGGTAGTTGAGGGAGGTGACTAGGGAGTTAATGCTGAGCCAGGGCATGGGTGAGTGCGGAGGACGTGGGAAAACCATGGGCGTGCGTCAGAAACGGTGGGCGCGACAGCTAGCGCTGGCGAGCTGGTGTTGAGCACCGGTGAGACGTGGAAGATGATCCCTGGCAGTGGGGTCACTAGTCGGTGAGGGAGGGAAGGTGGATCAGCGAGCTGGTCAGGTGGCTGGGTCATACCTGGTCGAAGGGTCTGGTCAGACCTAAGTGGCTTTGGTCGAAATAGAGTGGTACTGGTCAAAACCAAGTAGCTGGTCGAATCCGAGTGGTTTTGGCTGAAACTGAGTGGGTGGTCAAAATCGAGTGGGTGATCGAAATCGAGCGGCTGATCGAAACCAAGAGGGTGGTCAAAATTGAGTGGCTGGTAGAAATCGAGTGGCTGGTCAAAATCAAGTCGAGTCCACTCGATGTGTTTGACCGAGTTGATTTCAAAAGGCTGAGAGGGTGGCAAATTTTTAGATAGAGTTTCTGAGCTCCTAAAATCACGAAACTATTAGGGGAGTGTTAAGACACAGAGAAGCTTCTATTGTAATTTTTCCAGGGTTTTTAGAGAAATAAATTGTTCTGTAGAAATATTTTAAGTCTCTAATTTACGTGTTTGACCAAGGACTACTGGTTTTATTGGCCATTTTAAAATTTCAAAATAATTCTAAAACTTATAAAAAATTTCATGTGAGTCAAATAGATGTTCCAAAACCTAGATAAAAAATGTTTCAAAGCACTATTTGCATTATTTGTTTGTATTTAAAATTTAAATTCAAATTTGAGCATGCAAATCAAATAGAAATCAAATAACCTCCAAAAATTACAAACAAGCAACAGGGCATATAAAATACAAATACAATATTCCCAGCTATGGGTATTACTATATTTTCAAAATAAAAGATAATTTGTATTTCTGAGATAAAGAAAATATATTTTCAAATTGAATTTTGAGAATTCTTTTGAAAGTACCTCATGCATTCTAGAAGCATATGTGGTTTTACTATTTATAAATTTAATCCCAAAATAAACATTCCCATATTTGAAACATTTTAGTTTTACCCCAAGTTCAATTTGAGCTTTTGAATTGGAGGAGTATTAGATTACTAGGTTTTAATTCAAGTCTTCGAAATCAAATGATTTTAAACATAGGGTTTATGGTCCACTCTAAACTAAGTGTTTAAATATCTTGACAAACTTTTATTTTGTTTTAGAAATTTTATTTCTTGATTTTGAAAAACCAGGTTTCAACCCATTTGGTTTGCAACAAAAAGTTTTAAAAAAGCCCAAAATTTCATAAATGCATAGTAGATGCTTAGCTAATCCAACTTAGGGATTTAGGGCTATTACACACTATAAGGATACAGAGTGACCCTCCCACCTCAATCAAACGTGAACTCCAAATATGTTTGGACCACACCTTGGCCAAAAGGATTATTTTTTTGTATGAGTAGCTACGGAGTTTGATATTCATATGCATTTTGCAAACCAAATCTACCAACGAGTCATTGTTCGGTACAACTGTTACAGAAACCACTTTTATGTTTGACACAAGACCACGATGCTTTGACATTTACACATAAGTAGTGGTGGGCATTGGGCCGTGCCGTGCTGGCACAGCACGGGCCCGCCGTGCTTCAGGCCGCGTCGTGTCGTGTCGTGCCGGCTTAGCCCAACCATCCCACCGTGCCGTGTCGTGCCGGCCTGCCTCGCCTCCGGCCAGGCCCAGACATAGGCCAAAGTCCATTGTGTTGGAGCCCTTCCATGTCGGCCCAAGCCTAGCCCTATGTAACTATAGACGCCCGAGAAGACGACAGCCGCCGCCGCTCAGGAAGACAAAGACACTCGTGCACCATCCATGCCCGCTCCCCCTCACCATAGCCTCCTCCTCCTCCTCCTAGACTTTGACGAAGAACTCCGCCCACCTCGGCCGCATCGCGCGATTATGAAGCGGGTGAGAAGGACAACGACGTGGCTGGAGGGAGGGCGGTGGGGGGAGGGAGATGGCGGGTGGCGGCGCGTGTGGAGGGAGAGGGAGGGATGTGGCTGGTGGAGTGGAGGGAGGGGCGGCCGGCGGCACGTGGGGAGGGAGAGGGAGGGAGGGCAACGATCAGTGGTGTGTGGAGAGGGAGGCGGCTGGAACTGGGGGGGGGAATCAGGGAATGTGATTAGGGATTGGGAATTTGAGAGTCGGGTCTCGGGAGAATGAGTTGGGGAGGCCGGGAAGGATGTTGGGCCAGGCCGGGAGGTAGAGGGGGATGATTGGTTGGGCCAGGCCGGGGTGGGGGAGTGATTGGGCCAGGCCGAGTGGGAGGGATTGGACTAGAACTGGTAGGTTGTACCTATTTCGTGTTGGGCCTGCTGAAGCACGACCCAACTGGCCGTGTCGTGCCACTCAAGAAGCCGCATTCTTGGGCCCAGCCTGGCCTGCCATTCGTGCCATGCCGACCGAGTCTCGGTATGGCCCGAAAAAGCATGGCCCAAGTCCCGGCTCTACGCATAAGTAAAGAGGTTTCCTTTAGAGAGTACTATTTTTTCCTAATAGATCATCTCGAATTTCCATTACTAGCAACAGAAACACATTATAGGAGTTTTTAGCTATGACCAGACATGCAGACTGATAGGAAGCATAAAAGAGGTAAGGATAGCACTGGTGAATGCACCAAGCGATCTACCACACACAATCCAACCTACAGTCCTACGTGTTAAGAAACAGGGCCTAGGCCGGGAGTCTTGGCCCAAGGTGGGATCCTCATCCATCCAGTAGCCTATATAAAGGAGAGGGGCTCCAACCATTGTACTACAGTTTCAGAAGAGCAATAAAAAGAAGACAGAAGTCCCCTCATATCTCTGTGTTCAATCTATCATTCTGTTCTTGTATTCTTGCATCGTTCTTACGATTCTGAGTTTGTCTATGAGATAATTGCTCGAACTGGACTCACCAGCGACGGTTCCTCAACACGTTATCCGCACAATCGACTCTTGAATCGAAAGGTAACCATCGTAGCACGACACTCATAGATTGAATTATTTTTTCTAGATTGCTTTCAATTATACAAATTTGGCTTTCTAGATTGGTTTTTTCTATGGTGTAAACCTGCTCTAATCTACTGCGATTCGACTTGAAGTCGCCGGCACAATATCGATCGGTAGATTGCATGGAAACGTGGATGTCGATTGTACCGTAGATTGGAAATTGTAAATCCATTTTAATCTACCGCGAGCTGACTTGAAGTCGCCAGCCAAATCGATCGGTGGATTGCACGAACAATTTTGAATGAATAGTACTCGCATGCACAATACTCCGATGAACAATATTTTTTGGATGAACAGTAAACAACAAAATTTGACGGCAGACGGCTTGGAGACTATGCACCGCCGCCGCACCGGCCACAAAACCATGCTGTCGCCGAGCCGCGCCTACACACGTCGTCGGTCGGTGCTGCCCTTGCACGGGCGGAGCATCACAAAGAGGAAAAATGATACGGATCAACGTGTGTTGATGCGTAATGTGGCCCAATCTTTCACGGTACTTGTATTTCAATTTCGATTGAAGAAAAACTCCCGCGTTCCTCTTTCTTGATTCGGCAAAATGGAAGAACAAGTGTATCTCCAAAGCATGTAATACTTGGTTGATGTTGAATCAATCCGAAGAGAGAAACAAAATCAAACAGGAAGAACAACACCAAACCGTGAGCAATTGAGGATGCCATGAATTGGTGAGATGATCCACAAGGAATCACGGATCTTAGAAGAACAACCTCCCTCCAATATTCACGCAATCACAAAACGCTAGATGGGAATTTCCGAAACACATGTATTCATTTTGCGCCACATGAACCTGTGACTTTTCTGAATTTTCTTCAACTCTAACTTGCTTACAATGGGGCTCTACCCCTAAATATATATAGCATGTGAATAGTAATCTGAACACTGTAGTAATGAACAGTAACCCCGACTCGATACTGTAGCAATGAACAGTAATCCGAGTTGGTACTGCTCATGAACAGTACCCGAAAAATATTCCTATTGCAAACTCATTTAATTTGAAATTTAAACTACTCTAATTACTGAAAATAGATTAAACTATCCTATCATAAGTAATTTATAATTAATTTCTTTTAAAGAAAGATCCGAATTGGAATTGCTCCAATCCAAACCCATTTTGGATTCTTATGCTGAAAATGTATTGATTTCGGAATAGAGTTTGAGTTTGGTCCTTTTGTCTTTTCTTGGCCGAATTCTGTTGTAAACTTTGCAACATGCAAAGCACTTTGCTCTTGTGTCTTCCCATGTCCGCTAAAGCTCCCCGGTCGGCCTTCCTCCCTTTCCTTCCTCTTTGCCGAACCTGGTTCTTGTTTCTTTCTCCATTGATGCATAATAGGCTCAACTCGAGGCTTAGTACACACTTGCAGCTTAGGAATATTAACTGTCATAGTAGATGCACCTAGGGCCTCATCATCCTCCCCTTCTTGAAGCAAAACCGTCCTCGATTTTAGTGTAGTCTTTACAGCCTTCTTCTTGCAAACTACAACCAAATCACTCTTGATTTCTTCATCAGTCTTTGACAGCAAAGCATGGAATTCTCCCTTGTGCATGAAAGTATATCGGTTGGACCGTCCTTGATGTGTAGTATTCAGATCAAATTGCCATGGACGTCCCAATAGAATATGACCAGCATGCATAGGTACCACATCACACTCCACCTTATCGACATAGCCATCAATGCTGAATGGCACTCTCACCTTGTGTGTGACCTTGATTTTGCCGATGTTGTTGAGCCATTGGATGTAATATGGTTTAGGATGCGTACGTGTGGACAATGAGAGTGATTCCACCACATCCTTACGAATCATGTTGCTCGAACTCCCGTTATCAATAATCAATTTACATACCTTCGCTTTGATCTTGCAATCGGTTTGAAAGATATGATGTTGCTGTCCCTTTCGCATAATAACGCTATTATCATGATGTACCGTTTGAGCCATCAAGCTAATACCTTGTTCTGGAGAATAAATGATTGGCTCTAGCTTCTTAGATTCATCTGAAGGTTCAGATTCATCGTTGTCGCTCTCCGTTGCATAGCCATCATGATGCGGGGTGCCCGATCTTCTCGACGTAGAATCTCCCGATAACTTGTGTATCCTGACGAACCACCAGCTGATCCCCTGCGCCAATGCACGGACTTGCAACTCTATGGAAAATTCGCCCAAACACACACTTGATTGGATCCTCGCTGACCACAAGCGAAGATCGTCGAACCCTCAATTCCCAGTGGAAAAGCAAGAACGACCCCTTGTTCTCAACGCTCAATTCTCTCTGTTTTGGCTATAAGCACAACAGGAGAATCAAGCAAAAGCTTTGAAAATATATTAAACGTGGTCTGAGGTTACAATGGGGGTATACCCCTCAATATATAGTACCCCTACTCCTCTTCATGGCTGTCCAAGAGGCCCTACTCCTATTCTAATTCGGATTTGGAGTCCTACTCCGATTCCGATACATTCCAAAACAAAAAAGGAAACTCTGATTTTACAACTGTCATATTGATTCGATCATATCTTTTGATTCAGAAGGAATTTCAGAGTGAGGGAGGATCCGTTGGATCGGGTTTGAAGTTATCTTTCCAACAAGCCCAAGAACACTCGAATCGGACTTCGTATGAGAAAGTTATGACCTTTTTACTCCGGACTGTCCTACTGATTCCGAATCCGAATTTGAGGCTGATTCCGAATCCGAATTGAATTATGAGTTGATTCCGAGTTTGAATTTGGTTGGGCTTGTGGAAGTTTCGAATTTGACTTGAATTCTTGGGCTTCTCTTCCCTTGCTTGTCTCCCACGAGCTTCTCCTCTATTGTGATGGCCTTTCTTCAAGAACAACCTCATATCCTTCATCTCCGTTCATTATTGAATCTAACAATCTGAGCACAAGCAAAATACTAGTTTTAGGTAGTATGAAATTCTCAACTAATTTAAAAGTAAATTCAAGGAATGATTCACCGCTGGATAAGCTTCTCTTGTTTTTCAACTCTCTTAGTAAGCTCATGTTGTTCTGAGGTATTTAATGAATTAAAAACATTATATGAAACAACGTAGCTAAGGATGTTCGCATCACACCATGTGTAAACAACACTGTCTTCATGTTTGGACAATTCTTTTTCATATGACCTCGGCCCTTGCATTTAAAGCATTCAATGTTGCTAGTTCTAGCCGTAGAGAATGCACTAGAATCAGCATGTGAGGCTTCTTTGCCTGCAACACTCAGAGGCTTCGAAGCATCCTTGAATGTATTCTAAACCGGTATGGTGGATGCAACTGGTTTAGGAGTTGATCCCACATCTCCGTCATGCAAAGTTGCACGCCTCCAAGTGCTATGAGTGGTTCGACCACCCCTTGCTTGGCTGTCCTTCACCCATTGTTCAGCACGCTCCGCTTGATGAAGTAATTCTTGCACGGTGTTATATTGCATTAAATCGACACGGTTCCGCACATCTTCATTCAGCCCCTCGAAGAAACGTGTCATGGTCGCTTCCACCGAGTCACGCACACTTGTACGGATCATGAGCACTTGCATATCTTGATAGTACTCGCTAACCGTCTTAGCACCCTGAGTAAGTCGTCGTAGCTTTGTATGCAGTGTTCTTGTATAGTATGTCAGCACGAATCGTTCCCGCATAGCTTGTTTCATTACTTCCCAAGTTGTAGGACGTTCCCCTGTACGATTCAATTGATCCCACCAAATAATAGCATATTCGGTGAACTCAATCGAGGCAACACGAACCTTCTTCTCTTCGGAGTAGTGATGGTTGTCAAAATTTTGATTGACACGTATCTCCCACTCCAAATAAGCCTCCGGATCGATCGCCTTGAACTCCTAGGTATGGTGATTCCGATTCTCCGACACCGCCATCTTCACGCTCATCACCTCCATTATGACGCCCACCACGCCCAAAGACTCGACGATCAAAGTACTCACGCCGTGGACGCCGCTCTTGTCTTCCACGATCATCGAAAACGGCCTCCTCGAATCGCCAAAGATAGAAGTCATCTCGGCATGGCGTACAACACGTTGTGCACGTCCATGTTATGGTTGGGGTAGTACTGGTACATTAGCTCCTCGTGGCGGTGGTAGCCTCTCCTCTAGGCGACGAATAGCAAGGTTCAGGTTGTCGAAACCTTCCATCATACGCTGTTCATTCACATTGAGAAGATCGTTCAATGTATCTTGTACCCCTTGGATTTGGGCTTCAAGTTGATGGTGTAACACCTTCTCGCGACGAAGAAAATATCCAGTCGTAGCATCAAATTGAGCACGTATGTCCAGTAAAAGTGTATCACCGTACAAAGGCTCCTCGTCCAATCCACCATTAGAACCATGCTGGCTAGTTCTTGGCATGATGATAAACCTCAAAGTACCAAGAAAAAAAATTCCACGTACTGATGAGTCACGGCGGCCCGATCTTCCGATAGGTTCGATTTGGTTCGTCGTGAGGACGTTGACGCTTTGAGGCTTCCGACCAACAGATCGTCACCTCGCAATTCGCTACACCCGCACGCCTGTCGTTATCGACCACGCTTACACGCGATCGACCTTACCACGAAGGTTATGGTTCCTGCAAGCAATGGAAGCAACTCACAAGAACAAGGTAGATGCAATCTGAATTGTATTGCGGATATGGATGAAGTTTACAAGTGGGGTTCTCAAACCGATAATCGCTAAACCGCAATTGGCGTAATAATCTAAGAAAACCCGCCTAAACTATGGCGGCCATCAGATATATATAGGGGACGTGAGGAGGTCGACCTAGGTTGTGCGGCCGGGATGAAGCGTACACAACCCGGACTCACCTCGCTACGCTTACAAAGTCTTATTAGTTTCAAAATGGTGACACAACACCTTGTGTTGCGTTTTTCGTCGAAGATCCGGTCGAGGACTTGTCCTAGGGTGGTCTTGAGGAGTCCATGCTATCTTTGGTCGCCGATTGTGTCCAACGAGTACTGTGCTCGCTTTTACGGTCGTAGATTGCTCCAATCGAATCAACTAGTCGAGGTCTTCTTGTAGTGGTCGAGATCTTCTTGTAGTGGTCGAGACCTTCTTGAACCGGTCGTAATCCTAGATTCCCGAGTACAAGTAAATCGCTCCATTAGGCAAGATCATAGAGTTCTCAGATAATACACTCAAATTTCTAGAAACGACTTTACTCGATCGATTAAGTGACGTGCTCTAGCTCTTGTCATAGGACCGTAGTTCAACACCCAAATATGGAGGGTTTTGTGTAGTACGTGTATCCAAGGAGGGATGTCCTCATCATACTCCCCTCTTGAATTGGAGTCGTCCTCGACTCAAGCTCATCTTCTTCTCCCACGATGGTTTCAAATCAAATGTTAAATGTGGGCTAACCCCAAAATCAGTGTAATTCTAATTGATATGCATTATCATTTATCTTCTTAATTATCTTAAACGGTCCTTCACTCTAGGCATCAACTTTGATTTTCTTAATTCTTAAACCTATCCTTTCTCAAATGAACCCAAACTAAATCACTGGTTCAAATTTTACAACTTTCCTACCTTTACTTCCAAAGAACCTTATACCTTTCACCATATGCTCTATATTCTCTTTAGTGGTTTCATGCAACTTGAGAATAAATGCAAAGACGCTTCTTAGCATCTAGATTAATTTTTTCAAAGGTCGGTAAAGGCAGTAAATCAATAGGAGCACGGGGGTTAAAACCATACACTACCTGAAATGGACTTACCTTGGTGGTGGAGTGTACTGACCTATTGTAAGCAAACTCAACATGTGGTAAACACTCTTCCCACATCTTCAAGTTTTTCTTTAAAACAGCCCGCAACATGGTGGATATCGTATGTTGACAACCTCCGCTTGTCCATCGGTTGGGGATGACACGTAGTAGAAAACAGCACTTTGTCCCCAATTTATTCCAAAGCGATCTCCAAAAGTGGCTCAAAAACTTCGCATCACGATCCGAGATAATAGTATTGGGCACTCCATGTAAGCGAATGATTTCCCTGAAAAACAAATCAGCTATGTTTGTAGCATCATCGCTCTTGTGACAAGATATAAAATGTGCCATTTTAGAAAATCGATCCACTACGACAAATATACTATCTCTCCCCTTCTTTGTCCTAGGCAATCCTAAAACAAAATCCATAGAAATATCCTCCCAAGGGACACTAGGAATAGGAAGAGGCATATAAAGTCCATGTGCATTGAGACGAAACTTAGCTTTGTTGCATGTAGTGCAGCGAGCCACGTAGCGCTCGACATCACGCCTCATCTTTGGCCAAAAGAAGTGGGTGGTCAGCACATCTTTTGTTTTTTTTGCTCCAAAATGCGCCATCAAACCTCCTCCATGTGCCTCCTGTAACAACAAAAGACGAACAATGCTAGCTGGAATGCATAGCTTGTTAGCACGATAGATCAAACCATCATTCAGCACATAGTTATTCCATGTCTTCCCTTCTTTACAATGTTCAAGCACTTCCTTAAAGTCCAAATCAGTGACATATAAACTCTTAATGGCCTCCAAACCAAAAATATTATGGTCAAGTTGAGATAACATGGTATAACGCCTAGAGAGCGATCAAGAATCACATTGTCCTTACCTTTCTTATGCTTTATAACATATGGGAATGACTCAATAAATTCTACCCAGCTAGCATGTCGTTTATTCGCTTTAGCTTGACTTCTAATATGTTTTAGCGATTCATGATCCGAATGTATAACAAATTCTTTGGGCCATAGATAATGCTGCCAAGTTTGAAGCACACGAACTAAAGCATACAATTCTTTGTCATAGGTGGAATAATTCAAACTAGGCCCATTTAGTTTCTCGCTAAAATATGCAACCGGTTTACCTTCTTGAATCAATACACCACCTAGTCCAATCCCGCTAGCGTCACATTCAATCTCAAAAGTCTTACCAAAATCGGGGAGTTGGAGTAGGGGTGCTTGGGTGAGCTTCTTTTCAACAAGTTGAATGCCTTCTCTTGTGCAGTCCCCATTGAAAGGCACTCCTTTCTTTGTCAATTCATTCAATGAAAGCGGCAATGGTGCTGAAATCCCGCACAAAACGCCGATAGAATCCAAAGAAGGCCGTGGAAGCTCCGCACTTGTGACACAAGAGTAGGCGCCGCCGCTTTGGATGGCTACAATCTTTGTCTCATCCACCTCAATGCCCCGTGGTGTCACAACATAACATAGAAAAGCAACTCGATCGGTGCAAAAGGTGCACTTCTCGAGGTTACCAAACAAACGTCGTCCTCTCAAAGCATTAAAATAACACGATATGATTTAAGTGTTGCTCATGTGACTTGCTATAAACCAAGATATCATCAAAGTAAACCACCACAAATTTTCCAATGAAAGGACGAAAACCTCGCTCATCAAACGCATAAAAGTACTAGGTGCATTAGTTAGACCGAAAGGCATCACTAATCACTCATATAATCCGAACTTAGTTTTAAAAGCGCTTTCCATTCATCTCCTAATTTCATTCTAATCTGTGGTAACCACTCCGCAAGTCAATCTTTGTAAAATAATAGAACCACTCAATTCATCTAGCATGTCGCCTAGCCTTGGGATAGGATGACGATACCTTATAGTAATGTTATTAATGGCTCGCAATCAACACACATACGCCAACTACCGCCCTTCTTAGGAACCAAAAGAACTCGAACAAAGACAAGGGCTAAGGCTTTCTCTTACGCACCCACGGTCCAAAAGATCTTGGACTTGTCGCTGAATTTCCTTAGTCTCCTCTCGATTGGTCCTATACGCAAAGACGGTTTGGCAACGTCGCCCCGGGATCAAATCAATTTGATGCTCAATTCCTCGAATAGGTGGTAATCCCGGGTACCTCGCTTGAAATACATCTACATACTCCGCAAAAGGTTAGCAACAGGGAGGCAAAGAGCTAGCTATGTCCTCAAGCTTAATATAAGGCATTTTTGCATATCAAAGCATAGCATGGCACTCATTATTACAAATTTCAGCAAGTTCAGATTTAGTGGCAATCATAACACATCCCTTCAATTTAATTCCCTCGAACTTAGGACTAGACGCCACTTTCTCCCTTATGGGTGGGAAAACATGTTTTGCTACTTGCTGATTTTCGAATCATGCTTATCGGTGTTTCTTTCATTTTTAGCGCTCTTCTTCATCTTTTAAAATCTCACCGGTGTTAAAGGTAACAACTTAATCTTCTTACCCTTGTGTGAAAATGAGTAGGTATTAGCTCTACCATGGTGCAAAACATCATTGTCATATATCCAAGGTCTACCGAGCAACAAAGAGCATGCTTGCATAGGCACGATATCAAAGTCAGCACTATCTTTGTAATTACCTGCTAAAAATTGCACTTTCACAACTTTGTGTACCTTTAATTTACCACACGAATTGAACCATTGGATGTAGTAGGGACGTGGGTGTGGTCGTGTGGTCAAGCCAAGCTTCGACCATCTCGAGCTTGCAAGATTGTTGCGACTCCTCCATCAATGATGACTCGCAGCTCGGTCCTTCACGAAATCTGGTCCAAACAAGTTGTGCCATTGATTTTGCTCCGCCTCTCCACTTGTGCGCCAAAGACTCGCTGCGCGACAAGGCTCACATGATACTCGGTGTCAAAGCAGCCTACTTGTTCCTCTACATCGTCAAGATCACCGCTCATCTCATCTCCTCCACCGCAATGTTAGCCGCAAGTACATATTCGCCCTCAATATCACTAGTACTTACATAACCACCGCCTTTGGTGGCAAGGTATGCTCACGACCGGGCAATCCTCATGACGTGTCCCATTCCCTTGCAACGGTGGCACACAATCCCGATGGTACGACCAAAGGAAGCAACCGACGAAGAACTCTTGGTCGGTGCCTCGCACACTAGTAACTTTACTTACCTCGGGTGCATGTGATGTGGTCTGAGGTGTCTTCTGAACGCGCCCTACTCGTGGAGGGCAGCAGCAGACCGTAGTGAAGGTGGGGCTGTTTTGAATTGCCCCTAAGACCGGTCGTGGTGTAGACATGCTCCCAAAGTTGTTCCTTGGCCTCTGTTGTCGTCCCTGCAATTCCTTTTCTGCCAAACATGCAAGTTGGAACAATCTAGGGACGCTATCGTATTCTTTGTAATCCACTATATCCGGAATTTCACGTCTTAATCCTCCATAAAAACGTGCCATTGCAGCTTCTTCATCCTCAATAATATCACAACGCAACATGCTAATTTGTAGCTCCTGATAATATTCTTCTACGGATCTATTACCTTGGTTTAAGCGCTGCAATTTATTACGCAAATCACGTTTAAAAGAAGGTAGGACAAATCTGTTATGCATAGCAACCTTTAAACCTTCCCACGTAGTAGGCGCTAATCCTTCGGTGCATATCCTATTCCACCAAATGATGGCAAAGTTTTTAAATTCACTTGTGTCTTGCCTAACTCTATACACTTCGGGAACTAAGTGAGCATTCAATTTCTGTTCTACCGTCATCTCCCAATCTAAATATATTTCAGCATCATAAGCACCCGCAAAAGATGGTATAGAGAACTTAACTTTAGCATATGGATCATCATTAACACGTGCATTGTGTTGCTGAACATTATTACCTCTCATACCTTGACGGTTGAAGTTCATCGGTTCCGCTTGTCGTGCATCAAAGGCGTCGTGGTCGTGCATCTCATTATCATTATCAAACTCATGGTCATGGGCTGCACCATGAGGTTCCACACGACCAACGTTTGGTGGTCGGTTCACCATTCTTTCGAGGCGTGTAGTGAGCGCCGCAATACTATCGTTGATTGAGCGTTGTAATGTGATCGTGGTAGCTTGAAGCTTCCTGTCGATGTCCTCATTAACGGTAGTGCGTTGTTCATCCAATAGCGTCATGAGCTCTTCCCTCAAAACACACTCTTGCGCATCCAATCCTTCACCTGACATGGTTAGTAGGAGACAAAAGACAACAAAAAGGTATTATCCCTATCACTATTAGGTGGTCGGAGGGTGGAATCACACACTCTCAAGCGTCTTACCAAGCTCTTATGAGTTTCTTACCAAATTGCAGCAGGTGGTCTGATCGGAGAAGGTGGGATGTACGACCACGGCGGAGGCGAATGCGAGGATCCAATCTGAGGGCCGAAAGTATGTGGAGCTCGGATAGGCAATGTTTAGTAGCAAGGAATAGCAATAATGAAATCAGATTAGCAAAGCTGAATAAAAGTCCACAAGATTGCCACGATTCTTGTCGCCCATTCGCGTTCCTAGAACTAGCTCAAGCAAACGGAAGGATAGGGTAGATACAAACACAATCGGATCCAAAATCAGAAAGCAACTGTTTTTTTTTCACTCTTTGCTTTCTTTCTTTCTTTTTTTGCACTCTTTGCTTTCTTTCTTTCTTTTCTTTTTTTTTTGGACTGCAAAAACCCAACCTAGGGTTTTTTTTTTGCGAATGTGACCTTGACTCAAAACTCTTCAAAACCCTTTTCTGGGTCTATGGATATATATGGGACACAAACTTTTTCCAGAGAGCAGGGGTAAAAAGGTAATTAAAAGATACTCTATCTCTTTCTCTCTCTCTGAACTTTAGCTACGGGAAAAATCCGACCAGTTGATTGTTTCCGACCAGGTGGTGGGGTGTCCGAGAGCAACAAGATAATAAATAGGGTTGTTTGACACGAGTGGTGGTCGAATCCGACCAGCGCTCGCTTCCGACCAAGTGAAGAAGCAATCCGAGTAGGTGGTCGATGGGGTGGTGTCTAGATGATCGAAACAAAGAAAGACACGATGCTAGAAACTAGATTACGACGACTAGACCAAAGAACAAAGACACCGACGATGGACTCGAATTCAACAACGCTAAACCGAAAACACAATTGCGAAGGCACAAAGTGGTTTGGACAATGAATAATTACGATCTAAAAACTTTTGTAGCGCAATTTTACGACTCTAGGTGATGAAACAAAACTCACAAAAGGGGATAAACGAAATTACCTAACGGCAACCTTAGCTCGATACAACTTGATGAGTCACGGCGGCGATCTTCCGATAGGTTCGATTTGGTTCGTCGTGAGGACGTTGACGCTTTGAGGCTTCCGACCAATGATCGTCACCTCGCACCGCTACACCAAGACGCTGTCGTTATCGACCACGCTTACACGCGATCGACCTTACCACGAAGGTTATGGTTCCCGCAAGCAATCAAGCAACTCACAAGAACAAGGTAGATGCAATCAATTGTATTGCGGATATGGATGAAGTTTACAAGTGGGGTTCTCAAACCGATAATCGCGAAACCGCAATTGGCGTAATAATCTAAGAAAACCCGCCTCTAAACTATGGCGACTCGATATATATAGGGGAACGTGAGGAGGTCGACCTAGGTTGTGCGGCCGTGGGATGAAGCGTACACAACCGGACTCCGACCTCGCTACATTTACAAAGTCTTATTAGTTTCAACGGTGATGCAACACCTTGTGTTGCGCTTTTTCGTCGAAGATCCGTCGTAGGACCGGTCCTAGGGTGGTCTTGAGGAGTCCATGCTATCTTTGGTCGCCGACAGTCCAACGAGTATCGTGCTCGCTTTTACGTCGTAGATTGCTCCAATCGAATCAACTAGTCGTAGGTCTTCTTGTAGTGGTCGAGATCTTCTTGCAAAGGGTCGTAGACCTTCTTGAACCGGTCGTAATCCTAGATTCCCGAGTACAAGTAAATCGCTCCATTAGGCAAAGATCATAGAGTTCTCGATAATACACTCACCCTAGAAACGACTTTACCTGATCGATTAAGTGACGTGCTCTAGCTCTTGTCATAGGACCGTGTAGTTCAACACCCAAATATGGAGGGTTTTGTGTAGCACGTGTATCCGAAGGAGGGATGTCCTCATCACGTACCGTGATCAACCACGCTCTGATACCAAGATGATACGGATCAACGTGTGTTGATGCGTAATGTGGCCCAATCTTTCACGGTACTTGTATTTCAATTCTGATTGAAGAAAAACTCCCGCTTTGCTCTTTCTTGATTCGGCAAAATGGAAGAACAAGTGTATCTCCAAAGCAAGTAATACTTGGTTGATGTTGAATCAATCCGAAGAGAGAAACAAAATCAAACCAGAAGAACAACACCAAACCGTGAGCAATTGAGGATGCCACGAATTGGTGAGATGATCCACAAGGAATCACGGATCTGGGAAGAACAACCTCCCTCCAATATTCAGCAATCACAAAAGCCTAGATGGGAATTTTCGAAACACATGTATTCATTTTGCTCCACATGAACCTGTGACTTTTCTGAATTTTCTTCAACTCTAACTTGCTTACAATGGGGCTCTACCCCTAAATATATATAGCACGTGAACAATAATCTGAAACTATTGTAGCAATGAACAGTAATCCGCCTCAGTTACTGCAGCAATGAACAGTATCCGAGTTGGTTACTGTTCATGAACAGTACGCAAAAAAATATTCCTATTGCAAACTCATTTAATTTGAAATTTAAATTACTCTAATTACTGAAAATAGATTAAACTATCCTATCATAAGTAATTTATAATTAATTTCTTTTAAAGAAAGATCCGAATTGGAATTGCTCCAATCCAAACCCATTTTGGATTCTTAGGCTGAAAATGTATTGATTTCGGAATAGAGATTGAGTTTGGTCCTTTTGTCTTTTCTTGGCCGAATTTTGTTGTAAACTTTGCAACATGCAAAGCCCTTTGTTCTTGTGTCTTCCCATGTTCGCTAAAGCTCCCCGGTCGGCCTTCCTCCCTCTTCTTGCTTTTTGCCGAGTCTGGTTCTTGTTTCTTTCTCCATTGATGCATAATAGGCTCAACTTGAGGCTCAGCACACACTTGCATCTTAAGAATATTAACTATCATAGTAGATGCAACTAGGACTTGAAGTCGCCAGCCTAACCGATCGGTGGATTGCACGAACAGTCTCAAATGAACAGTACTCGCATCCACAATACTCCGATGAACAATATTTTTTGGATGAACAGTAAACAACAAAATTTGACGGCGGGCGGCTTGGAGACTACGCACCGCCGCCGCACCGGCGCACTAGCCACAAAACCACACTGTCGCCGAGCCGCGCCTGCACACGCCGTCGGTCGGTGCTGCCCTTGCACGGGCGGAGCATCACAAAGAGGAAAAAGGGGACACGGGAGAGCTGAGCCGCGCCACCGCCCGGCCTCGCAAGGCCGAGCCGCCACCCGCGGCATCGCCACCCGCCGCAGCGTCGGCCGCCGCATGCACGAGCACCACACCCCGCCGGCTTGAAACCGCCATTGAGGATGCACCGCCTACCTCAGAGCCGGCACCGCATCACGCCGAAGACCGCCCGCCGCACCTTGGAAGACCGCCTCCACCGCCGGTCACACCTGCCGCGCTATCGCTGGCTCTGCATAAGGCCGCACCACCTTAGGCCATGCACGGCCGCCATCGCCACACCCGCAGCGACCGCCGATTCCCACGCGTAGCGCCGCACCGGCGGGCCGTCGTGCGAATTCGCCACGCCGCCGGCCAATCGTGCCTACCTGCGTGTGCCTAGAGCGATGTCGCGCATGATGTCGCCACCAGAGCCGCCCACCGAGCGCCGGCCGTCTACCGCCCGTCGGCTGGCCGCTTTCCGTCGGCCGCCCCTTCGCGCCTTCTCGCCGATCCGGACGCTTACGCGTGGCCGACGCCAAGACTGGAGCTGCCGTCGCCTTGAAAAACAGGGTGACGGGAACGCTAGCATCCCCCCGTTCTCCCTTTTTGCTCTGGCTGAAGTGGGCTGGACCATATGGGCCAGGAAAACACCGAGCGGGCCGAGAAGCGGCTTGGTCCGAAAAAGAAAGAAGAAGAAAAAATTGGGAAAAGAAAGAAAATCCCGGTTTCTTGCAAAAAGGCCCTCAGGTTTTTTTTTGAAATTATGTAAAATTTTCTCAGAACTTAAAAATTTGCGAATAAACCCTTGAAGTTCTAAAAATTATGAGAAAATATTTTAGGCAAGAAATTCTTGTAGAATAACACCTCAGAAATTGAAAATTGCACAAAAAATTCTCAAAATAGAAAATTAGTGGTTTAGCCTAAAAAAAATGCAGAATTCTCCAAGAATTCATATTCCAGCAGAAAAGGGCCTCAAGAATTCAAAATTTTACATATTTTGCACTTTTGAAGCATGTTAACTTTGTTATTGTTATTTCTATGCAATTTATTTATTGTATTTACTATTTTTTGTTATCTGTGATTGTTTTATTGTTTTTAATCACTAAAAATAGTAGTAAATCATGAAAAATACATAGAAAAATATGGGAACATTATGAGAATTTTTGCAACCATTTTATGCAGATCATCAGCATTAATCTTATGCACCTTTTGCATGAATATGCAGATGACTAGCATTTCGAATCGGCAGTTCGAAGAGCTGGCCCAGCATGGCCACAATTACCTGACTTAGGGATCAGATGTTGAAATAGTACTTAGAGCTAAGAAGCTCCATGCTGCTATTGGACTTGGCACCTTGAAGGATGCTGCTCCAACTGCTGAGGATAATGATCAAACACTTTATTTCCTCAGACACCATCTCTTACTAACGCTCAACAATGAGTATATGGCGGAAAAGAACGCAATAGCTTTATGGACCGCACTAAAGAAGCGGTTCGAGAAGCTGAAGTACACCATCCTTCCTCGGGCAGAGCAGGATTGGAACCAACTACATTTTGCCGACTACAAGACCGTGGGGGAGTACAACTCTGCATTGCATAGAATTTGTACCAGTCTTCAACTCTGTGGTAAGGTAACCACATATGAGTAGAAGATCGAGAAAGCCCTCTCTACCTTTCACCCAAACGCGGTGCAATCCGCATGCAACTATCATCAGGACGGGTACAAGGAGTATACTGAGCTAATTGACACCATGCAAGTTGCGGAAGCTCAAGATGAAGTTCTCAGAAAGAACTATATCTCACAGCCGCCTAGTAGCAAAGTTGGCTATGAAGTCAACGCAAGCAGCAACAAGGTGAGGAAGCCTCGCTCAAAAGAAAGAGGCAAGAAGGGTAAGGTCATGGGTCGTAAACCAAGAAGAATGCTCAAGCCAAGAAGGGCGAACAAAAGAAGCACGATGAGAAGCCCTATGGTTAGCAGGACCAAAGTTGCTACAAATGTGGCACTTGGGGACGTTGGTCACGTGTTTGCCGTGAGCCGCAGCACGTGATTGATGCTTTCAATTCTAAAAAGAAGGGTAAAGGACAACATGAGGCACATGTAACATCCCAAAATTGGTTTGTGTTTCAAATGTAATAAAAATGAGGAGAAATTAAAACTTTTTCTCTGATCTTGATTTTTGTAATCAGTTCCATAATTTTTGTAAAGGAATTATGTGAAATCAAAAATCAAATGGCCATTTGGACACCAACACAAATCTCCTTCATGAAAATCTTGTGCCCAACCTTTGGAAATAATTTTTCTTGGGTCTAGGAGTGATGATTAACACCTCAGAATTATTTCATAATTTTCATAAATTATTTGATAATTTTTGAGGCCAGTCAAAGCTTGGTCAAACTCTACATATAGCCTGCTGGAATTTTTGGAGAAAAATGCAGTGCATAAAAGTCTCTGAAAATTTTATGTAAGGTTCATCACCCAGTAAGCAATCTCCAGTTAAAATTTCATAAATTTTGGAGTTTGTTTACTACCCCAAATAATTCCTCAAAGATTAGTTATTCAAATTCAAACCCTAACCGGTTTTCACTGTTCCTCGGGTTCGGATCAGACTCGGGCTCGAGCCACTTGATTTGGTTCAGTCAACTAAACGCACCGCTCGGCTCGATCGTTGGGCGCGGCGCCAGAGTCGTTGGATCGGCATCGAACGCCCACGTCGCAGCGAACGTTCGACCATCCGAGCGCTACCGTCCATTTGAGCCGTTGGATTCTAAATCAACGGTCCACGATCGCGTGAACGTTCGGACCATCCGAACGCCTCGCGCAACGTGAACCGTAGGATCCAAATCAACGGTCCAGGATTAAGTGAGCGTTCGAATCGTTATAATCAATCCGTTCTATTTCAGCCGTCCGATTAAATCCAACGACTGTCCTCTTTCGTCTTCCTCTCGCTCGCGCGCGCTCGGCCGAGTCAACAGGGGTGGCGTGCACAGTACCTTCGGCAGAGCCCAGTCGCGTCTCCTTTTTGCCAACGGCTCTTCCGCATTTAATGCTCCGTCCCGGCCGCCTCCACGATCGCTGCGTCTCACGCCGTTATTTTGCTCCCATCGCCCTCAGTCGACCTCAACGCAGGGCATCGCCATTTTTCTTCCCGTTGTTTCTTCCTTGCTCTTCGGCCTATAAAACTTCCCCAGTGGCTTCCTTAGCTTTCTTTAAACACCCTTGCGCTCCAGCATCGCTCCTAGTTCACTGAGTGAGCTCAATCGTAAAAATTGCTCTCGGCCGCCATTGTTGAAGCTCCAACCTCTTCGGTGAAAGTGGTGTTCCGGGCTTTCTCCTTCAAAACCCTTGCTTCCTCGCCACTTGGCATCTCATAGAATATTAACCTCTCATCAATTTTGCCTTTGATGAAGAGAGCAGATCGATTTTGTTTTCCCCAATTCGGTAAAACAACACTCTTCTTCACCCGAGCCACTCGACTCTCCTCGCCTTCTTTGTGCTCAGTACCCCTTATTAGTCCCTAGTTGTTTGGCACTCGCTCCCTTGGACCGCAATTGAGCTCATTTGCGTTTTCGCTTCGGTCATTTTGAGTCTTCTCGGTCATCTCCTTTGCGCGTTCTAGACCGCCGCAGCCAAAATTGTTGGTACCTTTGGGTGCGCAAGGTTGTTAGGAACTCATTTTAGGCTTTTGCTCGCACCGCCGCGGCCAGAGTCGCCGGCGGCGAGCCAATCTTCCCCGTCAATTTTTGTCGGACGAAATCTGATTGAAGTTTGAACTTGAGTTGGTTCGGACCGTCGATCTTAAGATCTACGCCCACGTCGCGTGGAAATTTTGAGTTCGCCGCGTCTTCAGATGTGGACCATCGATCCTAAGATCTACGCCCAAGATTGCGCTTAAATTTGAATTAATCACGCCCTAATCAGTGGACCGTTGGATCCAAGATCAACGGTCCCGATTCGAATGAACGTTTGGACCGTCCGAACGGTTCGATCCGCGTGGACCGTTGGATCCAAGATCAACGGTTCATGCGTGTGAACGTTCGACCGCCGAACGCCCCGATCTGACGTGAACCGCTGGATCCGCATCCAACGGTGAGCGCTTAGGGTTTGTGAATCCAGCCGCAGCGTTAAGGCTGGGACGCGGACCGTCGGATCCAAGATCGACGCCTCGCTCGCCACGCTATTTCAAAATTCGAATTTCCGAAAGGATTTAGTTATCAATCAAAAATGTGATAACTTGTGAAATTCATAACTAATTCGCTTTAATTCCTTTTCGGGAGATTCAAATTTTGTGGGTTATGTTTTCAACTGAACTTTAATCTAAAAATGTTTCCAACCCCAGTATAGCTTTAGAAATTTTGCTAATGAATAGTAGCATTTTTGATTTATAAAAGCTGAGCAAAATTGTTTTGGTCATATCTTTGGCATTAAGAATCCAAATCAATTGGTTCTTGTTGCTAAATTCTTTATAAATCATGATCTTGCTATTATAAAATTTTCCGGATTTTTGGAGAGAGTTTACTGTTGGGTCTTTGCATTTTTATTCGTTCTTATCGGTTGCTTTTTGCTTTCTCGTTAGGATCCGAAGAGCACGTTGATAATATTATCGATCCTCAGCAACACCTTGATCCACAGCAAGCAGCAAGATATTTGATCATAAATGTCCCATTACTTTCCAAGTCTAATATCTTGTTTACAAACTATATGTATGCATTGCTTTTGTGTCCAATTAATTTTGCCCTGTTTAGAGGTAGCTATTCCTAATGCATTGTTGCCATTAAAATGTTATCCCTTGCCACAACCATAAGTTATTAATATCGCTGGTGAATTAGAGCCCGGTGATTTAATTATGCTCTTTTATTGCCTTTGCGATGTCATGCTTAGAAATGCTTAGCTACCGGTAGAATTGGGCGGTTATCGACTTAGTCGATGACCTTGATCACACGAATCATTTTGTTTATTTTTGGTTCAGCACCTTCGGCTTTTGTTTTGTAAAAACCGAAAATGAAACAAAATGATTTGACTTGGGCACAATGGTATGGGCATAAACCTAAGGACCGAATTGTTACTTGTGTCACTAAGCCAAGCGCTTATGCGTGCTAACCACGCGAGAGGGATATGGGACCTCTCTTGACTTAGTACTTTGGCGTGGGTTATCTCCGAGTCGCAGGAGGGGGTTGTGTGTGTTGTGTGAAACATGATATGTGTTCTCGGTGTTCTTGTGTTGGGTGTGCGGTGGTGGAGATTCCGGTAGGCTCTCCACCTCGAGGAGCATTGTAGTTGTCAAGGCTTTACTGCGACGGGTAGTTGACCGAGGCTTTACAATGACTCGACACAACGTATGGGTTTCTATCCATACAGGCGGCTCGTGAATAATTCACAATATTGGAAATGTCTCAGAGGACTTAGCCGTGTGGCATACCTACTAAGTGTGCTTAATAGCTTGGCAAAAAGGCGGTCTGGCGTGTGGGTACATTGGTACACCCCTGCAGGGATAAAACTATTCGAATAGCCTCGTCCTAGGTTATGGACATGCTTGGTAAGGTCGTGCAAGAACTAGACTACAACCTTTTTAAATTAAAATTTGACATGGTTGGTATGAATGGGTAATTCATGCTATTGTTGTGGTGGCTATTGGGTTAGCCACTTCCAGGACTGTTTTACTGTTGTTGATACTTGATTACTACTGTTTCTATCAAATAAAATCAGATTGCAAAATTGCCTTCAATCTATTACATTATTGCAAATAAAACTTGCTTTATGCTTACCAATTTGAGTCCTATCCTGCTCCACTTAAATAAGCTTGCATATAGTTATTGTATAGATCTGTTATCATTCTTATATATCTTGCGAGTACATTCAAAGTACTCACCCAGCTTTTGCTGGGCTGCTTTTGTTTGCAGAGGAAGAAGGTGAGCCCCAAGGGCCTCACTTTTGCGAGTTGTGCTGTGGATTCGACGACTAGCTTGGCGGTCCGGTCGGTTGCCTTGTGGGTTAAAGGCACACTGATTGGCTCTTTTGTTTTATGGCCATCTTATGGCACTTTTGCTTCCGCTGTTAATTTTCTTTATGTATTTGTCATTTGGCCAGTCGGCCTCTCTTTTGTAATGACTATCCTTTATTTATGATATCTTCTGGATTGTTGTTTATGTTTCGGTTCTATGTGAATGAATGGAATTGATGCATGAACTTTGTAAAGAGGTGTGTATACTGCACTCTGGGAAGTATACATGTCTCGAGTCTCGGCTTATCTGCTTTGTGATGCTAGGACCGGATGGATGGTTAAGCATTACAAGCCGGATAAACCGGGGTCTCACAGCACACCTCGCCATTGCAGGTACAAAGGATCCACAGTCATAGGTTGCACCCATAGATGTGGACAGCTCAGTAGCAGCCCCCATCACACCTTCTTTAGACATCACAGCGGCAACAACTGTAGTTGCCGAAGAAGAGAAGTTGGACATGGAGTAGATTCAGGTAGAAGTTTCTTCATACTTCGCTGATTCGATCTAGTGCACGCATTGCACTTAGATTTTATAGTCATTTGCAGTTTATGGTTGTGATAGAACATTGAATTTTGAATAATGGCTGTAAGCTCTAGAAGAGCAAAGTAATAAATTCTTATGATGAGTCCTGCAAGACTTTTTCCCGTATTAATAATAGCAAGTTATGTTCTATTTTGAAGTATTTTACTTATGTGTGTGGATTGCTTCCTACCCCATATTAATAAATTCTTTTTATATCAGAACGCATGGACAAGAAACCTCTCTTAGAATCTTGCATGCTGAACCGTTTCAACACATTGTCTATGTATATATCCTGGCTTAATCCAATTAGCCATTTAGTTCTATCTCTATAAATCCTTATTGTTGGAAATATTCCCTAGAGGTAATCATAGAGATGATGATATTCCATTATGTTCGTGATTTTGATAATATGTTATCGTGTTCCTTGAATGAATCATTTGTTATAGATCAATAAGTACGTGACTTGTTGGTGGAACTCTTTAACTTATATGATGTCATTCTAAATGTATCCCTGGTCGGAGGTCACTGGTCGGAACAACAGTGACTCTGTGACTAGCACATGTATTGATTGGTGACCTGGTTTCACCGGTCATATATATAGAGATATTGAATCAATAATGTGAACACATGTTAGAGAACATGGTGTTGGATAGACCCATCATTGAGACACTATTGAGATTGTTATGAATCTTTGTGTCATTAGTTGGTCTCAAGTAATGATGATGTATAATCCTTAGAACTGAGATCAGCATGGTTTCCTACATGTGTAATAGCACTCTTAGGGGTTGCCAAACGCTACTCCGAATCGGGTAGTTATAAAGGTAGCTTTGCACGCTTATGAAACATGCGAGGATGTGACCGGTCGAGATGGGATTTTCCCTCCTAACATAACAGAGAGATGTCTCGGCCCTCGTGGTGATCGGATAAAGAAAGTGCATGGCCATGCCACTAGTGGTCGAAGTGTCGACCACATGATGTTATCCGACACTCGATCGAGAAAGTATTGAACAGTCCATGGATGACACATCGTCTCACCTGGAGTTCAACCAGACATCGTGAGGCAAAGGGAGAATGCATGAGTAGGTCGCTTAGTTTGATTAGTTACAGATTAGTCGTATGGAGATACGTGCTGGTCGTAGACTGGTCAAACGTAATCACAGAATGGTAAGAACCTGGTCGTAAGGAGTTACGAACTGGTCGTGACCAATTACAACCTGGTCTTATAGAGATACGAACTAGTCGTAAGTGATGAGGACCTGATCATAGATCATATTACATCAAGGTTCGTCCGATATATTCAATGTGTCTTTGGGAATCGTTATGTGCTTCTAGGTACCGCTAACGACTAGTGATCAGAAAAGAGTTTCCGAGTCATAACCGATTACACATGAACCTGTGGGGTCGCACACTTAAAGGGCAAGTATCTGTTTTGGATGGTGATCCAAATTTGTATAGGCCGAGTTCCTAATGGGCCTCAGGTACGAGACCCATCATGGATGCCTATATAAAGAGGAGTGATGGCATGGGGTGAGAATGTGAAGAGGATGATCTTTAGAAGAACTTCCAAAACCCTAATAGCCACGCCTTCTTAAGCACGCTGCCGGTGCTGGCACTCCAGCGCGTGGTGATCCTGCCCCGTACATGTGGATACCTCGGAGGTGTTGTTGCGAAGCATCAGCACTAGAACGATTCGAAACTCGTGACGCTTACCGGAGTCGGAGGAGAAATAACGTGACGAGTACGACCACTCGGAGGAGCAGACGCGTGACGAGTACGACTACTCGATGGAGGAGACGCGTCGTGAGTACGACTATGACTGCATCAACTCGCTATAACGACTCTACTTCCGCTACGAGTCGACGCGTCTAGCGGTAATCTCGTGATCTATTACTTGCGGTGGTTCCTTGGTTTTGCGGTAAAATTTTGTTTGTGCTATCGTAGCCTTGCCGCGTTACCCTACAGTGGTATCAGAGCCATGCCATCTAGTTCTAGATTCGGATTGGACACATATTGTGATATGTGGCAGTTATAGATGTGATCTATCTCTGTTTTGGCGGTGGTCGATATGATCGTCCATGTGCATTGGTGGTAGGATGGGTTTTTTATTCATTATTCCGTGATCGTGCTTGCATGGTCGTATCACGACTTGCCTCTACCGGTCGGTTTCCGCCATCGGGGTAGACAGTGATCGTAAATCCATTGGAGCACGCAAAGATCAATGTGGTTGATCGAATCAGAGTTATGATCGATTATGTACCAGATGTTTTATTGCGCTTGTTCACGATCATCTTGCATGATACTTCTACCGGTCGGAGTTCCGCCATCGGAGTATGCCGCAGTGTGTGGTCGTATCAAGGCAATGATCAGATTGGTTCTAAATAGGGTTAATGTGATTAATCTGAATGCTATTGTAGTCAGACCGCCGTGTTGGGTAATCGGACCGTGCTTTTGTAGTGTGTGTTCTTGTTGCCGTTAGAATGTTATTCTATGCCTAACTTATTTTTGCAGGTTGATGTGAATAGTATGACCCATGATGTATGAGATGCATGCATGTGTGTAATGTTCATGACCTGTGTGTCATGTTTATTACAGCCCAAGGCTGTCTATATTTGTATAACGGCATGCGTGTCGACTTGTGGTGCTAAATTTACTCTTTGTAATTTTATCCCTAGTGTCGTTAGGTGTAATGGCTTAGTGGGAGTACTTGGAGGAATTGGCCACCTGGAGGCATGTTGAATAGGAAGCTCGGCGATGGAGATCACCATAAGGAAGGGTCATACTATATCACAATGCAATTTGATTGTCTGTGAATGCCCTAATATTCCTGTTCATTTATTTCTATGTGTGTTTAGTTTCTTAAAAGCTTTTGACATGGTAGAAATAAAATTCCCTCTCATAATATTAGGTTAAATTGATGCCCTCCCAATTAGGTGCACCATCCAAAGTAATGTAGTTTAATGGTAGGTCTTGCCAAAGCAGAGTACCATTAATACTCCTTGACTAGATGGGTTTGTGTCGGACACTTACATGCAAAGCATTGGTTTAACTTGACGAGGTCATCATAACGGTTATGGACCTTGGGGCATAGGGTTGGGTGCCGAAGCATAGAGATGCTGCCCAACAACAAGAGTCATATAGAGATATGATTAGCAAAGGGTTGCTTACCATATTCACTAATCTTCTAGCAGTGATGCCAAAGCTCACTAGTAGATTAACTGATTGTGGGTCTTGAATCACTAAATGTCATAAGAGGGATATGGTATTCAGTGGGAGTATCTTCATTAAATTATTTAATAGAAGTTACTTTTCTTGAACATATGCCTTAGTGTTGCATATTTCTGTTGTAGATCATGGCACCATCTGCTATACCTACATCTAGTTTTGCCTTACGTTCGATACTTGATAAAGAAAAACTGAATGGAACAAATTTTGCGGATTGGTCCCGCAACCTGAGAATTGTTCTTAGGCAAGATAAAAAGGAACATGTTCTAGAGGAACCAATTCCTGATGTGCCTGCTGAGAATACTGCTGCAGCTCTTAAAACAACCTATAAAAGGGCTTGTGATGAATCCCTTGATGTTAGCTGTCTCATGCTTGCCGCGATGAACTCAGACCTTCGGAAGTAGTTTGAGAACATTGAGGCCTACGATATGATCGTGGTGCTCAAAGGCATGTTTGAGACATAAGCAAGGACTGAGAGATATGAGATCTCAAAGAAATTGTTTGGGTGTAAGCTAACTGAGGGTAGTCCGGTGAGCCCTCATATGATCAAGATGGTTGGTTACACACAGAGCTTGTGTAGGACCGTAAAGGCGACTAGAGGGGGGGTGAATAGGCGCTTGTCGATTTTTCGCCTTAATCAAATTCAACACGAACTTTTCTCCTTTAGCTATGAAGCTAAGAAGATCAGTAAACGCACAGAGGAAGCCTTGTGCTGAATTCGATAACCCCCTTAACCACAAGACCCAAAAAGGAGAAATGATCTCACGAGATCGGTCTGAGTACTGGCGGTCGGACCGGCGGTTGATCAAGGCTCGGACCGACGGCCGATCGCGATCGGACCGTTAGGGAATCGGTTCGATTGGCGGCTATCGAGCGATCGAGCCAAGTGGCGGTCGGACGCTGTTAACTCATCGGTCGGACCGATTTAGTCCAGTACCAAAACACAAAGCCCAAATCCAAAACGAAAATTGTTCAAACTTTTGATAATGAAACTTGACCAAATTTGGAGCACACCTCCCTGAGGATATCTAAGACCTATTTCTAGCAACGATCGTCCAGATCCACTTCAAAGAATCGATCTGTTAAGGCTTTACCAAAGAAGTGTTCCAAAACCTAGAAATATGAAAATCTTGATCCAAGACTTGCTTGTGAGGGATTGATGATCTAGATGATTCTAGGAGTATTCCCACACATCGAAGCAAGATAAAATCGGTCAAGAGACCAAGCATAAACACTTGGATCAAGGAAGCACCAAAATCATCAAAAGAGAGAGGAACACAAAAGAAACTTCACCCTTAAGCAAACATCAATAGATTGATTGATTCAACATGTTGCTTACAAAGCCACTCCCTCAAGGAGGACAAGAGCTCAAACAAAGAGCACACGATCAAATCTCTCCAAACCCTAGCCTCTCCTCTCTTCTCCAAACCCTAGAAAAAAACTTGGAGTTCCTAAATGAGTGCTTGGGGGGTTTTTCCATCTCCCCCCTTTCAATTTATAGGAGAGGCCTAGGGTTTCACTTATGGGCTCCCATGAAGGCTCACACAATCATGGGACCCACTCACACATATCTGTTGAAGCAATTGCCTGCTTCACCACGTGTAGGTTGATCAGCGGCTCTCATCATGTCGGCAAGTCTCTCCCGTCCGAATCCCATCGGAACCTCCTAGAGACTTGCACCGACTTCCGCACCGCCTGATCCAACCAGTTGCAATGAACTGCCCGTTCGATCCATCTTGCCCATTCTGCACCATGCTTGAGTCATACAACCTCACCCGGCATCCATGATCGTTCTGGACCTCAGCTCTCCAAGCGTAGTCTCGATCCACCTCACCGTTGACGTCATTGACCTGCAAGCCACATGCACAGCAATAGACAAAGAAATCGTCTCCGGAAATAAGTTCTTCACAACTTGACCCACGTTAGTTCAACAATGCAATATGCAACAATAAAGTATTGAAATTCATACATACACCACATCCAAAACACAATAATGCCAAAAAGGCCAAAGTCCAAGTGATTGGCGGTCTGACCACCCCATACGGCCGGTCCGACCGATTTCAGCCCGGTCGGACCGATTCCACAACGGCGGTCGGACCGCCTGAAAAGTCTTAGCCAAATTTTCATCTCGAAAATCCGAAACCTTCTGGAATTTTCAAATGAATAGAACTTTTGACTGGGAGCTCCAAAAATTATGTGACCACATCCAGGAGACTCCCCTCACTTGCCTACACAACCTATTTTTGGCTCAACTTCAAAAACCAATTTGAACCAAAGCGGTCGGGCCGCAAGCACCGCTGCCGATCGCTTCCATGCTCCATGGGCGACCGCCATGCCACCGGCCGATCACCGTGGTGCAGACGAATCAACAAACCCAAAACGCAAGATTTTGCTAACCAACAAAGCCATTGCCAATTGACTCATCATCCTAAGATCATGCACATATCCCCACGATATCCACAATCTCCTCTTTGATGAACATATTGGCAATTTCCCAGAAAATATAGTTTTACGGTTTGAAAAGTAAAAAATTCGCAGTTTTCGCGCAAAGGCACAACTTGATCCATAAGCAAGAAAAAGCCTAGGAAACGACCAAGCTGGCTTCAGAATAGCATAAGCAAGTGAGATAAGGCAATGAGAGCACAAAAAGTTTCCATTTCCAGAAGGTAGCCAAAAATCTCACTTAGGTCCATATGAAAGACAAATGTTCTATTTGACTTTTGATCATTGTGAGTATTCTAGAATTGCAAATAAAATCAGAAAAGGCAATAAAACCAAGAGACTCAACTCACTATGATCACCAATTTTCAGAAGGTTCATTTTTCCTTAATGAATCCGAAAGCTCCAAAACAACATTTTTCTCAATCTTTCTCCCCCTTTGATAATGAATTCATCAAGATGCATGGGAAAAGATAGAGTATGAAGGAATGACTTTATTTTAGAACTTTAGCAAAAAGGAGCCATGACCATTATCCATGTAGACAGTACAAGTATCATACCAAGTCATATTAAGTGTAGAAGCTATGTTCAATCATGGCAAAACATGTACAGCAAAGCTAAGACCAAAATAGCAGTAATCTGAGATTAAAAAAATTAATACCATGAAAAGTTGCTCAATATCATAGTTTCACTAAAAGCATCCATAAATGAGTCAAGCCATGTCTATAAGTAAAAAGAGACCCAAAACTGGAACCGAGGCAATTTGAGCATTAAGAGTTCAAATATGAAGCAATTTATTCAAGCACTTAGCATTTTGAGTATTTTTCTAAAAAGGATTTTTTTTCATTGTGCTAGATCTCAAGCCTTGACGCGACCATCTCAAGCAAGAAGCTCAAAAGAATGGTCTAGGTCATCCAAAACTCCCCCTGAATTCATTCCTAGTGCAATGGCAAGCAGTCTCATGAGAAAGGATTGGTGAGATCAGTTTTTTTGCACAGAAAATCTCATTCTTCATTTGCTTGACTGAAGAAATAAAAAGCTCATTTTACATCTCAAAATAAGTTCAAGACTCAATTTAACCTATATGACATGGCATGAATCATAAGAGGATCACTAGAGCAAAACTAGTCACAAGATCCAACAAGACAAGATTTGATTCAATTTGCTCACAGATATAAAGCTAGCAAGGCAAAAGCTAAGCTAAAACACGAAGAGCCATAAAAGAAGTATAGCAGACTATCACTTGACATGACAAGGTATAGAGTATGAAATCGATTCATACAAGGATAATAATCAAAGCTCCACAAGTTTTATTATACAATGCGAGACATTTGAATTGTAAAATGCATTATGATACAATGAATGCAAAAAGAGCAAATTCCCCCTCAAAACAGCCCAATAGGACTAATAACCCCTAACTCTCCCCGCAAAGTAGCAAAACGAGAAGAATCAAGCGCTTTAGTGAAAATATCTGCAAGCTATTGATCTGACTCTACAAAGTGAAGCACAACATCACCCTTTTCAACATGGTCTCTAAGAAAATGATATCGAATATCAATGTGTTTAGTTCTGGAATGTTGCACTGGGTTTTTGGCAATATTTATGGCAGAAGTGTTGTCACAGAAAAGAGGAACACTTCTCAAGGATAACCCATAGTCCCGCAGCGTGGATAGAATCCATAGAACCTGAGAGCAACCACTGGCTGCAGCTACATACTCGGCCTCGGCTGTGGACTGTGCAACAAAAAATTGTTTTCTAGAGGACCAAGAAACAAGGGATGTGCCCAAGAAATAACAAGTGACAGAGTACTCTTCCTATCTACTCTACACCCCGCAAAATCAGCATCAGAAAATGCTCGAATTGAGAGAGCAGAAGAAGAAGAATACCAGAGTCCAAAATCAAGAGTATCTTGAAGATACCTGAAGATGCGACGTACTGCTTGACGATGAGAAGCACGAGGAAGCTCGAAGCGGCGCATGGACATCTGACAAATTGTATGTCCGCCTCGTATTTGTAAGATAGAGGAGGAAGCCAATCATACTGCGGTACTCCTTCTGGTCCACGGGCTCTCCATCCTCATCAGGATCCAGCACGGTGGTTGTAGCAATGGGAGTAGACGTTGGTCTACTGCTTCCCATATTGAAGCGCCGAAGAAGGTCCTTTGTATACTTACTCTGGTGAACGAAGGTGCCTTCTTTCAGTTGCTTGACTTGAAGACCAAGGAAGAATGTCAACTCTCCCATCATGCTCATCTTGAACTCACTGCTCATAGAATCAGAAAATCTGGACACCAAAGCATGAGAAGAACCACCGAATATAATATCATCCACATAAATCTGAACCAGCAAAAAGTCACTGCCATGCCTGAGAGTGAACAAGGTTTTATCAACCATTCCTATTTTGAAATCATTTTCAAGCAAGAAACTCTTAAGCCTGTCATACCAAGCTCTAAGAGCTTGCTTCAATCCATACAAGGCTTTAGAGAGTTTAAAAATATGGTTTGGGAATTTATGATTTTCAAAACCAGGTGGTTGCTTGACAAAGACCTCTTCTTCTATGAAACCATTCAAGAAAGCACTTTTAACATCTATTTGAAAAAGCTTGAAACCCTTGGATGTTGCAAATGCTAATAAAATGCGAATGGCTTCCAATCTAGCTACAGGAGCAAAGGTCTCTTCAAAGTCTAAGCCTTCTACCTTGGAATAACCTTGAGCTACGAGTCTAGCCTTATTGTGAACAACCAACCCATCCTCACTTTGCTTATTTTTAAAAATCCATTTTGTTCCAATAAAATGAGAATGAGAAGGACGCTCAACTAAGGACCAGACTTTGTTTCTTTCGAAATTTTCAAGCTCTTCATGCATGGCATTGACCCAAGAGGCATAAGATAACGCATGGGTGATATCTCGGGGTTCAAAAGAAGCGACAAAAGCAGAATGTGCATGAGAATTAGGAGAAATAAACCTGGAGCGAGTGACTCGCTCTTGAAGATCCCCAATCATCTGCTCAGGTGGATGTTGTCGCTGAATGTGAAGAGGTGCTCCTGGTGCAGAAGTGGCCTCTACCCCATTAGTTGTGGAGGAAGGAACAGAGCCACTCAGGTCGTCGGTGAAGATAGGAGGAGGCTGCTCAGCTGAAACTGGAGTAGTAGAAGCAGGCTCTCCAACCATCTCAGAGGTGACTGGAGGATGGATCGGGTCCTCATCCTCAGAGTCATCGTCGACGAAGATGCTTCCACGAATGTCAGGAACCTGTGAACCTGTAGCATCGGGTCTAGTACCAGGACTAGCCTCATCAAAAGTGACTTCGCAAGTCTCAACAATTTTGTTAGTGCCAAAATTAAACACGCGATAGCCATGAGAATGAGCAGGATATCCAAGAAACATGCCATCAGAACATCTAGATTCAAATTTATCAAGGTTGCCATGTTTAAGAATGAAGCACTTGCAACCAAAAATCTTAAAATGAGATACTTTGGGTGAATGACCAAATCTAAGCTCATAAGAAGTTTTCCCAACCACAGATCTCAAGAAAACCCTATTGGAGATATAACAAGCAGTAGAGATCGCCTCAGCCCAAAATCTCCTAGGAGTAGAATGCTCATCTAACATGGTCTGAGCCATCTCTACAAGTGTCCTGTTCTTCCTCTCTACAACACCATTCTGCTGGGGCACTCTAGGGGAAGAAAACTGATGCTCAATTCCCCTATCAGTGCAGAAGGTAGAAAAAGAAGAATTCTTGAATTCTGTCCCATTGTCACTCCTAATGGCTCTCAAAGCTCCAGGAATATCAACAGCAAGTCTAAGGACCAATTCTCTAAAGAAGCCAAATGCCTCGTCCTTAGAAGCGAGAAAATAAACCCAAGAATACCTGGAGAAATCATCCACAACCACCAGCACATACCATTTCCCACCAGCCGACTGAACTCTAGAAGGACCAACAGTGTCTAAGTCTGCGTGTCATGGTCCATCACCATCACCAAGGTAAGAGGTGGGTGGGAAGCAGACACCATCTTACCATGTCTACAGGGCGAGCACACAAGATCTCTAACAGCCTTCAGCCTAGGCAAACCTCTAATCAAGTCCTTACAACTGACTCTAGACAAATGATCAAAGCCTATATGCCCAAGTCTACGATGCCACAAAACAAGATCATGAGAATCAGAGGCTACAAGACATCTAGGACTGGAAGCTGAAGAAATACTGAAATTTGCACAAAAGATCTTCTCAAATCTAGAGATCTCAAAAATAAGCTCACCCGAGGAATCTAGAACTCTACACTCACCACTTTTAAACCTCACTTCTAGACCCTCATCAAGCAGCTGAGAAACAGATAGAAGATTATACCTTAGCTTACTTACCAAAGCGACGTCTTTAAGCATGAACTTGTTGTTGACGCGCACAGTGCCCTTTGCAGTCACGGTCCCGGTAGAAGCATCCCCAAATATAATCAATTCGTTGCCGAATGCACGTGTGAGGGAGGAGAACCATCTAGAATCTCCGGTCATATATCGAGAACACCCGGAGTCAATAAGCCATATGTCCTCCTTCCTCGCACGACGGACCTAAAAAGCACAAGCAGAAAACATCTGTGCCTCAGTACTGGGGTTAGTGATAAAAGATCTAAGAATCCAGTACTGAGAAGCACGATGCCTGGGTGCAACAGAAGAAACCACAGAAAAATGATCAGGAACAAAATCATAAGAACACACACGAGAACCACCTAGACCTCTCCGAAACGATCTACCAAAAGATCGATACTCCCCTTGTCTAGGTGCTACCCGTGGTCTCTCCTCACGATATCCTAAACCAAAATGTTGTCTAAACCCACCAAAAGAGTCTACAAAGTTCTCTACAAATCTAGCCCTATATGTGGTACGATAAGCAGGCTGCCTAGCTCTAGAGACTACAGCTGGTGAAGGGACTCCTCTAATGGATCTCAAGGTGCCCATCCCCTCTTTCCTCTCAATCTTTGCTCTACGAAAGCAGAACTCAACAGTGTGGCCATCTTTCTTGCAGAAGGTGCAATGGTACTTGACCTTTTGAGGGGTCTGTACTGGTGAAACAGAAGCACCTTTCTTACCAGAAAGAGTTTGAGCAAAACCTGCAGATTTGAAAACAACCTTAGAAGGCTTATGGGGTTCTAGCTCAAACAGACCACTTTTCACAACTCTTGCAATCTTAGGTGGGTGATTCTTGGAATGCTCTAGGGGATTAAAACCTAGGCCACTATTTTTCACACTCACCTTGGATTGGTCAAGAATCATGTTGACTTTCTTTTTCCCACTAGAAAACTTCTCAAGAGTCACTTTGAGGTAATCATTCTCTTTAGCTAAAACCTCACATCTAGTGCGCTTTCTAGAATTGATTGCCTCATCATGCTTACTCTTAAGAAGAGCCACTTCCACTTTAAAGGCCTCACAAGACACACAATAGGATTCCTTAATCCTACTCAACTGCTCCTTAAACTTGACTCTAAAAGCCTCTTGTATCTTACCAATAATAGTTTCAACTTCAGCATGCAACATACAAGAGGAAGAATCAATGACTTTTTTGGAAGCAGTAAGAGACATGGATTTTTCAATTTTAGCTTTTTCTTCAAGAGTCTTGTTTAAAGCTTCAATCTCAATTGTAAGCTTAGGACAATTTTCACAAGAAGCAGCTCTAGAGTACACAACCATTTCAGTCATTTCTTGCATTTTAATCCTATTATTCTTACAATGAGAGCAAGTGTGACTAGCATCAAAATTTTGTAATGCTTTCAAAGAGCAATCCAGTTTTAATTCTAGCAAAGCACAATTTGAGCAAGTTAAAGGAATAGCATCCAAAGCAGTCACATCAAGAGAAATAGCCTCCATGCAAGCAGAACTAGACTTGAGAGATTCTATTTCATCCAGAGCATCTTTTAATTGATTTACAACAGAGGAATGAGCAGTTTTTAAGCTTGTCAATTCATTAAGCAAGCTAGAGCATGAAGTACAAATATCGTCAGGATTAATGGATTTGAGCCTAACAACTTCTAGGTTCAAGTTATCAATCATGATGTCCTGTTTCTTAATCATTTTAGCTTGCTTATGTAATTTTTGTTCAGCAAGCACCAAAGCCCTTTTCATGTCAGCAAGCGAAGGGCATACCTCATCGGGATCACTAAAAGGATCCTCGTCGTTGGAGGAGTCGCTGTCGTGGCTATTCTTGGCCATGAAACACATGCCCGTGAAGTCATGAGCCTTCTTCTTGCCACGGGAGTCACTCTCGTCGTCCTCCGTTTCCGAGTCCACATCACTCATGTTCACATTTTCGAGAGAGGCAAGGACCCGGCTGACAAACTTGCGATAGTTTGTCTTCTTGGGTTTTGCATCCCTCTCTTGGGGATGCCTTCGTGACTCCTTCTCCTCCTTGCCCTTCAGCTTGGGGCACCTGGAGCGAATGTGGTTTGGCTCACTACATTCAAAACATGTGATAGGTCCACCTCTCCTCCTATTCCTTACCTTGTTGTAAGCTCTCGTGAATTCGGTGGATAGGAGGGCTAAATCATCCTCGGGCAGTTTCTCAAGTTGCTCATCGCTCAAGGAATGGAAAGCAGATAAAGAAAACCCAGATGAGCTACAATCCAAAGAATCAGAAGAACTACCCTTGGATTTGTCGACCACTAGCGCCATCGACTCTGTCTTGGGGAGACGCGAGATAAAATCAATCTCATGCGTCTTCAACCTTGAGTATAGTTTATCAATGGTAAGCTCACTCATGACAGTGTTGTCATTGATGGAAGTGATCTTCACATCAAGAGCACCCAAAAGCTGGCGTGCATTTTCTAACTCATAAAAGACCAGGTCAACAGCGCGGAGATCATGAAGAATCTTAGAAAATCTTCCCACACTCGTCTAAAACTCACGAGCCTTTGCTCGATCTCGAGTATACTTTCTTGGTGGTTCTGTCTCACTTCCTTGATCGCGATGGACCCTCGTGATAATCACAAAGAGTTCGCGGATCTCATGAGCGAACCGCAAATGAGCAACACGCTCAAACTCGGATCGACTAAGGCCTTGGATCAAAAATTCGAGCCTTCTGTTGGCCTCCACATCTGGAGTGATCATATCGTCATCGGCTGGCACGACATAAGAGTTTTTTACCTTAAGCCAAATAGCGTGCCCTTGAGCCTCGATATACGCCTGCATTCGGGCCTGCAATAGGCAAAATTAACTCCATCAAAAATATGTGACTTGGTTGAATATTTGTCAGTCGTCATGGCTCCAAAGACCGGTTAAGATATATGAGAAGAGCTAACCGGCTCTGATACCACTTGTAGGACCATAAAGGCGACTAGAGGGGGTGAATAGGCGCTTTCTCAATTTTTCGCCTTAATCAAATTCAACACGAACTTTTCTGCTTTAGCTATGAAAGCTAAGAAGATCGATAACGTCTGAGAGGAAGCCTTGTCTTTTCGATAACCCCCTTAACCACAAGACCCAAAAAGGAGAAATGATCTCAGGAGATCGGTCTGAGTACTGGCGGTCAGTTGCAACGAACTGCCCGTTCGATCCATCTTGCCCATTCTTCACCATGCTTGAGTCATACGACCTCACCTGACATCCATGATCGTTCTAGACCTCAGCTCTCCAAGCGTAGTCCCGATCCACCTCACCGTTGACGTCGTTGACCTGCAAGCCACATGCACAGCAATAGACAAAGAAATCGTCTCCGGGAACAAGTTCTTCACAACTTGACCCACGTTAGTTCAACAATGCAATATGCAACAATAAAGCATTGAAATTCATACATACACCACATCTAAAACACAACAATGCCAAAAAGACCAAAGTCCAAGTGATTGGCGGTCTGACCGCCCCATACGGCCGGTCCGACCGATTTCAGCCCGGTCCGACCGATTCCACAACGGCGGTCGGACCGCTCGAAAAGACTTAGCCAAATTTTCATCTCGAAAATACGAAACCTTCTGGAATTTTCAAATGAATAGAACTTTTGACTGGGAGCTCCAAAAATTATGTGACCACATCCAGGAGACTCCCCTCACTTGCCTACACAACCTATTTTGGCTCGACTTCAAAACCAATTTGAACCAAAGCGGTCGGACCGGCAAGCACTGCTTGATCGGTTCCTCCACAGGCGATCGACCGCCATGCCACCGGTCGGACCACTTAGTGGTCCGAGAATAAGCAAACCCGAAAACGCGAGATTTTGCAAACCAACAAAGCCATTGCCAATTGACTCATCATCCTAAGATCATGCACATATCCCCACGATATCCACAATCTCTTCCTTGATGAACACATTGGCAATTTCCCAGAAAATATAGTTTTACGGTTTGAAAAGTAAAAAATTCGCAGTTTTCGCGCAAAGGCACAACTTGATCCATAAGCAAGAAAAAGCCTAGGAAACGACCAAGCTGGCTTCAGAATGGCATAAGCAAGTGAGATAAGGCAATGAGAGCACAAAAAATTTCAATTTCCAGAAGGTAGCCAAAAGTCTCACTTAGGTCCACATGAAAGACAAATGTTCTATTTGACCTTTGATCATTGTGAGTCTTCTAGAATTGCAAATAAAATCAGAAAAGACAATAAAACCAAGAGACTCAACTCACTATGATCACCAATTTTCAGAAGGTTCATTTTTCCTTAATGAATCCGAAAGCTTCAAAACAACATTTTTCTCAATATTTCTCCCCCTTTGACAATGAATTCATCAAGATGCATGGGAAAAGATAGAGTATGAAGGAATGACACTATTTGACCACATCCAGGAGACTCCATTCACTTGCCTACACAACCTATTTTTGGCTCAGCTTCAAAAACCAATTTGAACCAAAGCCGGTCGGACCGACAAGCACTGCCGGTCGAACTGCTCCACGGGTGGTCTGACCGCTAATGCCACCGGTCAGACCGCCTGTGGTCTGACAGAACTGAAGCAAACCCGAAAACGTGAGATTTTGCAAACCAACAAAGCCATTGCCAATTGACTCATCATCCTAAGATCATGCACATATCCCCACGATATCCACAGCTTGGAAAAACTTAGTTTTCCACTTAGTCAAGAGTTGGCTACAGATTTGATTCTTGCTTCGCTTCCTGCAAGCTATGGGCGGTTCATTATGACTTTTCATATGAATGGCTTAGACAAGAATCTCACCGAACTGCATATGATGCTTAAGACTGTAGAGGACAACATTAAGAAAAGCAACAGTCATGTGATGATTGTGCAAAAGAGTACTAGCTTCAAGAAGAAGGCTAAAACTTGGGTCAAAGGTAAAGGCAAGGTTTCGGATGGGATCCAAACTGTTAAGCCTAAACCCAAGACCAAGTATGGCCCAACTCAAGAGAATGAATGCTTTTACTGCAAGGAGACGGGCCACTGGAAGAGGAACTACAAGAAATACCTGGCTGATCTGTAAAGGAATGGTGGGACTAAAACTTCCACTTCAGGTATTAATGTTATAGATATTTTTGTTGTTAATTCTTATGTTAACTCGTGGGTATTTGATACCGGATCGGTTGCTCATATTTGCAATTCAATTCAGAGTGTAACAAGGAGTAGGAGATTAACAAGGGGTGAGATGGATCTTCTCGTCGGGAATAAAGCAAGAGTTGCTGCATTAGCCGTCGGGACTTTGCCATTACTGTTACCTTCAGGATTTATCATGGAACTAAATAATTTTTATTACGTTACAGTCATAAGTAGAAATATCATCTCTGCGTCATGTTTGATGGCAAAGGGTTATAAGTTCATTATAGAGAACAATGGTTGTTCTATATATTTGAATGAAATGTGTTATGGCTATGCTCCCGTTTTGAACGGGTTGTTTATTTTGAATCTTGATGTTGCACCCATCTATAATATTAATGCAAAGAGGCTTCAGCCTAATGATATGAATTTCACATTTATTTGGTATTGCCGTTTGGGTCACATCAGTGAGAAACGCATGAAAAGGCTCCATAGTGATGGAATTCTAAACTCATTTGATTTGGAATCATTTGAAACAGGCGAATCTTGCCTGATCGGGAAGATGACCAAGACACCTTTCACTGGTCAGAATGAAAGGCGTCCGACTTGTTGGCACTCATACATACTGATGTATGTGGACCAATGAGCACGACAGCTAGAGGTGGTTTTCAGTACTTCATTACTTTCACCGATGACTTTAGTAGATATGGATATATCTATTTAATGAGGCACAAGTCGGAATCCTTTGAAAAGTTCAACGAGTTCCAGAATGAGGTACAGAATCAACTAGGCAAGACAATCAAGTCCTTACGATCTGATCGTGGAGGAGAATTTTTGAGCCATGAGTTTGGTGATCATTTGAAACAATGTGGAATTGTTCCACAGCTTACACTACCGGGTACTCCACAGTGGAATGGAGTGTCCGGGCGGTGTAATCGGACCTTGTTGGACATGGTTCGGTCAATGATGAGCCAATCGGATCTGCCATTGTATTTTTGGGGTTACGCTCTAGAAACTGCCGCTTTCACTTTGAACAGGGTACCATCTAAATCAGTAGATAAGACACCATATGAGATATGGACTGGGAAGAGTCCTAGTTTGTCTTTTCTAAAGATTTGGGGTTGTGATGTCTATGTTAAACGTTTGACGTCTGACAAACTCACACCCAAGTCGGATAAATGCTTCTTCATGGGATATCCTAGGGAAACCAAAGGATATTATTTCTATAATCAAGAGGAGGGCAAAGTGTTTGTTGCCCGAAATGGTGTCTTTTTGGAGAAAGAGTTTCTTTCAAAAGGAGTCAGTAGGAGAAAGATACAACTCGAAGAAGTTCGGAAAACATCTGAAAGAGTTTCAACTCCTACTGAACTTCTACAGGACGAACAAAGTGTTGTTGAACATGTAGAAGAGACATCAGCCCCATGTAGATCTAAAAGGTCGCGTCAATTGCCTATAAGGTATGGGCATAATGTATTATTGGTGAATAATGGTGAGCCTAACACTTATAAGGAAGTGATGATGGACCCATACTTTGAGAAATGGCTTGGAGCTATGAAGTCCGAGATAGACTCCATGAGTGTCAATCAGGTTTGGAACCTGGTCGAGCCTCTTGATGGTGTTAGAATCATTGAGTGCAAATGGATCTATAAGAAAAAGATTGATATGGATGGAAATGTTCACATTCATAAGGCTTGACTTGTCGCAAAGGGGTTTCGACAAGTTCAAGGAGTTGACTACGATGAGACTTTCTCACCAGTAGCGATGCTTAAATCTATTCGTATCATTCTAGCTATTGCTGCATATTTCGATTATGAGATGTGGCAAATGGATGTCAAAACGGCTTTCCTTAATGGAAACCTAAGTGAGGATGTGTACATGACACAACCTGAAGGTTTTGTCGATCCAAAGAATGCTAGTAAAGTGTGCAAACTTCAGAAATCCATTTATGGGTTGAAGCAAGCATCTCGGAGTTGGAATATGTGTTTTGATGAGGAAATCAAAAGGTTTGATTTTGTCCAAAACAAAGAAGAATCTTGTGTTTACATGAAGTTAGTGGGAGCGCACTTGTAATCCTAATCATATATGTGGATGACATATTACTGATTGGGAATGGCATTCCTATGCTGGAATCCGTTAAGGTATCATTGAAAAATAGTTTTTCTATGAAAGACCTAGGAGAGGCAGCATATATCTTGGGAATAAAGATCTATAGAGATAGATCAAGAAGGCTAATTGGATTAAGCCAAAGTACTTACATTGACAAAGTGTTGAATAGGTTCAACATGCATGATGCCAAGAAAGGGTTCTTGCCTATGTCACATGGCATAAATCTTAGCAAGAATCAGTGTCCTTCGACCACTGATGAGCGAGACCGTATGAATAGTATTCCATATGCTTCGGCTATTAGATCTATTATGTATGCCATGGTTTGTACCCGACCAGATGTATCATATGCTCTAAGTGTTACGAGTAGATACCAGGCTGATCCCGGTGAAGGTCACTGGACAGCTGTGAAAACATGCTTAAGTACTTGAGAAGAACTAAGGATGTGTTCCTACTTTATGGCGGTGATGAAGAGCTCGTTGTAAAGGGTTACACCGATGCAAGCTTCCAAACCGACAAAGATGATTATCGTTCGCAATCTGGTTTTGTATTCATTTTAAATGGAGGAGCAGTGAGCTGGAAAAGTTCCAAGCAAGAAACGGTTGCTGATTCTACGACAGATGCCGAGTACATTGCAGCTTCCGAAGCTGCGAAAGAAGGTGTTTGGATAAGGAATTTCCTTGCTGAGTTGGGTGTAGTTCCGAGTGCCTTGTGCCCATTGGATCTCTATTGCGACAATAATGGAGCCATTGTGCAGGCTTAGGAGCCGAGATCCCATCAGAAGTCCAAACACATCCTCAGGCGTTATCATCTCATTCGCGAACTGGTCGATAGAGGAGATGTTAAGATATGCAAAGTTCATACGGATTCAAATGTTGCTGATCCGTTGACTAAGCCTCTTTCACAGCCTAAGCATGAGGCGCACACAAGAGCTATCGGTATTAGATACTTAAATGATTGACTCTAGTGCAAGTGGAAGACTGTTGGAAATATACCCTAGAGACAATCATAGAGATGATGATATTTCATTATGTTCATGATTTTGATAATATGTTATCGTGTTCCTTGAATGAATCATTTGTTATAGATCAATAAGTACGTGACTTGTTGGTGGAACTCTTTAACTTATATGATGTCATTCTAAATGTATCCCTGGTCGGAGGTCACTGGTCGAAACACCAGTGACTCTGTGGCTAGCACATGTATTGATTGATGACCTGGTTTCACCGGTCATAGATATGGAGATATCGAATCAATAATGTGAACACATGTTAGAGAACATGGTGTTGGATAGACCCATCATTGAGACACTATTGAGATTGTTATGAATCTTTGTGTCATTAGTTGGTCTCAAGTAATGATGATGTATAATCCTTAGACCTGAGATCAGCATGGTTTCCTACATGTGTAATAGCACTCTTAGGGGTTGCCAAACGCTACTCCGTAACTGGGTAGTTATAAAGGTAGCTTTCGGGTATGCTATGAAACATGCGGAGGGATGTGGTCGTCGAGATGGGATTTGCCCTCCTAACATAACAGAGAGATGTCTCCAGGCCTCGTGGTGATCGGATAAAGAAAGTGCATGGCCATGCCACTAGTGGTCAAAGTGTCGACCACATAATGTTATCCGACACTCGATCGAGAAAGTATTGAACAGTCCATGGATGACACATCGTCTCACCTGGAGTTCAACCAGACATCGTGAGGCAAAGGGAGAATGCATGAGTAGGTCACTTAGTTTGATCAGTTACGGACTAGTCGTATGGAGATATGTGCTGATCGTAGATCGTCAAACGTAATCACGTATGGTAAGAACACAGTCGTAAGGAGTTACGAATCGGTCGTGACCAATTACAACACAGTCGTATAGAGATACGAATCGTCGTAAGTGATGAGGACCTGATCATAGATCATATTACATCAAGGTTCGTCTGATATATTCAATGTGTCTTTGGGAATCGTTATGTGCTGCTAGGTACCGCTAACGACTAGTCATCGGAAAAGAGTTTTCGAGTCATAACCGATTACACATGAACACGTGGGTCGCACACTTAAAGGAAAGGATCTGCTTTTGGATGGTGATCCAAATTCGTATAGGCCACGAGTTCCTAATGGGCCTTAGGTACGAGACCCATCATGGATGCCTATATAAAGAGGGCGATGGCATAGGGTGAGAATGTGAAGAGGATGATCATTAGAAGAACTTCCGAAACCCTATAGCCACGCCTTCTTAACCACGCGGTGCGGCAAGACTCCGGTAGCGTGGTGATCCCGCCCGTGCACGTGTGGATACCTCGGAGGTGTTGTTGCGAAGTATCAGCACTAGGACGATCCGAAACTCGTGACGCTTACCGGAGTCAAAGGAGAAATAACATGATGAGTACGACCACTTGGAGGAGCAGACACGCGACTAGTACGACTACTCGAAGGAGGAGACGCGTCGTGAGTACGACTACGACTGCATCAACTCGCTACAACGACTCTACTTCCGCTACGAGTCGACGCGTCTAGCTGTAATCTCGTGATCTATTACTTGCGGTGGTTCCTTGGTTGCGCAGTAAAATTTTGTTTTTCTATCGTAGCCTTGCCGCGTTACCCTACACTTATACCAAGAATATATGTTGCATCTCCTAAATCTTTCATTAAGAAACTATTTCTTAATGAAGTTTCAACTGATTCACGTATTGGAATATCATTTCCGACCAGTAGTATGTCATCCACATATAAGATTAGAAACACAAGCTTGCTCCCACTAACTTTCTTGTAAACACAAGGTTCTTCTTCGTTCTTGATGAAGTCAAACCCTTTGACCACTTCATCAAAACAAATGTTCCAACTCCGAGATGCTTGCTTCAATCCATAGATGGATTTATTAAGCTTGCATATCTTTCTAGCTTCCTTAGGATTGACAAAACCCCCAAGTTGTGTCATGTACACATCTTCACATAGGTTTTCATTTAGGAAAGCCATTTTGACATCTATTTTCCATATCTCATAATCGAAATATGCAGCAATTGCTAGAATGATCTGGATAGACTTAAGCACCACGACAGGCGAGAAGGTTTTATCATAATCAACACCTTGAATTTGTTTGAAACCATTTGCAACCAGTTGTGCCTTATGAATGTGAACATTTCCATCCATATCTATCTTTTTCTTAAAAATCGATTTGCACTCAATGGTCGTAGTACCATCAGGTGCATCAACCAAGTTCCAAACTTGATTATCATGCATGGACTTTATTTCAGATCTCATGGCTTCAAGTCATAATTCAGAGTCTAGGTCCATCATCAGTTTCGTATAAGTCTTAGGCTCATCATTATTAATTAATAAAACATAATACCCATACCTTATAGGCAATTGACGTAGCCTTTTTGATATACGTGGGGATGATACCTCATCTGCAGGTTCAACAACATCTTGTTCATCCAGTAGAGGTTCAGTAGAACTTGAAATATTTTCAGATGGTTCCCGAATTTCTTCAAGTTGCACCTTGCTCCCACTAACTCCTTTGGAAAGAAACTTTTTCTTCAAGAAGACACTATCTCGGACAACAAACAATTTGCTATAAACCCGATTATAAAAATTATATATTTTAGTTTCCTTAGGATACCCCACAAAGAAGCACTTATCAGATTTGAGTGTGAGTTTATCAGACGTCAAACATTTGACATATACCTCACAACCCCATACCCTGATAAAATACAATCCAACACTTTTCCCGGTCCATATCTCATATGGTGTCTTCTCTACAATTTTGAATGGAACCCTATTTAAAGTGAAAGCCACTATTTCTAGAGCGTATCCCTAGAATTGCAATAGAAGATCAGATTGGTTCATCATTGACCGAAACATGTCCAACAATGTTTGGTTCCGTCTTTTAGACACCCCATTCCATTGAGGAGTCCCCAGCGGAGTAAGTTGTGGAACAATTCCACATTTCTTTAGATGATCACCAAACTCATGGCTCAAATATTTACCTCCACGTTCAAATCGCAGCCATTTAATTGTCTTGCCAAGTTGATTCTGCACTTCATTCTGAAATTCTTTGAATTTTTCAAAGTATTCCGACTTATGTCTCATCAAGTAGACATAGCCAAATCTAAATCTACTGAAATCATAAGTAAATGTTATGAAGTACTGAAAACCACCTCTAGTCGAAGTGCTTATTGGTCCACAAACATCCGAATGTACTACAACCAGTAAGTCACTCGCCCTCTCACCTCTGGTCGTGAAGGGCACCTTCGTTATCTTGCCAAGTAAACAAGATTCACATATTTCAAATGATTCAAAATCAAATGAGTTTAGAAGACCATCTTTATGGAGCTTCATGGTGCACTTCTCATTTATATGACCTAGACAACAATGCTAAATAAAAGTAGGATTCAAATTATTAGGTCGGAGTCTCTTAGCATTTATGTTATAGATAGCCTCATCCTCAAGACTTAAAACATACAATCCATTCACTAATGGAGCATGGCCATAAAGCATATCTTTGAAATAAATTGAACAACAATTATTCTTTATTCTGAACACATAACCTTCTGCTCCTAAACAGGAAGTACAGATAATATTTTTGCTTAAGGTTGGAACATAATAACAATTATTTAGTCCCATAACTAATCATGAGGGTAGAGCTAATGGCAAAGTGCTAATAGCTAATGCAACAACTATTGCTCCATTGCCCACACGAAGATCAACATCTCCGCTTGCTAAGCTTCTACTCCTTATTATTCCCTGCATCAAATTGCAAATATGAGCAACTGATCTGGTATCAAATACCCAAGAACTAATCGAAGAAGAGGCAAGATTAATTTCTATAAAATTTATACCTAAACTAGAAGTCTTACTCTCCTTATTCTTTTTTTAATCTCTGCTAAGTACTCTTACAGTTTCTCTTGCAATGCCTAGTCTCATGACAATGGTAACATTCTGATTTAGGCTTAGGACCCAACTTGAGCTTCTAAATCTTAGCCTTGAGACTCTCGATCTTATCTTGAGTTTTTCTTTTCCCTTTCCCTTTGACATACCTTTCTTCTTGAAGCTAGTAGTCTTTTGAACCATCATCACATGACTAGAACTTTTCTTATTGCTCTCCTCAGCACCCTTAAGCATGTCATGTAACTCAGTCATTGATTTCTCCATGTCATTCATAGATAGAACATGATTTTATATGAACTTATAAAATAGATTCATTTGATTTGGAGTTCACATGCAAAAGTTATTAGCATTTCAATTTGGTTTGGTTTTGAAATTCTAGAAATTAATAAAAGGGTGACATTTGGTTTTGAAATTCTAGAAATTAATAAAAGGGTGACATCCAAAGGGTATTCTCTTATGTTTACACTTTCCAACAGCAAAAGCGTATTTCCTATGAACTAAAAGTGGCTTTTCTTATTATTTTTTTGAATTTTATTAAATTATATGTGGGGTCTACTTGCACTACTACAAAACATGCTATACTAGACGTTTCTTTGTGAACCGTCTGTGATAAATAAGTATCATAGACGATTCTTTATACGAACCGTCTGTGATACTTATTTATCACAGACGATTCGTATAAAGAACCGTCTGTGATACTTATTTATCACAGACGGTTCTTTACAAGAACCGTTTGTGATACATGCCTGTCACAGACGGTTCTTGTAAAGAACCGTCTGTGATATACAAGCACTATAAGTAGATGCTCCCGATAGGCCCCCTTTCCATTCCATTTGAGGCGCCGCCACCCTGCTGCTGCTGCTACCTCCTCCCTCCTCCCCATTGGCCACCTTGCTGCTGCTGCTGTCTCCTCCCCCATTTTGAGCTGTTACCCATGTCTCCTCCTCCCCCATTGCGGCACCTCTGCTGCCTCATCCCATATTGCGCCACCTTGGAGAGAAGGGTAACGATCTGTAACCCTTTATTTTTGCTCTAGACTAATCACTAATGTGTAACGATCCGTAACCCTTTATATTTGCTCTAGACTAATCACTAATGTGTTTGGTCATTATGAAGGGTACTTGCGGTTTATTAATATAATTTAACACTAATTAATTTGTTACGTGCGTATACGTGTAGATGGACCGAAACTGGATGTACATTGAGAACCATGTGAGTGAAGAGTATATTAATGGTGTGTTTGCTTTTAGAAGAGCCACGAGCGGGATATGTTGAAGAAGGATAAAATTTATGTACTGTCCATGCATTGATTGCGGTAATATGAAAATGTTTAACAACCCGCGCAGATCGAAGCTCACTTAATCTGAAGGGTTTCAAAAAGGATATACATGTTGGAGCAATCACGGTGAAGAGCAGATTATACCTAAGTCAAGAATGATGACATCGCCGAGGAAGTCAACGATATGCAGGGTATGGAATGTGCTTTTGGATGAGGACAGTCGCATGATGACAATCTGGATCAGATGCTACGCGATGCAGAAGGGAACTACGGTGAGAGAGAGTTTTGTAAATTCGAGGGCTTAATGGAGGACTCGGGGAAACCTTTGTTCCCTGGATGCAAGCCGGAATACACAAGGTTGTCAACCGTGCTTAAACTGTTGAAATTGAAGGCAAGCAATGGTTGGTCCGACAAGAGTTTTACGGTGTTGTTAGGTCTCTTAGCTGACATCCTTCCGGAGGAAAACGTGTTGCCCAGCATGACCTACCAAGCTAAGAAGGTTATTTGTCCATTGGGAATGGAAGTAGAAAGAATACATGCATGTCCGAACGATTGTATCCTCTACCTAAAGAGTATGCAGACATGCATGTATGTCACGTGTGCAAAGCATCCCGATACAAGCGTAAGAATACTGCTAAGGCGAAGCAAGGACCTCCTGCTAAGATGTTGTGGTATCTGCCTGTGATCCCACGTTTGAAGCGTTTATTTGCGAACCGAAAGGAGGCAAGATTGATGCGTTGGCACTCGGAGCGTAAGAAAGATGGGAAGCTCGGACACCTCGCGATTACGCGAAAGGAGAAACTTCGATCGGAGCTTTGAAGAGTTCGGTGCGGAACCGAGGAACATAAGGTTAGGCTTGAGTACAGACGGAATGAATCCTTTCGGTAACATGAGCAGCCGACATAGCACCTGGCCCGTGAATCTATGTAGTACAACCTTCCTCCTTGGCTGTGTATGAAGCGGAAATACATTTTGATGTCACTACTTATCCAAGGGCCGAAGCAACACAGGAACGATATTGATGTGTACCTAGCACCATTCTTTGGAAGATCTTGTGACACTTTGGAGCGAAGGGGTACAAGTATGGGATGCGTACAAACGAGAGAACTTCACTTTACGCGCCATGTTATTCTGCACCATCAATGATTTTCCTGCCATTGGTAACTTGTCGGGGTTCAGTACAAAAGGAGCCAAAGCCTGTCCGCACTGTTTAGATGGTACCGAGAGTATATGGCTGAACAACTCATGCAAAACTGTGTATATGCGTCACCGTAGGTTCTTTCCCAGGATTCACCCATACCGCAAGATGAAGAAACAATTCAACGGAAATAAGGAGGACGGTTCAGCTCCAAGGGCTTTTAGAGGGAAAGAGGTCTATGATATGGTTAAGGATATCGATGTTGTGCTTGGAAAGGGACTAAAATTAAGGACCCCTCAGAAAAACATCTGGAAGAAGCGGTTAATTTTTTGGGACTTGCCTTATTGGGAGCACTTAGAAGTTCGCCACTGCCTCGACGTCATGCACGTGGAGAAGAATGTATGTGATAGCTTGATTGGTCTCTTACTGAACATTAGTGGCAAAACAAAAGACGGTGTTAACGCACGGCTTGACTTGGTTGATATGAACATAAGAACCGAGTCAGCACCGAAAGAGACCGATAAAGGACGAACGTACCTTCCCCCAACTTGCTACACTTTGTCCAAGGCCGAGAGAAATGAACTGTGTCAAAGCTTGCATGGTGTGAAAGTTCCGTCCGGTTACTCCGCCAATATTAAGAAACTTGTTTCCATGAATGATTTGAAATTAATAGGTATGAAGTCTCATGATTGTCATGTGCTGATGACACAGATGCTTCCTGTTGTAATTAGGAGTATCTTGCCAAACAAGGTTCGAGTGGCAATCTTTAGGCTGTGTTATTTCTTTAACTTAATTGCTCAGAAGGTCATCTATCCCCAAGGACTCGATGCTCTGCAGGCCGAGGTGGTGACAACTCTATGTCATCTTGAGATGTATTTCCCTCCGTCATTTTTTGATATCATGGTCCATCTCATTGTTCACCTTGTGAAAGAGATAAAGATATGCGACCCTGTGTTCCTACGTCATATGTACCCTTTCGAGAGATACATGGGAATTCTGAAGTCCTACGTACGGAATCGATCTCGGCCGGATGGCAGTATCATCGAAGGTTATGCAACCGAAGAGGTCATTGAGTTCTGCATGGACTACATGGCTCAGGTGGAACCGATAGGTGTGCCTCTATCTCGTCACGAGGGGAGACTGGAGGGTATCGGGACCATCGGGAGGAAAGCATTCACTCCCGATCTAGATACATACGCGCATGCCCATTTCACGGTCTTGCAACACATGACCCAAGTGTCCCCGTACATCGACGAGCACAAAGACATGGTACGCCAACAGAATCCAGACCGGTCGGAGGTTTGGATAACGAGAGAGCACAACCGTCGGTTCAACGAATGGTTAAAGATGCGATTCACTTGGAGGTCATCAAGTGATGAAACACTGCTATGGTTGGCCAAAGGACCAAAATTTACAATTGTGACATGGCAAGGATACGATATAAATGGGTACACGTTTTATACGGCAGCTCAGGATAGGAAGAGCACAGTCCAGAACAGCGGTGTCCGCATAGATGCATTTCACAAGTGGTTCAATACCGTGGGGCACGCAGGTTGAACTCGTACTATGGGTTCGTAGAGGAGATTTGGGAGCTCGACTATGTGCTTTTCAAGATCCCCCTGTTTCGATGTCATTGGGTTAAACTTCCGCAGGGCGTGAAGGTTGACAAGTACGGTGTCACTACTGTGGACCTCAAACGTGTCGGATACAAGGACGAACCATTCGTACTCGCTAAGCAAGTTGTTCAAGTTTTTTATGTAATGGACCCAGCAAATAAGAACCGCCACGTAGTTCTTCATGGGAAAAGAAGGATTGTCGGAGTTGAGAATGCCGTGGATGAGGAAGAGTACAATCAATTTGACGAGTTGCCTCCTTTCGGAGACGGCATCAGACTGGAGGAAGAACCCAGTGAGGAAACTAGCTATATGTGCGTCGATCATCATGAAGGACTATATTTCAATTAAGCATGTATTCCATTGTAATTTGATGTTAACATGTGTTATGGACTTGTCATCTCTAATGTTGATGTTAATGCGGACTTGTTAAAGTTATCAGCTTGTTGAGAATATCATCTTTGAAACCTTGTTGGAAATACACACAAATGGGCAAATGTATTTTGTCATTTGAGCAAAGTTAAAAGTGCATTACTTCTGTGGCCTGGCGGTCTGACCGACAATTAGCTGTGTTTCAAATGTATGAAAATGAGGATAAATTAAAACTTTTGCATGCATCCTTGTTGTCATTTGAATTCTCTAGAATTTATCTCCTTGAAATGTGGACTTCAAATTCAATTAAGGTTATTGACTCGAAGTGTTGCAATTCAAGGTCTTCTAGTCAAACCTTGTGATCATCCTCGGGAAATATTTTTTCTAAATTCTTGATCATCTGGATAACCTCCCTGAGAAATTTCATAATTTGTAGAAATTATTTGCTATTTCTTAAGGGCTGGTCAAACCTATTGTCTCCCTGGTCAAACCCCCTGTCCAGCAGTTTGTGAATTTTCTAGCGGGCAATGCACTGCATGAGAAATTCTAGAAAATTCATACACGGTTGATCTTGAAGTTAGGATCACTCAGTAAAAAGTTTAGAATTTTTGGAGCTGTGGAGCTACCTCTGGAAATTCCCAAATCATCTCAAGTTTTCAATTGATCAACATATAACCACATCAACATATCAACATATCACAGACGGTTCAGTTACATAACTGTCTGTGATATTAAAATTAGGGTTTCTCTGTTAAGTCATCACAGACGGTTTCATAATAGAACCGTCTCGTGATATTAAAATAAGGTCCGAACGCCTATCGAATCTCGGCCGTTCATTTGGCATCGCAGGCTAAGATTCGCGCAGACGCGTTTGGACGGTCCGAATGGCCCACTAAATCCGAGCCGTCGATTATACATCCAACGGTGCAAACGATCCAAGTTATCTGCGTCAAAGCGGGCGGTCGAGCGTTTGAATGAAGGTGGGCGTTGATCTAAAGATAGACGGCTCACAGCGAAAGAACTTTCGAACGGTCCGAACGTTCCAATGCATCTGGCCCATTCGTTGAGATCTGACGGCTCTACATATGTGTGTGTATGTTCACATCACGCAGCGGTTCGATTACATAACCGTCGTGATATTAAAATTAGGGTTTTTCTGTTAACTCATCACAGACGGTTTCATAACGAGTAACCGCAGCGATGATAGTTAACATCACAGACGGTTTGTTTATGGAACCGTCTGTGATTTATTATCACAGGCGGTTCAATATCCAGCTATATAAGTGCCCGACTCGAACGGTTGTGCACTCTTCTGCCTTAGTCTATTTCCACCAGCCCGGCCGCGCCCGATCTCCTCGTGGCGCCACCTCGACCGGTAGCCGCCTCCTTCGTCCTCGCCTCCGTCCAAAGTCGCCTCCCTTCGTCCCTCGCCTCGTCGATCGCCCCCGCGTCTGCCAAACCACCGGTGAGTTTCCCGCGCCGCCCCAATGCTCGCGCGCTTCCCCTTCTCTCGCCATGAGAGCCGAGGGTTTCCCTCGGTCGCGCTTCCCGCTAACCACCCGGTGAGAGAATTCCTTGGTGGATTCTTCAGGTTCTGGAAGTTTTTGTGCTACTTGTGATTACATATTTGTGCATGCTTTGATCTCGATATTAATTGATGGATCTGTTAGTGTTAAAAATGAATTGCAAATTGGCTTGAGGAATCCTTATTATTCCCCTATGAGTATGTGCTGAAAGATAGGGACTTGATATTGTAGTATTGTACCTTGAAAACACAAAAAGCCTCTACTTGTATAGCCTTGCTTTGTTCCTGGTCATGTGAACATGACAAGTTAAAGAAACTCAATAGCAGCTAGCTATGAAGGTATTCAATAAATGCAAATTCAAGCACCATGATACTACCATTGAGTTACATTTCTGACTGCTAAAAGCACAAACTGAACTTTAGCACATATAGTTGGAAGATAATAGCAGTTTCAAGTTAAATCCATAGGGACATTTCACTTTTTTTATGTTTGTGATAAAAAGGGTGAAAATGATATATTAATTATGCACAACTTTCAATGTTTAGCTACATGAAAATTAGTTGCTATTTGATAAAAATATCCATAGGGACATTGCACTTTTTTATAATAGAACATTGTAAATCATAGTTATACTGTGCAACAACTTGGCGGCGTATGCAATCCCTCAATATTGTACTATAATGTATTGCAATGTCCATGTTATCACACCTGCACACAGGTTGCATAAATCTTGTGTGGTTAGTTCCAAATAATAAGCAGCCACATAATTGAAACTATGACAAAATATCATGACGGCTCCCGCACACAAGAAGAGGCCATGCCCTCCTGTAACTCATCCATATAACCTACGAAGTAAACACGCCCACACAACCCACTAGATTAGTAATAAGACATAATCTATTCATTGCCATCCCTTGATGGTTAACATACCATTTACCTCATTCTGTTTTGATCGGTTTTGGTGTAATGATTTATTCCAGAAATTGTTAGGGTGAGGTGATTATTGTTTCTCTTTGTTTCTTTATGGTATGGCACTACTACAAAACAGGGCTGAGATGGCAAACGTTGATTCTTTTGCAACTCGCCTGCTGAGAGCACTCAAAATCATGCAATATTTCAGCTATATGTTAAAACTGCACTGTTTGTAATATTTCCTTCTCCTTTGTAGTTTTTTTATGCAATTTCATATATTTTATTTACTACATATCATATATTTAGGTTCAATGGGTAACTTCTATTTGTTTATGTAATCATTGCATACGTAACTTATATAGATAGCAAGTAAGCGAGATGGCAGAGGCACCATCTTCGCCGTCGTCAGCGACGTCGCCAAATGCGTCTGGATCTCCGATCTAGGTGGTACGCAGGCGAGAAGGCAGAGGAATCTCCAAATTGTCCTCGGGCCGCATGACGATCACGGAGGTCAGTGACGTCGAGATCTCGCTGAGTCCCAAGAAAGCAGCTGCGAGATTTCGGACCGTCTGCGGGGTACTTGCAAGGAACGGTCCCCATCACCACCCCAACTCGAAGTCTCGGCGGATGTACAGAGAGACCGGTTGGGTGAACTTTCGCCTCGTTCACTTTCCTCGAAATGGACCAAGCACGCAGTGCGATGGCACGCTACCGGGCGATGTCCCACGGTGGAGGACCTTCAAGAGCCGACTTGTTACGCAATGACGTGAACACGGCCGGACGCCTTCACGATGTATCAATTTTATCGCGGGATACATGGGACGCCGTGCGAGATGAAGACAACGGCGAATTTTAGGAGCAAAGTGCGGCGCATGAGCTATCCAGCACAAAACACTCACCCCACGCACTCGGCACCTGGTACAGGTAAAGCCACGCGGTGGCGGCGGAGGACGAGACCATTTGCGACGACCATTTGTTGAGATCTCAAACGAGCGCGCTCGAGCCTGGTTAAGAGCGAGGGCATCAGCCATGTCTTCGGGCAGCATCTCTTTCACAAACCCGGCAGACGAGGCAGTATCTCAATGCCTGGTAAATTCCTCGAACCACTTAATTGTAATAAGTCCATAACTTCATGGTGTCTACAATAACATGATGTCCTCTTGCAGGAAGCATTGACTTCCGCATCTTCCTAAGGTTCCTTCGAAGTAGACATGGAGAAGGATGTATTATCTACGGCCCTGGGAAACAAAGAGCACCCGGGTCGCACGCGAGGCGTTGGGGTTTACGTACCTTGGAGGGATGGATTCCCACACAACTCCGACACATATAGGAGTAGAAAGAGATCCGAGGACCAGCACGACGCTCGGTTGGAACATGTGATTATTGGAAAATTTCAAGAACAAATAACAAACTTGCAGAACCAAGTAAATCAACTCATGCAGGCGCAAGCCGCCCCTGTTAATTTGGGAGCAAGTCCTCCTTGACATCGGAGTAGCATCGCGCCCACACATAATTCTGGACATGGCGACGTGCAATTACCGATTGACGACATCGAGGTAATGTACATCTCTGGAATGCTCCAAAGATAGACCTATAGGACGCCTTAGCTAATTGTGTACCATTTTGTAGGAGCCGACGCCCTGCAAGCTCCAAGTGAGGATGGTTGGGTCGATTCCTATTGAGGCTAGGCGGGGTATGGTGTATCCATACTAGGAAGGGGCAGTGCAGCACGGTGCCCAGCTAGCGCAGGGTTACGCCAGGGTGCAGGTGGACATGGTACATGACAATTTCATGGCCATCCCACTGGAGATTCCCCCGAACGAAGAAATCAGAACACTAGGGGATGCCGCGCACACTTTTATCCAGTGGCCCAAGAAGGACATCGCACTGGACCCTTCAGTGACGCGATATCGACAGGACCCTGTCTCTCCAATAGGACCCTCGATGAGTCCGCCTCAACCAAAGCTTCAGAAGGCCGCCACATCGCTTCCAGTCGAGAAGACGGCGAAGGGACAAGAAAAGCGTGTCACCATATCGGTCCCTGAGGCGTCTCACGGGAAGACGTCCCTCAGCCGCCTCGTTAAGGAGAAATCGAAATCGAAGAACATTAAGGCACCTCCCAAACCCATGAAATACTCACTCGGAAGTCCGTTGGTCTTCGGCGCAGAAATAAAGAGCTCAGGAGTAGCTTGTCAAGCTTTGCATGATTGGTACTTGCGCAAGACCCGAGAGAAGGGGGGTCATACTGGAATCACCGTCAGATACGGGAGGGAGCATTTTCTCCACGAGCCTGGCCACGTCGTCGTGGGCTTCAAAGACTTATTTGACCTATACAACCTAACTGCCCTCGACACCTCACTTCTACGATGCTGGACACTGTAAGTGTGTACAATCAATTTCTACACTCACGTGATACCGATAAATATCATAACTCATTGCTTATGTACAGATACATTATGAAATGTGCCCGTCGAATCAAAGAACCGGTGGGTTTCCTCAACCCACACGTGGTCTCTGAGCAAACAATCAACCAAGACGCATCCTACGTCGAGAATTACATAAAAATAGGATTGCTTGCTCTGGACGACAAGGACTACATAATGGTGCCCTACAACCAGAAGTAAGTGCTTCAATATTTACTATACAAATTACGTTTCAACATAGGTTTATGACTATAGCGACATACACGAGTAGGTTCCACTGGATTCTTCTGATTCTTGTGCCAAAGAGGAACATGGTATTGTACCTTGATTCTCTACTCAACAAAAATCACAACTTCACCCTTCTTAAAGGAATACTCGACAGGTATGTTCATTTCCTCCGCACATAACTCTATTGTAGTCTTCCTTCGTTTGAAATGGACAAGGATAACTTTTTTGAATCATGTAGGACGTTCATCGGCTATGTTGCCGAGGGAGGTTTATACAAGCGAACGAGCGCCACAACTCACTCACGAGATGCGATTTCCAGATGCCGCTACAACACAATAATCATATATCATACTCCGTAATATTGTATCTCGAATCGATTTGTACATATATATGTAATTCTATTTTTGCAAAGATCACAAAGAAAAAGCGAGATCACCTATGCGCATTCTACGTATGCCATCATATGCGACTATTGATTGCTTCTAGGACGCACGATCCCGTGTTTGTCAATCTCGTAATAATTATCTCCTAATTATAAATTTAAATATATGTGCTTACTACTTTACTCGCTAGCGGCGGGGCTTGAACATAGAGTTAAATGCACTCGAGATGGACCAGTCATGCACATTCGAGGAGCTCTATGGCTTCATCAAGGCGGACATAGTTAACACCACCGGAGAGTTTCACTGTTAATCGACACGATGAACGACCTCGAAACAATTGATTCAATATTGTAATTCACTTTGACCGTTGTAATTCAATTTGTAACTCTAGCGACAATATATACTTGAAACATTCTTTTGTAATTGATTTTGAGTTAAATGATCACTTTGAGTTGTCAACAATTATCTCGTGACATGTTTTCGCTTGCTAGTTTTCGAGGGCATGGCTAGCAATTCCCGAGGCTAGTGAAAATACGATAAAAATTAATTAGGTTTAAATACTTATCACGAGCGGTTCTAATCACGAACCGAATCAGTGATACTCTGAATCACAGAGCGGTTCCAACCACGAACGAAATGCGTGATTATGTAGTATCCGCGACGGTTCGTGGTTAGAACCGTCTGTACTCTATAGAATCACGAGCGGTTCCAACCACGAACCGTCTATGATACTACAGAATCACAGACGGTTCGTGGTTGGAACCGTCTGTGATAACCGCCTGTTATCACAGACATAAAATTTCAGACGGTTCAAAAACCGTCTGTGATGATTGTTACGAACCGTCTGTGATGAGCTTTTCTGTAGTAGTGTTGTCAGTGACTTATAGTTTTGATTAAACCTATTTTTTTGTTTTGATTATCTAACGAGTGAGGTCCACATGTCAGTCTCTCGGTTTTAAACCATGTTTTAAAATCAAAAATAGTACGTGGTCTCACATGTCATAGATACATTTACTAAAAACATTTAAAATTAGATTTTTGTTAACTTTTTTGGCTGATCCCACCTGTCATAGATTATTTATAGTTAACCTCTGTCATTAGTGTTAACTAAATCCTAAATGTGAGTGGGTCCCACCGGTCAGAGAGAGAGAGAGGGAAGGAGCAGAGCTGTGTGCATGGCTGAGCGCCATGGCGAGCTTACCGTCGGTGAACGGCGCGATGAGCTGCAACGTTGAGTAGCGGAATAGAAAAAAGAAAGTAAGACGAAGCTATGGGTGGTGGTGGCGGTGACACAGATGGCCCGGAGGTGACATTGTGGCAGCGAGGAGCGGCAGAATGCCTCGATTCTGTGATGTACTTCGCGTAGGAGGCATCCCCCGGGCTAAAGGAATGGCACACTGGGATCAACGAGTCCAGTTGATACTAATGGACCAGGCGCAGGGACCTAATGTCATGGGAGGTGAGACGACGGTATGCAACTGCGGCGGCGCTGATGAACAATAGAGGTCCTGATTTTACCTAATCTTTCGATGAGAAGATCAATTTGGTAGAAATTGCTCAACTCTCAAGATCCTGGCTACGAATTCACAAGGCTCGAAACCACGCAATCGTTGAACTACTCAACAAGTTGTTATCAACCGTTCACGAATACCCAGATGACCTGATCACGAAGATCAACTCCTGCATACACCGAAGAAGCACGCAAGAATAAGGTAAAAAACACAATCTGAGTATTGCAAATATGAATGAAATTTGTATCGATAAGTGGGTTTTCGAAGACGATGTCGTTGTTGTTCTCGCTGAATAAGAGGACAAAGTGTAAAGTAGCAAAGCTAAACTTCAATCAACAAAACCCCAATTTTGCTAAAAGGGCGGCGGCTCCTATATGAGGATTGCAGCCAGGAGGTGGGAACCCTAGGGCCGGAGGTACTGTTCACTGGGCTGTTCACGTGAACATTACGGCCTCCCTAGGGTGGTTGGCAGCATACGGGCCTCATGGACCAAGTCGACCCATACATTACATAGCCTATGGGCCAACAATTGGTGACACCGTACCATGGCATGTACACGTAGCTCGCCTCGTAGGAGTAGAAGTAGCTCGGTCCAATTGGGGAATATGGTATTACTGTAGCCAAAAGTCCAATTGGAGAAGATATGGTTGAAGTAGATGATGTCGTGCAGTGGGTCGAAGTAGTGATTGCATACTTAGGGTTTATGTCCTTATCAGGCACCATGGGTGGCTAAGAGTAAAAGTGTACTAGGGACTTGCCCTTAGCGAATTGATGCGTGCATGGGGACCAGTGACTCATCATGACCACCACGAGGGTGAAGAAAATGAGGCCGGGGAAGGGTTGAGTCAGCTTGTCCACGATGAGCAGCGACGGCGCAGAGGAGGTTCACGACGGCAACTCACCACAGCAACGGAGGAGCTACAAGGAGTGTTGTGTTAGCTCATTGAGGTGCTAGAGATGGTGTAGGCGCAAAGAATTGTCCGAGGCTCACCAAGCTTCGAAGGAGAACGAATATGGCGGCGGCGACCGTGAGAGAGGAAGATGGCAGTGATGATCGAATTCTTTGCGAATCTGCCTGCATTGAGTGAGGAAATAGCATCAATGGGGTATGTAATACGTTGTGGCGCGCTCAGGTGGAGCTCGAACTCACCGGAGCGATGGAACGTGTTGGCGAGATTAGGTGCGCACCGGAGTTGAGGACGAAGGCGATCACGATCAAGCTATGAGACTCAGGGTTGCATTGAGCAAAGGAGGGGGATGAGTGATGCAAGAGGATCAGAATGACACGAACGCCATGGGTGAGGAAGCTCACCAGAGCGGCAATGACGCGGCGGCGTGCTCATCGGTGTCGAGAATGACGTAAGTGTTCTCGTAAAACCAAGGAGCAATGAAGCTTAGGCTTGCACGAAATGGAACGTGGGCGAGCTGAGGATGACAGTGCGCACTCTAGCGCTTAAGTAGCTAGGACAATTGCACGAGAAAAGCAGCGAGATGTCGGTGGTCGCACGAGAAACTCACGGGGCTGCTCTGGTCTCTCTGTTCGTGTGGGAAAAGGGCGCCATCAACGGGGTGGATAGCATGGGCGAGGCAATAGGAGGCAACGGGAGCTGGTGAGGTGCCAAACCGTAGGCGTAAATCAAACCAATAAGCGGCGAGCCGGGTGGCAAGCAAGCAGGCGCGCGTAAGGACGAAGGCGGGGTGGAAGACAGGTGCTGACATGCGGGCCCGACATGTTAGCGGGAGAGGGAGGCGACAGTTGGCACTGGCTAGAGCGGGGCTAGTGAAGTTGGGCCGGCTTGGATTCGACCCAATGGGCGAGCTGGAAATTCGAATGGAATTCGGAATTTCCAGAAAAGGATGAGACTTTTACCAATTTTTAAACTAATCAAACAGGCTCCAAAATTCATGGAAATTTTGGTGAGGGCTTTCGACACTATATAGTTTCTTGTGCAGTTTTTTCTGGATTTTATCTGTTCTGTGATTTTCTCGATAATTCTTACAAGTTGTTATTTGCATGTAAATTCACTATTTGATTTATGCAGCAATTCAAAAATCATGCAAAAACAGTTTTCCACACAAACATGCTTAAAATCATTCTCCCACATATTTTCATTATACTTTCCCAAAATTTGGATTTTTGGAATGTTACACTGTGAAACATAACCATCAATTAATACATATATGTTGATCCATAAATCATAAGTGTCCCATATAATGATGTAAGATCATGGATATTTCAAATAACATCAAAATATGAATAAAGAGTTTTACGTCATACTTGTTTTTCAATATAAATGATAGTTCATTCAAGTGACAAAATAACATATTATTCAATATAGTTCATAAACATAAAAGCGATACAATTATCTCTGTGATTACCTCGTATCACTAACATTGTAATCATAAATTAATCGTAATCTTGACCTGAATATGTCATACAGAGAGTATCCAATTAATCTGAACGGGTGATGGAACCACTCGGACGACATTACTGAAACTATAGAAACATCTAATTAAAATACATTCCGTTTCTTTTACTACAAGTATAGTACTATACAACTCTACAATTAAGCTGCTGATCTTGTATAGTATACTACAAGCAAGCTAGCTAGGAGATGTTTAATAGCCCGAAAGCGAGTGCTGTATTGCCACTTATGTCCAACTCATTACCCAACCACCCTGCATATACAACAACGCGGTGCCGTCCGTCCTATATTTCTATATATATCCATTCTTCTCACTTTGTTTGAACCCCCTGGATACGCAGACCAGCTAGCAGAGTGAGACTAGACCTTGCCAAATTATTCTTCTGTCCAATTCTGGTCAGTCATGGCTAAGTCTTCCTACATAGAGGTTTAGATTTATTATATTGTAGGGAAAGAATCCTAGACCCTGGCCGGCCTTGGACTTACCATTTTGCCGTACGTAGTCAGAAACATGACTGGATTGGTTAATTTCTGCCAAACAAATTTATGCTTTTAAGGTTTGGGATTGGTTTGTTGTAGATTACAAGTTACCACCAAGTACTAGCTAGGTTGTTCTTAAAAAAAAGATTTTTCATATTTGTTTGAAAAAAGAAAAAGGAATTAGTTGAAAAGCAACTATATTATGTCCTTTTAAGTGTAAGGTTAGCCTGGTAAAAATAATAATACAGAAATATTATACTATGTACACCGAGAACCTGGTATTATGTACAGAGCTAGAGGACTTGGTGTGCACGACTTAGTGTTAACTGTAACATAATTAAATAAGAAAAGTGTTTTGAGACAAAAAGAAGAAGACAAATCGAGGCATTTGGACTGAATCAAAGCAAACTGATTCCTCAAAAAAATCCGGTTGCTTTGCGTAGTACTTTCTAGCAAATTAAAATAATCATTCTTTTTCTTAGTGCTAAGATATTAATCAAAGATAAACCCGTAGCAAACTCTTTCCCTTGATGTCGCATGTATGCTTTGTTAATTTAACGCCCAGGCCAAGGGTGGTCAAATTAACCCAGTTGAACTTTCAGACTTGAGTACACTATGTAGAAAAAGCCAAGATGTTAGATAGGATTCAGATCGCCGGCAGCCACTGCAGATGCGGATGCATGTGGATCTTCATACAAAATTTGACAATCGACATCGTGGTGATTTTCGACCAAAGAAAGAAAGAAAGAATCGGTATAATTCCTCGCATAACATAATCTATGGTTGCTACACCACCAAATGCACTGTCGTCACATAACATGACTTATCGTGCATGGTGCGTGCGACAAACAACACTTACATCGATCAGAACACGTGAAATCGAAGAGGGTGACTTCGGTCCAAAGAAACTAAATATAGAGACCGCCGGCCGCTGCATCAAATAAAGGAGCATCCGAACGAAAGCAACAGAAACACCAAAACTAGCAGGTTAATTAGCTCTAAACGACCAGCATATATATATATGGATCGTAAGGCTAATTAATCTTCTTAACATCTCCCCACGTCTTATTATTTCCGTTTGCTGCGTATATTTTTTTGGATGCATCCATGATGTATGTATATATTGGTATATATGGCCGTATAAATTAATTCGTACTTACACGATGCTTCTGAAGTTGACATTTGCTGTCTGCATGCTGCCCTTTTGTATTCGAAATGGATTAGAATCCGTTTTCACGTACGTATGCCATGGTCCTGTTTGATAGAAACTCAAACGTTCATATTAACATCTTTTGTAAGACTATTACTGGAGTCACTTAGCATAGCTAAATGAAGATGTACGCACGAAAGATCGGTCATAAGATGGCACCCCAATCTCCTACTAAATGCATTCCAATCCATGTGGCATAAGTAGTTAGTGGAAAATTCTCTCCGTTTTGAGCTACACACATGTATTTCCATTAATTCCCCCCAAAAAAAGACCCTGATTATAACTCCTAAATCTATGTAGCGTGATCCGGCCTTGTAGCGTGAGAAACTGAAATGCATTCCATGTACGGTATGATCAAATTCAGGTGGCCGGTTGATCTCTTAAAACCCCTTTTATATCACCTGTTCATCACACGCATCTGCTAATTAACATGGCAAGCCTCCCTCCCTACGGCAGCACACACACGCACAAATGTTGTAGCTAGCTGTAGCACCACGCCGGATTACTCGAGGAGGATAAGATCGATCGAGCCGCTCCTTCTATGTTTGCCAACGGGGGCGGCAATGGAACGGCAAGGTCGGCCGGCCGAGTAGTTTTCTCGTTGGGTCTCCATCCAAATGCCAAAACTACACGCCAAAGCCGGCAATCACTCGCTCCCCTAAGCTAGCAGCAATCTGTAGCTGCATATGTCACTAGCTATATAGCACAGTACACCTGCCCTTGTTGCGTTCCAAACCTCCAACCACAACACATTTTCTCCTAGCGCTCGGAAACCCTAAAAACTCCCCCCAAACATACACTAGCGATACAGCTTTTGACACGGCCGGTCGAGGCTCGACTCGAGGCAACTACTCCGATCGATGGAGGGTGGTGGCTTCAACAAGGACGGCTCGCCGGAGGCGTCCGGCGAGGGGGCGAGGCGGGCGCCGGCGTACTACGAGTGCAGCTTCTGCAAGAGGGGCTTCACCAACGCGCAGGCGCTCGGTGGGCACATGAACATCCACCGGAAGGACCGCGGAGGCGGTGGCAAGCCGCGGGGTGGGCCCCCCACCGCGCCACCGGCCGCTCCGGGGTGGCGGCACGACGGTGCCGGTGGCTCTCATCAGTACGGTGGGGATCAGGTGCACCTGGCGCTCACTCTGGGGAGGAACGAGGGCAGCAGGGAAGCTGTGGACCTCGAGCTCAGGCTTGGCCACTACCCTTATAATTAGCTAAGCGATGGATGACTTGATTTGGTTAACTAGTGAAGTTATTAGCTATATATGATACTGATTACTGGGTAAATAGGCTGTTGCATACTTGGTTTGTTGTTTGATTTGGTACTTTCTTGTTTGCTACAAAAACATAAGAAAAAGCAATGGATTGATCATAAGTTTTGAGGAATCTTCAAGTGGTGAGCACCATGGGTGGTGAGCTAGTAACTCTAGTTCAAATCTTTCTTTCTTAAATACATTGTGTAGGTGATAAGTTTTATCCCTTCACAACGAACGTTTTTTTTTCTTATATATAATATAGAATGATCAATAATCGAGGATGTTAATTGTTTGATTCTGCGTGTAAATATGTTTGTGTGAGTGTGGTCAAAACCACATATATACTTCCTTCATCTCTTCTCCAATATGAATGTAATTAAGCCGTTATAGTTTAGTTTGAGAATTTCTTAAGAAGAATACTACTGATGCTTCGACAAAGTGATCAGTAAAAATTCTACTTATACTGCTTACTGCATTATAAGTACTTTCCGTGGCCAAAAAAAGAGAGTAAGAACTAGAGAATTGATGTACTACTGAACAAACAAACACCAGTATCGTACAAATCGAACAAGGTCAAACTATTATAATCCGCGGTTGATCCTCTGCTGCATCGACAATACAATTTCTATACCTCTATGCCTTTTTTTGTGCTATAATTTCTGCTGCAAAAGGACACTAAACTGTGACCATTTTAGAGTCATGTGCCAATCGATCCTACCTCATCATATAACAAATCTGATTGAAATCATGATTCATCTCTTTGATATCTCCTCCATAATAACTCTATATAATAGATCCTACCTCATCATATAACAAATCTGATTGAAATCATGATTCATCTCTTTGATATCTCCTCCATAATAACTCTATATACCATGATTCAAAGTAGTAACTTTTCTACGTATGTTGGCAAACTTTTGTTAAAATGCTTGTAGGTAATCATTACCCCAAGTTACAGTATGTAAATTAATTTTATACGGTACAAATAATGTTAATTATATAATAACATGAATTTTGTGACGACCCACACATTCCTCTTCTATTAATTATCGTACGTCTTACTCTCTTCAGTCTTTGGGGACATCTTCAAAGATGTTGTTGTTGTCCTTCTTCTATAGAAGCAAGTCATATCCTCGGACCTCCGAGGATTGAGTTGTTGCAGCGAAGCTCTGAGTGGCTTCCTTCTCTTGGTTGAACTCATAATCTTCCATGCACTCTTCTAAGTCTATTGAGTTAGTCTGACAAGGAGAATATATATAGAGATGAGTATGAAAGGTACTCAACAAGTTCAGCACTAGCAAACCAACAGGTACATGCTCTAACTATTCAATTAAACCAAACCTATGCTAGTGAACATGCTCTAATTATTCAATTAAACCAAACCTATGCTAGCGAAGGACCCACATCCTTGAGAATGTGCTAGATAATTTCTAAAATATTTTTTGTTGCCAAAAGTGATCAAGTTTTATATATGAAATTCTACTGTTTATAAGACACCACAAACAAAACCCTATAGTTTTGTTTCCTACCGCGTTGCAGTTCCTACCCGAAACAAGAGAGTGATAGTCACATTTTTTTACTTTGCAGAAGAACTCTACAATTTTTATGCACCCATACATGTCTCTAGTATTTAATGCCGATAGGACATGCACACTCCTTTCAGTGTGTGACCAGGACTAGGAACTAACATCGCCTTTCCAATATTCCATCGGGGTATATCTCTACCACAAAGCTACAACTTCCATCATCTAGCTTCTAAAGAAGAGCTAGAGGTCCTTAACCCACGCAGAGATAAAACCATCCAGAACAATTACTTAGCAAAAGCCCAGATAACCAGGTATGTGATCAGTGCGAGTTAACGATGCTTGAATGCCTTATGGCAGTTGTTACTTAGTCCTTATATGATAACTTATATGTAGTGGAATCACAACACTTCCATTAACACATACCAGTGATTCCAACTACCAGCCATACTAGTGATCATCATATATCCAAATCCAAAATTCAGATTTGTTCGTGATTTAGAAATTAAATTTGTGATGCATGTGATACACATGGAATGGATTGCAAGCAATTGATAGTGAAATTAAATCCAAAACAACATGATCAAAGGTGTTGAACTTTACTGAGAAGCCAAAAGATTTGAAGACCGAAGGTTCAAGCTTGTTTAGCAAATCCCCTGGTTACTTTGATAATGAAGAAAGTAAAACACAAGTAGAGTAGTCCAATAAAGACTAACACAAAATGGAACATGATGCATATGCAAGGGCTACGATTTTACTTGACTAAGGCTAACACACAGGCTACCGATTCTCATTCTAAATTTACATTGGCATTTTGAAATATAGAAGGAATGAGAAAACAATAAATGTTCATTTAATTAGCTCCTTTCAAGATAATTTGAATTTAGGAAAGGATGTTAAGGTTTCTGATTTAAAGCAATGCTTTCTAGTTTTAGTTTCAAATGAGAAAGACATAAATTACTTATTTATTTAATGATGAAATTGATTGTAATTGGAAAGGAAACACCTTTAAGTTTATCTTTTTAAAAGGATTGTAATTATTGAATTTAGGGAAAAAATGATTTATAGTTTAAAAGGACATAAAATATTATTCTGAAGTTATTATAGTGGAAAACAACAACTTAATTTATAAGAATTACGAAAAATAGTTAAATAGGAAATACCTGATTAAATTACCATTAAAAAGAGAAACTTATATGTCGTAAAGAAATGTATTTAGTAACTTAATTGAATTATCATTATTAATTAATTAATTAGGAGTTTTATTTAATTTAGTAAATATATAACATATTTATAGGGTGAAGCTCAGATTCAGAGCGATATTGCCTGCATCGAGTGAGGGGCTAGCATCAGTGGAGTGGGGAAAACCTTATGACACGGTTGGTTTGAGCTCGAACTCACGGAGTGACGAGCAGCGTTTGCGAGCTAGAGTGCATGCAGGCCGAGGACGATAGTGAATGCGTTCGAGATATGGGTCTCTCGAGCGCGAGAAGCAAATGAGAGGAGTGAGTGAGGTAGGAGGATCAAGATGACGCAGTGTCGTGGTTGAGGAAGCTCACTAGAGTAAGAATGGTGTGGAGGCGTGCTCACCGTCGAGAATGACGTGTACATTCCCGCGAAACCAAGGAGCTATGAGGCTCGGGTTAGCGCGAAATGGAACGGGAACGAGTTGAGGAAGACAATGCGCATGATATGGCTTAAGTAGTTAGGACATTTGCTCGAGAAACGGCGAGACGCCGGCGGTCAATGCGAGAATCTCACGGACTACTCCGGGTCTCGCCGCTAGTGTGAGAGATTCTTGCCATGAATGGGGTGGCTAGCATGGGTGAGGTCTGGTGGAGGTGATGGTAATGGGTGAGGCGCGAAAACGGTGGGCGGCAAGGAAATCTACGGGCGAGCTGGCGGAGTGGGCGAAAGTGCGCGCTAGCGAGCGGAGGTGGCCGCGAGGTGGACGAAGGCTCCTGACGAGCGGGACCCACCCGTTCGCGAGACGGCGAGTGCCCGAGCTGGTGCGGGCTGGCGCCGGCAAAGGGATTTGGTCCGGGTCAAATGCGGCACAAGACGGTGAGCGGGAATTCAAAACAACTTTTGAATTTCCAAAATGTGATTGACTATTTGCTGAATTTTTGTACTGACCAAACGGAGTCCAAAGTTTACGAAAATCTTTGTGAAGGTTCCTGACTCAGTATAGTTGCTTATGTGAAATTTTTAGGATTTTATATACTCTGTGATTTTCTGAAAAATTCTTACAAGTTGCTACTTGTATTAAATTAATTATTTGTTTTACGCAAATAGCTCAAAAATCATGCATAGATAATTTTCTATATAGAGTAAGCTCATAATTTCTTTCCCATTTATTTTCACTGTTACAAATTTTGTTAACGGAGGGTCTGGTATATATATCCGTTAAGACCGCTTACACAAAAATTTCTGTCGAACGCAGTCATGGTCCACAGAGCGCCCATCTTAATTTATTTATTCCAAACAGCTAATTATGGAAATCAGCAAATGGCTAAGGCAATCAGTTGTAAAATTCCGAGAGCAGAACACACAGACCACAGAGCCTGAATTCTATCCTCCTGGTCAGCTAGCCAGTGCTCCATCTGATTAAGGGCAGAAGGTGATGCGGTAGTTGGCGCCGGGGCAGGTGAAGGTGCTGGTCTTGTCGTCGTAGGCGTAGCTGTACGCCTGCGGGCACATCTGCTTGAAGAACATGGAGTAGTTGCTCGGCTTGCACTTGTCCGGCTGGCCGTACTCCCCGCGGCAGCAGAACTCGTCCGTGTTGAACGCCAGGCACGCGCTCTTGCACCCCACCGTGCTGCCGTCCGGCGCCCTCTCGGCCAGCTCCGGCGGGCACGACCCGTTGATGTCCGCCGCGCACGCCACCGTCGCGCAATTGGGCACGTCAAACGGCGCCACCTGCTTTCGTGCGTGCGTGATCACAAACGCAAACGAAGATTAGGGATCCACTTAGCGCTATTACGTCTCAATCCAACAAGCACAGTTCCTTCCCCACACTGATCGGGCTTAAGTCATACTGCGATTCGCAGGTTCTCACTGAACAGTGCGTGTTTTACCTGGAGGGGCACGTTGAAGCCGTCGACGTTGCTGATGTCGTAGAAGTCCGTGGCCGCGTTGCCGCGGAGCGTGAACTCGGCCAGCGTGCACGGTGGCATGCTTGCGGCGCCGTTGCACTCGACCTGCCCCGTGCCGCAGTCGCCGGAAGCGCAGGAGAAGCGGCCCGAGGCGTCGGTGGAGCAGTGGCGGCGGGCCCAGACGCGGCCGGACCAGTCCGCCGGGACGCCGTTGTAGACGGCAAGCGCACCAGGATGCAGCTCGAAGCCCGTGGTGGGGAACGGCTGCCTCCCGGCCGACGTCAGCACGCCGGGGTAGATCATGTCCGGGCAATTGTTGGTGAACACGAACGTTGCTGACATTGCACCTGAAAATGTTTTGGGATTTTGTGATTTAAATAGCAATTCGGAATCTTATTGCCATTTACTGCTGACAAGTGGTGGGACTTTGGATCCATTTTAGCAACTTTTTGAATAAGACACGTTGGCATGTTTCGCGCCATCGAGCTCGCAATTTTTGGCGCTCGCAGAATGAGTACTTAACTCACCAAAAAAGAGAACAGTACCTCAACTTTGCATGAGTTTAATTTGAGGTGGCAAAAACCAAAAGTGCAAAATAACCAGTGGCAAAAACCGAAATTTTTTTCCCCAATTTTTTGCTGTCATGAACAGAACAACATCTCTAAGTTATGACTAAGGTTCTAGATTAAAAGGAAACTAAACCAGCCACAACAGGTGTGGAAAAATACCAAATAATTTGTTCACTAAAACCAGAAGTCCCAATAGGAAGCTAGGCAGGATTTAGATGCTCGCCCAACAAAGCAGTGGCCTCCTAGGTACCTTTCTCAGTTAATTTTAAAACGGATTCAGCTTCTGTTTTTCCAGTCTGTTGAGCAAGAAGCATCTTATAGGAAAATCACAGATAATTTCGAACCAAACATGTTACGTTCCAAACAGAAAAACACCAATAAACGATTAAACTCATCAAGAACTGCATGGAAATTGTTAGACGAGATCGTTTCAGAGAAGAGAGAAAGAGAGAGGGATTGTCAGAAAGGTGAATAACCTGGCACAAGAACAGGGGTGAAGAAGAGGAAGAGAAGAACTGCCGATGAGCCTCCCATGGTACCAAAATAAAATGGTATGGACCAAGGAGTATGGACTAGTTGTCTACTTAGTTGTATGTATCTCTACGTAAAAGATATAGGGTATGCACATGTATTTATAGGGGGATTTTGCGAAATTGGTCTGATGAAATTAATGCAAACAATCGGAAAGATGCACTGAATCCTACGTGCCCATTGATACATGTGACGGCTAGCTCAAGATCGTTCGAAAAAAGCTATGCTTGGAAAAAAAAATTAATACCTTCGCTTTAAAAATTGTTCATTATGGTATCTGGATCAAACATCAACCATCAGTTTACGTCACAATTAATGTGATATCTTGGTAAGAAGTACAAAAGTCTAATTTACATCACACGGCTGGATGAGGGGATTTTTTTTCTTCAAAAACCAAATTGGTATTTCCTCTAAATTTAAACTAAATACCAAATTACCCCCCTAACTCGAAAAGGCCCTAAAATATTTTTAGATTAACTCGCAGCAAAAGGTTAATAAAATTAATCATAGAAGACATGAAGGCGTAGTCTGGAACATGGGAATTCCCCACGTTCATAGCGGGATTGAAATGTTTCATGTGAAATTTCTGCAAGATTCATTCCAAATAGGCCCTAATCTCCCATGCTACTAAACGGGAGAAATGAACGCATGAACTCATACAGATATATTATGTGAAAATTCTAAGGAGTAACAAAGTACCACACCTTTGTTCCACATAGTGCAACTCTCAACATCCGGCTCATCCCACAGTTGCTCTACAGTGGGCCCGCATGTCAGTGACTATTGAGCAGTATCGCTACCAAAAAAGAAGAATGAAAAATGAAAAGAACTGTGCACACAAGTGTTTCCAGCCAAAATGTGAGCAGCGCCATACCATATCCCTTCAGGCTGTGAGGCATTGATCACTGCAGATGGAGTAAATTCGACACAAGCACCAGCTCCAGCTCCAGCTCCAGCAGACTGACGAAGACAGGTAGATCAAGTGTGCTGGCGACGGTACGGGAGTCAGGATTCAAGGTAGGCAGTCATGCGGCTGTAATACCACGTTTCATTAAAAATCTTCTCAGTCCTCTTGCAAACTTACCGTAATAGAATTCAGACAGCGAATCAGCTTAAAAGAAAGGCTGGAAGAGGGATGGTAATTGTGTCTTATGTGGGATCTTTTAGGATGCTAACAATGTGCTTTTTAGGTGTGTCTTGGCTAAGTTTCCTTGGTGCGTTATCAAAAAGATTCCTTGGTGCGTTATAAAAAAGATTCTTCTTTTGGATAGAGTTCCAAATTCTGTAGATGACTTTCATAAGTGGGGGCTTGATAAGAAGGGTGCTAATCATTATCAATTTGGTCGGTTCAGTTTTGCTGTTTTGGCCTGGGCTCAATGGAAAGTTAGAAACAAGGGGGCAATTGAGAAGATTTTTCCTAAACAACAGATTGAATTCATGTTCAAATTTGTATCTTGTTTGCAGCGGTCGTGTATCCTAACCAAAGAAGCTGATCATTTGAAGTTGGAGAAGCTACTGGAGCTGGCGGAAGCTTGGCTGGAATCCTTTTGTGCTGGATGATAATCTCTTCGGTTTCCTGTGGCTGTTTGGTTTAGGCTTGATCGAGTGTAGACTTTTTAGGCCTTGTTGTGCCTGTTTGATGATGCTTGTCTGGTGAATCCTTTAGTTTGTCATAGTTAGCGGGTAATCCCAGCTTGTTTCATGTTGGTTATTTTTTTTCCTTTTGCTTTTTTGTAATACTGGTTATTAGCTTTCTATAAAGGCTAGGTTTTTGCCTAGGATAAAAAACGAGAAACAAGAGGGAAGGGAATGGGCTGGGCTGGACCCAACTGAGTCCAAATGGACTCAGTGTGGGGTAAGGCCGAGGTTGCCACAATAAAAGGAGAGGTGGGGGCTGGGCCAAACTCTAGCTTGCCTCTTGCCTCTGCCCTAGCCATAGCCCTACCGCACATCTGCTGCCTCTTGCCGCTCCTGCTATAACATCCCAAAATTTCAAAGTCTGCTTAAGTAATTTCAAAGTGTGTGTTTCTGAATGTTTGAGCAATTTTCAAATTTTCTACATTAAAGAAAATGTTTTCTAACTTTTCAGAGGCAAAATTTTAATTTTGAAAATTAATTAAAATTTGACCAGAATTGGGGGATAATTTATTTTTGTTCTAAATAATCTAAAGAGCCTCTCCAAAACTTTCCATAATTTTTGGAGTTGGGTTGCTATTTTTAAATATTCAAACTTATTTTATGGTATTAAAATAATTTGAAAACTTGAATCTATCTGTGGGACTATTTCCTCTACTGTTGGCCCAACTCATCCTAGCCCCGGCCCAACTGCAGCCTGCACAGCGTGCCCATCTCCCAGGAGTCTTCTTCCACTTCGCGCCCTACTCGCGCCAGCTCCGCTCGCCCGCCCCTGGAATGCGACCGCCACCCACCGTTTCCGTCACCTGGCAAGTTGTCGCCTTCGAGTTTTCATCCCATCGCGGAAGAGGCTATCTACTACCTTCTCCTATCTTCTTGTCCAACCAGCAGATAACGAGCGCTGATGCAGACATATTATCTTTAACTAATGTCCTATTATTTCAGGTTTAATGCTTGATAAAAACAGTGAGCATGATATTAGCAAGGCTGCTGCCGAGAAGGAGGAAAGAAAAGAGGCTTTTGTCCATGCGATTGCTAATGGGGTTGAAACCCTAACCGTGAATAGAGCATATGGGAGTGTGGCACATGGGCTAGTGCATGTAAATGTTGTGGTGCAAAACAAAGCAAGAATTCGAATCAAAAGGAAGTATTTCTCCGACATGTTTCCAAGAGATAAAACAAAATTGCATCAGATTAAAAGGCAAGGAATTAGGGATAATATGTTCGGATTGGAATCGGTACGTTGGAACCCTTCTCTACGTGTATTCCTTTCCTTTGTGCCTTAGGTTGGGGGTCACCTACCATTGAAAAGAAGACGACGCATCAGAAGATATGAAGGAGCCTAGAATAAAGATTAGTTCAATTTGGATTCCAATATCCAAATTTAGTTCTTGTTGGGTTGTCCGAAAATTGCATGTAATTTCCTATTTTGCAAAGAGTCCGAATAGGATACTAGATTGATTGAGTTGGTTTTAGATACTATTCATGTGTACTATTCACACATGGTAGATTCTAAAAATAGGAGAGTTTGAGTTACGTGAATTAGGAGGTTGAGTTAGTTTAGAATACTATTTATATAGTTACTGTTCATCTAAGAGCGATTGTGCTTGCGTGGAAGGCTATTTAAGCCCCATGGCCGCATCATGTAAAGTAAACAAGTTATGATTTAGATAATGAAATTCAGAAAATTCAGTTTGGCGCATATCGTGTGTTCTTGAGATGAGTTGAGAGAGATTGAGAGAGAAGGATTGCGAGAGAGATCAAGAGTTCGGGTACTGCTCGTGTATGGTACTGTTCATGTGTGGGCATTGTTCACCAAGGCTACTACAATACTTGCAATTTAATATATTAGATTGGTTTGTGAGTGTGCTGATTTTCTTGCAATCTAATTCAACCAAATTGGTTTGTGAGTGTACTGATTTTCTTGCAATTCAATTCAACCAAATTGGTTTGTGAGTTTGTTGTTCCACCGCGAAAGACCAGGCAACTAACGGATCGAATGTCATCTGGTGGTTTGATCCACATCAAGCGCGCTCCCATTTTTCTCACCGCGATTGTCATCTTCTTTCTCAACTTGCCCTTGTTCTAGATTCCCTCGAACCCAAGCTCCTCGCTCTGTAGTTTAGTGGGAATGTGAGGTGTGCCCTGAGCACCAGCGAGCACGCCGCCCAACTACAACTGCACAGGTGAGCTTCTTTTTCGTCAAAGTTTGCGTCCAAACTCATCTCATGCTGCTCTAATGCCTTTCCTTGGATGGTGTCATAGTTGAAGCCTTGTGTGCCGAAATCCACATCGCAGTCTTCAACTTCGACAGGCGCACCGAGCGCAACCGTCGTGTCTTCCCATCTCCGGTGAGCTCCATCCTATTTTTCGTACGTCATCTTGTGCTTCTTGGTTCTACGTGTTAGAAACAGTCACTAACTAGGATATTCTTGCAGATTTTTGCCAAGCCGCATCATCTTCCCTATTTCCAGCTGACGCCGCCATTTTTACTCGTATCTCGCTATCTAGTGAGTTACCTCTCAATTCATTGACCTTGTGACATCCCTAGATCATCTAGATGCTAACGCCTCGCCTTTCGTGGCATAGTTCTACCCCAAGCTCGCCATCACAATGGACCGTGATCCACCGAAGTCGACAACTACCGTCAAGCCATTCCAGTGATTCTCTGTCATCACCATCATCATCCTCATGTTCGTGGTGAGGCTCTTATTCTCATGCGCCCATCATTTCGCCCCGGGCGAGTAACTTTCACCATTGTCATTGTCACCATTCATAGCGCCACCGCTAAGGTCACCATCACCGCCGCTTCGGTAACCATTGGTCCCTGAGCTGCGCATGTTCACATCGACAACAACCCCATAAGCCATTCCTTGAGTCGATTGAGTCTTTTCTCATTCTTTTCCTCTTTCCCCTCGTAGCTATACCTTGCACCGCCGCCATCGCCACTCTGACCACTCCTTATCTCGCAGCCACCACCCAAAGCATCACCATTGATCTCTCTTCCAATTCCACCGCTCAACGTCGTCGTCCGCTGCGCTGTTGCCATCACAATGGACCGTGCTCCGCCCAAGCCGACAACTGCCGTCAAGCCATTCCAGTGCCTCTCTGTCATCACCATCATCATCCTCGTGTTCGTGGTGAGCCTCTTATGCTCATGCGCCCATCATTTCACCCCGGGCGAGTAACTTTCACCATCGTCATTGTCATCGTTCACAACGCCACCATGGAAGTCGCTGTTACTGCCGCTTCGGTGACCATTGGTCCCTGAGTTGCTCATGTTCGCATCGACAACAATCCCATAAGCCATTCCTTGAATCGATTGAGTCTTTTCTTGTTCTTCTCCTCTTTCCCCCTAGTAGTTCTATCTTGCGCCGCCGCTGGACACCGCCGCCGCCACTCCGACCACTCCTTATCATGTAGCCACCACCCAAAGCATCACCATTGATCTCTCTTCCCATTCCACCACTCAACGTCACCGTCTGCCGCACCGTTCACCGTCGGCGAGGCTCAACTGAGCTGTCGCTCCAACCTCCCCTGCAATGAGTCACTGATAGGCCGGACCCACGTCACGGCACCAAATCTGAGTTTAAAGTTAATTAGGTTGTTAACTGGGTAATTTGTGGCTAATGAGCCTATGACATATGGGACCCACTTAATGTTTTTTTAAATTAAAACGTTTTTTAAGGACTGTGAGGCTGTGACATATATGGTCCACGTGTAAGAAATGATTTTCTAAAACTAGTTCAAATGGAAAATAAACTTTCAGTTTTAAAATAACAGGCCTTCTTGGCAAGAGTGTAATCTCGGAAAAACACACCTTCGATGTCACCTTTTTTTTTCGAGGATTTTCTTAACCGAACCAAATTCAATTGCTTATAACTTTTCCATATGAACTCCAAATTGAATTAAACTTGTTGCTAAAATTTTCTAAAATCATGCTATTTCTTAATATGCAAACATATTTGAGTTTTGTCTCTGTTGAATTCTTTTTGGTTCTTATTTGTGCAATTTGGCGTTATACGTGTAGATACCGATATCCCGAAAACGATCATCGTCAACCTAGAGCAAGAACCATCGTTCAACGAGCAAGGAAAGCACCCTCCTTTGACCAGATTGATCCCATATTCAACTGTTATGTATGTTGTTTTTCTCAAATGTATATGCATGCGCGTAAATTGGTTAAAAAATGCTATATTAGCATAGATGGTAGTTAATCCTATTTGTTGCAATGACCGCCATGATAATTCGTCATCCTTACCCTTGTCACCTTACTAATTATCCTCCAATAATAAATAGTGAGAATTGTAGATGGGTCGAATTAGTGATGCCTAGTTATCGATAATAGCTTGTCCAAGTAAGAAATGGTAAACATGATCAAAGTTGGGAGACACATGTTTTGTATATCCAGAAGGGGGTTACCTCTGCTATTTTAATAGCAAATAAAATCTTAAAACTTGCTCTAGGCTTGGGCTAATGTTGGATGACACCGGTGCTTATGCACGAGATGTTGGTTTGAGGTTGGATGCCTGAGTCATTATTGACCGAATCTATAGTAACATTGACCCAAGCATTCTCATACGACCGCATGTACCTGAATGGGAATTCCTTCATATAATAAGTTATCGTGTCCTTTCAATTGAAAACCATAGGTGGTAGAACTGTAGGTTCTAGGTTTGTGCAGGCATGGGGTGTGAAAACCCGAGAAATTAAGCTAATCTAAATAACACTTAGTGGTAATAAGCAGCACACAAAAATTCATTTAAACAAGAACAAGACATGATTTCATATTAGTATAAGACGCATCATCAAACATGATTTCATGAATTAATCAACACAAATGACATCATGAATTATTACAACAAGAATAAATCATCGATTAATCTCAGAGTCATTTACAAAGATTCTTTAGAAGCTGAATAAAACAATAATCCAATCGTTGAATTAATTACAAGAATTATTTACATCATACCACAATATAAATTACATGCTTCAAGTACAAAAGATTAAAATAAAAATCTTGCATGGCATGTCGCCAAAGCCCTCCTTGCAATCCTATCCATATGTTGTCAGCCCATTGAACCATCCCTCGATCCACATTTCCATTGTTCGTCCAAAAACACGCAAAATGATTAGCAAACCAAAAGCGAGAGAATAGGGTTATAATAAAAAGAGATTGTCGTCCGATTTCGCGAAGTTCATCGCGATTCCTAGACCAACCTAAGTAAGTCGGCACCCTGATTATCAAGGTTCCCATACCAACCTAAGTCAATCAACACAGTCTCACTTCCATAGGTTTCATCACCAATCGTTTATTAGAATCCAACACCCATCGTATACTAACTTACCTCAACCACAGATAATCCCCCACATAATGATCTATTAACCATTGGTCAGTAACCACATAGTAGCTTGTGAGAGAGACATGGATAGGGCATGGGTATTGTGGGAATGAACAGGCCAAGGAATAGCCACAGCTGAAATCCCCTCTGCCTCATAAAACCTTCCCCCCTCAGAGAGAGTCTCACAAAGCCAACAAGCCTCTGTTTCCTCTCCCAACACAAAGGCCAGCACAAAGCAAACCAAAGGCCAAGCCACTGCCACCACAAACAAAGCCAACAAACTCCCGTTCCCTTCACAAACTAAGAGCAAGAAACCACAAGAACAAGCTCCACTGCCCTCCTCAAGGCCAAGGCAAAGCAAACAAGCCATCAAAACCCACTGCCCTCCCAACGCCCAAGCCACACAACTCACCTTTGCCACAAAACCACACATAGAAAACTGTCGGAGAAGTGGAGTAAAGGTGAAGGGGAAGACCGACGGAGCGAAAACAACAGAGTGTGGACGGCGTCGGCGACGGCTTCGAACCATCACCGAACACCAAGACCGACGTCAAGACGACAACGAGGACCGGAAGCAGCGAGGGACCATTCTCGCCACACGGCCAGCGGCACCATCAACCGCCTTGCCCAAACCCAACCAAGCCAACAGAGGTAACCCATCTCTTTTCCCCTACTTATATTTTGCCCCATTCAAACCACATCCCACGTAAACCAACCAAGCACAAAGAACTAGCAGCAATAACCCTAGCCCTCAGTACTGTCGGAACAAACCCAAGATGAATCAACCGATTGGAGAAACTCTCGGTTGGTAATCACGAACCACGGCGAAGCACACGTAAATAAAGTTCTTTGGGTCCGCAAAGGATGCAACATTTCTATTTTCCTTGATTGCTCAACTCTGCTTATTGATTTACAAGACTCATACAACGCCTTATAAAGGTAACTTCGTATACTCGTATACGGACTCAACATACCACTCGGACTCCATCCAGAAACCGACTCAACATAGCACTCGGACTCCATCTAGAAACAGACTCAACAAAGATTATCCAACAATCACTCCTTAATCTTTGTGTATGTACTTATATTTCGTGTGTTGCCAGTTGGAATCAACTTCAACATGGCTCCCACACACTCGGCCGAAGACGGTGGCACAACTCAAACACGTCTTGTTCTCTGCCAGTTGGACTCGTCTTCAACTTGGCTCACACTTACTTGTCCGGAGACGGTGGCACAACTTGAACACGTCTTGGACTCTTACTCATTGAGGCAGTCGGTCTCAACTACGACTTGCACCCCAACTCATACTCAACTCAGGACAGTCGGTCTCAACTACGACTTGCCCAACTCATACTTGCACTTCAAGTTGGTCACGACTTCAACTTGAGTAACATATGGACTCGACTGATCAGGACGTCGAACACATCTTTTCAACATCCCAGACTCGATTCGGCATTATAGCAGTGTTGGTTCATCATCGCTGAGAGCTTCAGTAAGAAGCGCTTTCTCCTTCGGATTGTGGCATTCTGAAGCAAAATGTCCAAAATCTTGACAATTATAACATCTCACCTTTGTCTTGTCAAATTTCCAATTCTTGCGGCCTCGGCTACCACCACCATTAGAATCGCCGGAAAAACCCTCGCCTTTGCCTTTCGATGATCGAGCCTCCCACTCGCATGAGTTAACAGCAGTGCTCATCTTCGCCACTACGGATCCTCGTATCCGTTCCTCGTGCGTCTTCAAGCGGCCGATCACCTCCTCAATGTCATCACCTTGAGGTCGCTAAAGCGCTCAATGGCGGAGACGATTTGCAAAACTTTCGAAGCGCGAAGGAACTTTCTCACAATATAGCTTTCTTCCATCTTGTCCCCAAAATTCGAATCTGATTGACAATCGTCGTCAACCTTGTGGCGAAGTCGTCGATCGACTCAATCTCTTTCATGCGCATTCCTCGAACTTGCTCTTGAGAGTCTCAGTACTCGCGCTTCTTTGACACGATCATCACCAAGATGCATCGCCTTCAACGTCTTCCACGCACTTTGGCCGTCTCTTTTCGGCCATGGGAAGAGCGTTCCTCGAGATGCCTCCATAGATCGCCGCCAAAGCCATCCGATCCTTGCGCTTTGCTCGGCGTTGTCGTCCTCGACCGCGTCCCACACTCCCTGAGCGCGCATGTACACCTTCATCTTGATAGCCCATACTGCATAATTGCTCTTGGTGAGCATCGGATATTGCAACGAGACGGCAGAACTCTCCTTTGCCATCACACCCGACGTCACCTCGTTACCGGTGACACAACTTCCCGGAGAGCGCGGCATGATCGTGGGCATACACGGGTCAAGAACTCAGGCTCTGATACCAATTGTCGGAACAAACCCAAGATGAATCAACCGATTGGAGAAACTCTCGGTTGGTAATCACGAACCACGGCGAAGCACACGTAAATAAAGTTCTTTGGGTGCTGCAAAGGATGCAGCGCTTCTATTTTCCTTGATTGCTCAACTCTGCTTATTGATTTACAAGACTCATACAACGCCTTATAAAGGTAACTTCGTATACTCGTATACGGACTCAACGTACCACTCGGACTCCATCCAGAAACCGACTCAACATAGCACTCGGACTCCATCTAGAAACAGACTCAACAAAGATTATTCAACAAGTACCCATCATAGAGCATCAACCGAACCCCATAGGATAAACCAACACCATGCACTGAGAACCCATTCAGTGACCCACCTTTTCCCTCCCACTGTTATTTATGCCATAACCAAACCATCTAGTATGAACTACCCACTGCACAAGTAACATCCACCCACAACCATATCATCATCCAAACATCCACCACAGAGCAAGGGAGAGAGGCGAGTAGAGTAGTAGTTTACATCAGTACGACGCGGCAACCTTGATAGCAACCCACATCCAGCATTCCCCATGCATGAACCAACCAAACATTAGAGCACCACTCATTGCTCAAGCATAAAAAACAATAGCATCCAAAAGGGGGGAAATGAAGTTGGGAAAATAGCAGGCCAATCCCTGCCACCTTCCCCCCACAAACCGACGGCAGCAGGGACCCGAGCCGAGGGCCGAGCCAAACCACAACACCGAACCTAGGCCGAGCGCGCGGTGGGCCGAGTCGGCCGGCAGACGAAGGCCGAGCCAGCCGGGCACGGCGTAGGAGCGGGCCATGGCCGCAGAGGAGGCGACAGCGCAGGGGCCAGGATCGGTGGCCGCAGGGCGCGTGAGCTCGGGATCCAACCGGAGCAAGCTCCAGGAGGGAGAACCACGGAGAAATGGAGAGAAAGAAATGGGAAATGGTAGAGATGAATGGGGAAAGAAGATGAGCTTGTAGTGTCTCAGCCGAATTAGAAGAGAGAGAGAGAGAGAGAGTAGAGGAAAAAGGGGTTAAGTCAAGAGATTATGGATTAAGAAAGAGGGGAAGAAAATTAGGAAAAGGATGAAAAGGTAAATTCTAGTGAAGATTAGTAGGAAATAAATTTAGAAATGGAAAATAAATAAATGCATACCCACCATAGTAAGACTAGTTAGCCATATTGCATGAGTAAAAATTAAATAAACATAGTTGCATGCGAGTGCGTGTAGTATTTTATTTTCATACAATAAAACACGAGTTTAGGCGACCTTGAGCCTAGAGCCAGTAGACCGTAGAATGACAGCAGTTGGGGAGTGCTCACTTAACGAGGGATCCGTAAAATGTTATCAAAATTAAAATCCACTAAAAAGAAAATCATCTTACTAATGTACGCATAATAGCACCCGAAAAACAACTATGTTTTTATTTATTATTCGCGCCGTCGTATAATTGCAGCAGACGAACCAACACAGGCAGGAATAGTTGATACCGATTTCATCGACGACGATCTTTTCTACAACTACAAAGGCAAGATTATCTCTTGAACATCAATATATCTATATTAAATGTAAAAGTTACATTCTATATTAATATATCTGTTGCATGAAAACTATGTTTCAATATCAAATCGGCTAAATGAAAGAGGAAAAAGATGAAAGATATGAGAATGAGAAAAAAAGCTAATATTATGGCTGGTAAAGGGGGTTCGTGGTTGGAAAGAGATGAGTGAAGATGTGGGACCCCTTTACATATGGTTAAAATATAAGGACCAATAAAACTCTCACCCGGATCAGGTGCCGTAAATTAAGTGCCAACTATTTTCCTATTTCGGTGGGCAAAAAAGGCTACCTTGCTATGTAATTATACCCTCCACATCGAGTAAGTACTTATGTAGGAAGAAGAGGCTCTATAACGCTAAGTGGAGTGGAGACTGAAGAGATGGCCCAAACAACATTGCTGGAACTCGGTGAATGATAAGGTCAGCACCGACGGAAAGTAATGGGTAGAGGAATTAATCACGTAGCTTGGAAATATTTTGTATTCTGAACTCGAACCCTCATAAAAGGAAATGTAGGGGAACCCAGTTCAAAGAGAGCTCAGAATAGCTATAGGTAAAGTTGTACAAGCCTACGCAGTGCTAAATAAAATCATGAATTCATACCTGTCTCCTGGATTGGAGGCTACGGAAACCACTAGGGTCTTTCTTCTCTCTGAGTGACTAGTAGTGTTTTCTATATTAAAATTTACAGCTTAAAGTTTTGATGAGTTATTTATTTTCAGAAAAAGAGATAGCTAGAAAATGTAATAATGAACAGAGATGAGTCATCCAGTGCATCTTTTGCTAGTAATGCTTAATGAGTACAATAGTACTCACACTTGCTATTATTCTCCTTTGTTAGATCCTAGTTCGGCCGGGAACTATCTCGAGTGGGACGAATAACACGCAGGTACCGATGAGACCACAGGAGGTGAGGGCACTGACTACGAGTACCAGGGCGAGATGGGCACCATATTCGGTGAGTGGGACGAGTAGAAGATCGGTGGAGCAGGGAAGGCAAGTGAGGGGACTTAGTCCCCATTTTGTAGTTGTAAGATACTACTTGTAATGAAGACCATAGCCTTGCATGGTTACTGCCGTTATAAAGATGTATAATTTCTATCTTATTGTTCTACTACGTTGACTTTGGTAAGGCTGACTATTCGTCGGAGCGATGTCCTACTGGGCAGATGAATAGTCATCCGTATACCTAAGTGTGATTACCCTCCAGGGTAATGACACGGGCACCACAGCTGGTATCAGAGCAATCGATTAGGTCCACGCTAATAAAATAGAAATAGTTGTAGAACTTAAGTGCATCTTTCTCGCTTGCTATATAGCACTAAGTACCTTATTAATCCTTGTCTCCAGTTCTGTTCCAATCTCGCCCCAAAACTTATTATGTTAAAAATCCTATCTCTTCCTTAAAGTGACATCCATACTAACATAGAACCATCCCTAGGTTCAATTTTTCGTACGAGAGAGTGCGGGGGAAACACGTGTTTTGTCGTAGGAATCGTGTTGATTATTTCACGCTAGTAATCCGTCAGTATCACAGCTCAACCTTGGATAGGTTACTCGAAATTTTAAAGCATGGGTGCATTTTCATATGATGGAGACTTTAATGCTTGGACAGGAGGCATGGAGTAGAATTCTAGCATGGACCCACTTTTCCACTTGTTGGATGAGCACGGACCATACCCATAAGAATTTCTTACCTCTTCATCTTTTTAACAAAAATGACACGTCAATGTCCCTAAATAAAGCAATTAAAATTAAAGATAACAAAGAAAGGCTGACGACGTAAAGGAATGTGACTTACGTCATTTCTTCATATAAGATTTTTCGAATGAGTGTTTTGTGGCACTCCGAGCGTGTAGCTCTCGCGTACCGACAAGCGAAGTCCTGGGCGTACTCAGGAATGAACCCTGAGCAGTCCCGAATACGTGGTTTGAGTGGACTCGAGCCAGACCTCAAGCATGCCTAGGTGGTGCTTGGATCCAGGGTAGTGTAGGTTCGCACTCGGAGGCAAGCACCGAGTAATCCCAAACCTGTGGATTTGGGTGGTCTCGAGAACAAGACCTCGAGTGTGACTGAGCACGAGAGACTCAGTTAGTACAGGATTTGAATCTTTTTGCATCTCATTATTTCTTAGTGTTATTTGCTTAACTATGTATGATTAATACAACTTACCCTGGGTTAATATCTGCTAAATGAATATGATACCATCCTTTCCTAGCACAAATTACTGCTAAAGAAATGAAAAGTTAGTATAACCAACAAAAAGACCCCTCAACTTAAAATGCTATAAGTCCAACTAGTAATGCAACCAATTTATTAACACCCACCTCCTGGTTTTTTTTTGAAAGAGCAAGAACAGACATATTTGCTCAAAGGACTTGCACATTGTCAAAATAGTCAGTCTCAAGTTTCAACAAAGTTGCTTCTTGTAAGGGTCTTCAAGAATGATAAAGAGGCTTCAAAGACTGAAAACCTTTTCCTCAGCACCACTAACAAAACTGTGGTCACCAATACCCGGAAGGAATGACACACAGTTAATATCATGGATTTGCGGATGAGCGATGTCGTGCTAACAAATCACATCTCCTAGGCTAACTCGATTTCTCCAAGAAGAAGATATGTGTATTGTCTGGATATTTAACATTGATGCACAAAAGGATTAGCAAGTAGTAAGAGAAAATGACAACCAGCCAGGCATATAAGTTCTATTACTTGGATCAAAACTGATATAAGTACAAGAACCTTCCTGGTCATGGCCAACTGATAGCAAATACTCGCCACATCTTGACCATGTTAAGTCAGATACAGGTGCAAAATGACCAGATCTGACTATCCAAGGTTACCAATTTTCAGAATCCACTCCAACATCCCTACACATAGGAAAAGATCCACCATAGCCTCGTGAAAGAATGTATTTACCATCAGGCTCCCAATGGCCACCATAAAATCCAAGTGCTGAGTGACTTAATTCACCAACAGTCACTCAATTTATCCAAAGTTCAGTATTTTTCTCTGCCCTCCATATCATCCTCATCTTGTCCATGGATGCAGATAATATGCTCATTGGCTGACGAGCTTCATCACTACGTAAAAGCGTGAGAGGCTGCCACTCTACAGAATATACCCAATCCTCATGACCAACCAGAAGAATCGTCAAAACAAAAGGCTACAAGTACCACCACTAATGCAAACCATTTCTTAACACCTCCCCCACATAAGGACGAGGTCCATGGGTAGGTGGTGGAAGATCGTTGTGGTCCTTGAGCTTCGGCCTGAGGGTGATGGTGGGTGTAGTTCCTGAGTACTAGGGGTGTTTTGATTACTTGCCCTGGTGGCTTCGGCCTCAGTTGTGGTTCCTAATCCAAATTACATCCCTTTTTCCTTTCTCTTACTCTGCAATATCTAGTTTGTAAAGGTATGGGATTTGGTTAACACGTGGGTTTACCTAAAGTCGGTGGGTCGGGGAAGGTTCGTTGACGGGTGGTTTTTGACTAGTTGAAGAGGGAGTAATGTGGCTTGACTGGGCTGTGAATGAGGGCTTGCTCTCTACTCTTTGTTCTCTGTTGTTGCATTCGGTTGTGAATGGGATATGTGAGGGTGTCGGGACCTGAAAAAACATCTCAGGAACCCTCTGTGTATTCTGAACTAGTCCCAGATCAGTAGCTAGCTCACACAGGAAACAGTGATGAAATATCATCCATTCATTCGATTTAGCTAGAAAGATCTCAAAATAACAAATAATAATAATAACTGGACCTTATGGTCAAAGTATACTTAACTTGCCACGCAGCGCTAAAAGAACAAATAAACTCTTGCAGCGGAACGAGAAACTTGTAAAGGTCAATCATCATGCCCACAGGCAATCGAGTGGAGAACACATCCTAATCCGCAAAACCTTCGTAGTCTTCATTCTGAAAAAACTCCTGTGCAGCTTCATATTCTTCAACTGATCAACAAAGGCATAAGCCGTGAGTACATAAAGCACTCAGCAGACCGTAGGGAAATGTATGTAAATAGTATTCATGCAAGGCTTACCAAGGGTTAGCTGTATGGTTCTTTTGCAGAAAACAGCATTTTCGACAAATACAATAAATAGATTGAAATGTGTATTTGAAAAGAATAATAAATAAATAAATAATTTCTTTGAAATAACCAGTGAACTACCCATTCACTTTCCAACCAAACCAATGATAAGTGAACTCCCCATTCACCAATCGACATAAACCACCAAGTGAATTACCCATTCACCGAACAAACATTATATTCATCAAGTGAACTTCTCATTCACACTCCGACTCATTTTAGAAGAAACTCCATCTCCCGTGTGAAATCCCCGAGCACGTCCATAACCGCGGACACGGCTATTCGAATAGTTTTACACACTCTGCAGATGTTGTACAACTTTTCCCACATAACACGACTTCTCTAGTTTGTTTGGCATCCGTCGATACCACTGCTCACTACCTTAGGTAAGCAGGCTAGAGCACGTGGCAAGGCCTTTACAAAGCTCCTTCTTAACCCAGTTCTGCCCGCTGAGGTTTCAACACTGAATGTCTACATCCGACTGGATACTGTCCCCCTCTTGCGCCATAGTGAGTACGTACCCGTAACTCACTCTTCCAAGACAGAACCAGAATTAAGACATTGCTAATTAATTAGCCAGGTCCCGCCCATACAAGATATGTGGTTGTAGGTTAAAGCTCAGTTCAATGGCGCACAAGATTAAGTACTTGACAAGTTACTCAGGCGATCTTTCCACAAACCCACAACGTGTTAAACCCACACCCTCAATCCACCATCCACTCGCCTGAGTGAAAACCATTTTATTTAAATGAAACCAATGACATCCCCTGTCATGGAACACAAATTTTACAATAGTGGCTAACCACCATAATTTCATATATCATTAAGTCAAGATTAATCATTAAGACACATGTGATGATGAACCCATCGAGACTAGGCTTGACTAAGCACTAATATGATACCCATGTTGGTGATACAAATATGTCCAACTAAAATTATCCAAGCTAGGGTGACAAAGGATTCATGGCATTCAAATATTCAATGGAGGCGTAATGACAACAGGTAATAACTAAACCCAAAACAATTTATATAAAGATAGCATGCAATTGTATAAAACAATATACTTTTGAAATCATAGATTCAATACGATCAAAAGACGACGGCTTGCCTTGGAATAAATCCTGGTATTAATCTTGATCTTGGTGTACTTCTCCTTGTTCAAACCTTCCCGAAGTAGCAACGTCTACTCGCTAAACAAGCAAATAGAACAAATAAATACCAAACAGAGATAAAACCAACTCCAAAAATTAAATAAAATTCATAAATAAATAGAGCTCGACTTTAGATAAATTTACAAATTTGAATGGGCTCAATCGGAGTTCCGATGCAAAAGATATGGGCTTTGAAAGTTTGAAAATGAATAAAAAACCCTTATTTGGATTTTAATTTGATCTCCCGAATTATTTTTCAATGGAAAAAGGGATTAATAACGTCGGCTGATGCAAGTAGTGATTTTCCACCGAAAATTAAAAGAAACGGAAAAGAAAATGCGCCTGACAGGTGGGACCCACTGTCAATGGCTCGGTGCACCGTGGACCAAGTCCATGGACTATCACCCTCCGGGAAAAACTGGGCATGCCACCCGGGCGCTGACGAGGACGCCACGCGGGACAGCGAGGTGATGTGGCGTTGGCGTTGATGCTGACCTGGCTGCTGACTCAGCACAGAGCACAGAGCAAAGGAGGCAGCGGCCGGTGGCAAAACTAGCGGCGGCGACGGCGGACGGCGGCGAGGTGGTGGCGAGGCAGTGGCAAAATGGAACCCTGGGAAGACGGTGGAGCTTTGGGAGGTGGTGGCTTAGCTCGGGCGACGGTGACTCACCAGCGGCGGCGACGGCAGTCTTTTGTCGGATGGCCCGGCAACGGCGAAGGAGCGGTTCTCGGCCACGGGCGACGGCGTCACAGCGAAGCTCGTGCTAATGCGCACCCAGTGGCGGTGGAATCACAGCCGGGGAGGTCGAATGGCGAAGGAATTTGATGGCGACGAGGCTTCGGCAGCTGGCGGTTTTTTGACAAATGCGACGCGATGAAATTGACGCATGGGGCAGCACCTTAGGGCTTTGGAGGAGGGAGGAGGGGCGAAGAATTTGGTGCGGGGCTCGGGCCTTAAATAGTACCAGAGGAGTCCGAGGTGGAGACGGCGGCAACAGCGCGCCGTCGCGGGACTCGCATGCCAGGAGGCCGGAGGAGAGCGATCTTGAGTGGCGTCTGTGGGACCCACCGCACGTGAAGAAGACGGTAGGCGCGCGCTGGCTTTGGCGGACCCACACGGCAGAGGAAGGAAGGTCGAGCGCGCGGGCAGAGGCGGGCTGCAGCGCGGCGTGGGAGGAAGTGGGCCGAGGCGCGTGGGACTAGGCCGAGGATGGTGGCTGCTGGGCTGGGCCGACTCGAAATAGTAGTGGGCTTGACTGCCATCTTATTAGAGGAAAATTAATATGTTTTTCTTTTTAGAAAATACTAAAAATACAAATGGCAAATAGAAAATAGCAAATGAACTCAAAAAAATTATAGAAAATTATAGAAAATCTATCTAAGCCCATATAATCCAAATAAAATAGTTTTGATAATAGTTGATGTTGGGATTAATCATATTAAATTATTTTTGATCTCTGAAAATTCCAATTAAGCTTTAACTTTAGCAACAAAATTCAAATTGTTATTTTTCTTTTAAAACTTTAAAACAGACCAAATTTTTGGGATGTTACAAACCTCCCCCCCCCCTAAAGGAATCTCGTCCCCGAGATTTGGGCTGGCTAGGGAATAGGCTCTGTCGCAGGTCTAACTTAAAGACTTACTAGAAACACCGTTCTAAACTAGTGGAGCTTCTCCTGCAGTGACGTGATTCAGTCTTCCTCGTGCTGCAGTTGGGGGAGTCCTGGTAGCTTGATTTGGAGTCTCGGGCATTCCCCTTCCTGCTCCTGGCAATGATGTCCGGGCTGGTGTAGGTCCCAAATTGAAAGGAATTGGTGTTGGCCCTTGCTTCGCTGACATTTGTTAGCATAATGACCGGTCTCATGGCAATTGAAACAAGTAACTCCTGCTGTAGGATTGTTGGTCCTCTGAGGCTGATGATTGTTACTGTTATTGAAATTGGAAGTTCCTGAGTTTCCTGCATGCGACACTGGGGCAGGGGTTCTGAATCCGATAGATGAATTGCTAGCACGAAAAGGCTGCTGGGCATTGGTTCTGGCTCTCTGTAGCTGGTTTTGATAAACTCTATGTTGTATCATTTTCCTTTTGCGAGATTCGTCCAACTCACGACGAGAATCTTCTATAAGTACGACTTTATCCACGATATGTTGAAAATCAACATAATCATTCCCGATAACTTGCACTTTCAAACTGGGGTTGAGTCCACGCTTGAATCGCTTCTGACGTGCATTATCCGTCGCAACATCTTCTGGAGCATAGCGAGAAAGCTGAGTGAATTTGTAGATATATTCACCCAAAGACATGTTTTCTTGTTGTAGTTCACGAAATTCATTCTTCTTCATTTCCACGATACCATCTGGAACATGAGCTTGACAAAAAGCCATTGAAAATTCTTCCTAAGTAATAGCTTGCGAATTCTCATGAGCTGCGGTGTAGTTTTCCCACTATTTTGCGGCTGTACCTTCCAATTGATGAGAGGTATAAAGGACTTTCTCATGATTATTGCATTGAGCAATGGCGAGCTTTTTCTCAACAGAACGAAGCCAATCTTTTGCGTCCAATGGTTCTGACGAATGAGAAAATGTAGGAGGACGAGTCCTCATAAACTCTGCTAACTTGGAATGATGATGAGCTGGCGGCGGAGCAGAGGCTGCTTGATTGTTCTAATTATTCTGATTCAACAAGCTGACTATTGCAGTAGCGATCTGACTTTGTTGAGTCATCATATTGTTCATGTTTTGCATCATTGCATTCATGAATTGAGTTTGAGCTGCTAGAAGTTGTGCCATGCTTGGTTCTGCGGGTCTAGGAACTAGTGACTGGCCACTAGCGTTGACATTGGTATCCTCTGACTGAGTACGGCTTGATGTGTTGCGAGTGTCAACCATCTGCGATACCTCTCCACAGGTTTGTTAGATAAGATAGAAAAGCAATGTAGACGAGAGGGACTAGCACAATAGATGAGATAGACAAGACAAGGTAGATGGGATAGCTTAAGTAGGGGAAACAGGTTATACCCAAGGACAAGAGGCAAGAAGACATAGCTGAAATGCTATGAAAGAACGAATAAACTCTTCAAATTAAAACCTTAGTGCGACTGCAACATAATGCTTGACAGTAAAACTGCAGCTCCCACTTACACAACCCAAATAAAGACCTATTGCAACCACGGTCTAAAAGCGCTACTAAAACACTAATAGGACGGCTCTCACTCTGGACTAGAGAGCGAAGGCTCTTCAACTTCTAGTTCTGAATCACTGTAGAACACCCACGAGTTGCGAACTGCTGGAGGAGACTCTGGACGAACAGTTGGCACGAAGTGGTAGAGATACTCCTTACGATTGCCGGTGATTCGACCCCTATCTTCAGGGCTGGGTGGAGTAGGTGTCGGCAATGGAGCCGTGGCGGGCGGGACTTCTTCAATTCTTCTTACGGTTCAGAGGCTACCGATCGACGCTATTTGCATCACGTACTTTCGAACCAATTTGGACAAACTGATTCGATGCAATTTGCAAATCCTTCAAACGGCTTTGTGGACAACTATGACTGCTGACATGTCCTCAAGCTTGTCGTAGCACTTCATGCTGTGATGACGGATGTGGCTCCCAATCCTCACAATGAAATATACCCTCGTCTCGAATACAGTTAGTGCCCCTTCACTTTCTTTTCCTTGGTGAAGTAAGTTGCACCTCTACTTGTTCCCAAACTCTGCAACAAGCAATGAAGAACTCCAGGCCAATCGCCTCTTTGATCGCGATACACTTGAACCATCTAAAGAGAAATTAACAGGATAAGACTGTCAAATTAAGATTATAAATAAAATTCAGATAAGATGAGAGACAAAGACTTTAGCACAAGCTGAGGAGAAATAGAATGTGGTAAGTAGGGGTGAAAACGGATCGGATATGGACGGATAATGGCTCTGCCATATTTGTTTTCATATTTTTTTCCGGATCCGGATACGAATACGGATACTCCGGATACGAATACGGATACGAATAATATCGAATACGAATACGGGGCGAATACGAATTGAAACGAATACGATCGCGGATTATTTTCGGAACATGAAAACCCCTTAAATTGTATGCCAGAAATTAACGAAAATATATAACTAGTTCATTTGATGCAACACATTCATGAATTATTCATATTTTCAGCAACCACGCATAACATTGGCACTAACAAGTTGCATTAACTAGTTCATCATAAACATAACACTTAGTTTACCATATTTAGCTTATAAGTCAGAACTCACAAAGTCACAAGCACTAACATTGATGAGGCTAGATAGTTAATCTTTACGTAAATGACTGTAACATCCCAAAGTATGTTACCAAAAATAAAATTAATAAAGTTATTAGTTTATTGGATTTTTTGAGATTTAAAAGAGTTTTCTTGGTTAAAAAGAAAAAATAAATGAAATAAAGTCAATTATTTAATTTCCTAGTTTTCAATGTCAAAAAAAATTATTGATATTTCTGGGATTTTATTGTATTTAAAGTGAAAATGAAAATAATAATAATAAATTTCTTGAATTTTCTGGATTTTAAAAAGGTTGTTCATATTTTTCAGAAATTAAAAATAATTTATGTGCAAAAATAAAAACTAACTTTAACTTGGAATTAATTTTATTAAGTTCAAAATAATTTAAGGAATTTTTGTGATTTTTTCTAGAATTTTTAACTCTATTTGCTATTTTCTAAAAGGCTATTTGATTTGTTGCATTTTCTGAAATTCGAAAATCAATTAAAATCTCATTTTCCCTTTTGGGTTGAAATCCTCTTCTATTGGGCCGAAATCCGGATATCCGGACTTGTCTTATCCGGATAATCCGTATCCGTATCCGTATCCGCCGGATAGCATGCCTACCGTATTCGTTTCCTTTTCCGACAAAAAAAATCCGAATCCGTATCCGATCCGAAAATTATCCGAGAAAAATCCGATCCGAGACAATCCGAATCCGTTTTCGTCCAGATCGGTCGGAAACTTTCCGATCCGTTTTCATCCCTAGTGGTAAGGGTAGAACATACTGAGATGAGATCAGAATAGAATAGATTAGAAAAGAACAACAGCTTAAGTCATATTCAGTTGATTTGATTTAGAAAATAAGTTTTGAAGCTTATAATAAAACGACCATGCTAACTAAGGTTGCGTTCTACAGTCGATATGGCTCTGATACCACCTCTGTCGGGACCCAAAAAAACATCTCAGGAACCCTCTGTGTATTCTGAACTAGTCCCAGATCAGTAGCTAGCTCACACAGGAAACAGTGATGAAATACCATCCATTCATTCGATTTAACTAGAAAGATCTCCAAAAAAAAAATAACTGGACCTTATGGTCAAAGTATACTTAAGTTGCCACGCAGGGCTAAAAGAACAAATAAACTCTTGCAGCGGAACGAGAAACTTGGAAAGGCCAATCATCATGCCCACAGGCAATCGAGTGGAGAACACATCTTAATACGCAAAACCTTTATAGTCTTCATTCTGAAAGAACTCCTGTGCAGCTTTATGTTCTTCAACTGATCAATAAAGGCATAAGCCGTGAGTACATAAAGCACTCAGTAGGCTGTAGAGAAATGTATGCAAATAGTATTCATGCAAGGCTTACCAAGGGTTAGCTGTACAGTTCTTTTGTAGAAAACAGCATTTTTGACAAATACAATAAATAGATTGAAATGCGTATTTGAAAAGAATAATAAATAAACAATTTCTTTGAAACAACCAGTGAACTACCCATTCACTTTCCAACCAAACCAATGATAAGTGAACTCCCCATTCACCAATCGACACAAACCACCAAATGAATTACCCATTCACCGAACAAACATTATATTCATCAAGTGAACTTCTCATTCACACTCCGACTCATTTTAGAAGAAACTCTATCTCCCGTGTGAAATCCCCAAGCACGTCCATAACCGCAGACACGGCTATTCGAATAGTTTTACAAACTCTGCAGATGTTGTACAGCTTTTCCCACATAACACGACTTTTCTAGTTTGTTTGGCATCCGTCGATACCACTGCTCACTACCTTATGTAAGCAGGCTAGAGCACGTGACAAGGCCTTTACAAAACTCCTTCTTAACCCAGTTCTGCCCGCTGATGTTTCAACACTGAATATCTCCATCCGACCAGACAGCCCCCCCCTCTTGTGCCATAGTGAGTACGTACCCGTAACTCACTCTTCCAAGACAGAACTAGAATTAAGACATTACTAATTAATTAGCCAGGTCCCACCCATACAAGATATGTGGTTGTACGGTTAAGGCTCAGTTCAATGGCGCACAAGATTAAGTCCTTGACAAATTACTCAGGCGATCTTTCCACAAACCCACAATGTGTTAAACCCACACCCTTAATCCACCATCCACTCGCCTGAGTGAAAACCATTTTGTTTAAATGAAAACAATGACATCCCCTGTCATGGAACACAAATTTTACAATAGTGGCTAACCACCACAATTCCATATATCATTAAGTCAAGATTAATCATTAAGACACATGTGATGATGAACCCATCGAGACTAGGCTTGACTAAGCACTAATACGATACCCATGTTGTTGATACAAATATGTCTAACTAAAATTATCCAAGCTAGGGTGACAAAGGATTCATGGCATTCAAATATTCAATGGAGGCATAATGACAATAGGTAATAACTAAACCCAAAACAATTGATATAAAGATAGCATGCAATTGTATAAAACAATTTACTTTTGAAATCATAGGTTCAATATGATCAAAGGACTACGGCTTGCCTTGGAATAAATCTTGGTATTGATCTTGATCTTGGTGTACTTCTCCTTGTTCAAAACTTCCCGAAGTAGCAACGTCTACTCGTCAAACAAGCAAATAGAACAAATAAATACCAAGCAGAGATAAAACCAACTCCAAAAATTAAATAAAATTCATAAATAAATAGAGCTCGACTTTAGATGAATTTACAAATTTGAATGGGCTCAATCGTAGCTCGGATGCAAAAGATATGGGCTTTGGAAGTTTGAAAATGAATTAAAACCCTAATTTGGATTTTAATTTGATCTCCCGAATTATTTTTCAACGGAAAAAGGGATTAATGACGTCGGATGATGCAAGCAATGACTTTCCGTCGAAAATTAAAAGAAACGGAAAAGAAAATGCGCCTGACAGGTGGGACCCACTGTTAGTGGCTCAGTACACCGTGGACCAAGTCCATGGACTATCAACCTCGGGGAAAAAGTAGGCATGCCACCCGGGAGCTGACGAGGACGCCACGCGGGACAGCGAGGTGATGTGGCACTGGCGTGGATGCTGACCTGGCTGCTGAGTCAACACAGAGCATAGAGCAAAGAAGGCAGCGGCCAGCGGCAAAATTAGCGGCGGCAACGGTGGACGGCGGCAAGGTGGCAGCGGGGAAGTGGCAAAATGGAACCCTAGGAAGACGGTGGAGCTTTGGGAGGTGGTGGCTTGGCTCGGGCGGCGGTGACTCACCGGCGGCGGCGACAGCAGACTTTTGTCGGATGGCCTGGCAACGACGAACGAGCGGTTCTCAGCCACGGACGACGGCGTCACGGCGCAGCTCGTGCTAATGCGCACCAAGTGGCAGTGGAATCACGGCCGGGGAGAGTCAGACGGCGAAGGAATTTGACGGCGACGAGGCTTCGGTAACCGGCGGTTTTTCGGCAAATGCGGCGCGACAAAGACGACGCAGGGGGCGGCGCCTTAGGGCTTTGGAGGAGGGAGGAGGGGCGAAGAATTTGGTGCGGGGCTCGGGCCTTAAATAGTCTTTGGAGTCCGAGGTGAAGACGGCGGCGCAGCGTCGTCGTCTTGAGACTTCGGACAGCAGGAGGCCGGGAGGGAGACGATGCTGAGTTGGCGTGCAACGGGACCCACTGGCGGAGGAAGAAGACAGCAGGCACACGCTGGCTTTGGCGGACCCACACGGCAGAGGAAGGAAGGTCGAGCACGCGGGCAGAGGCGGGCTGCAGCGCGGCGCGGGAGGAAGTGGGCCGAGGCGCGGGGGACTGGGCTGAGGAAGGTGGCTGCTGGGCTGGGCCGACTTGGAATAGTAGTGGGCTTCGGCCTACTACTGTTCCGAGGGAAAATTAATAGGTTTTTCTTTTTAGAAAATACTGAAAATACAAATGGCAAATAGAAAATAGCAAATGAACTCAAAAAAATTCTATAAAATTATAGAAAATATATCTAAGCCCATATAATCCAAATAAAATAATTTTGATAATAGTTGATGTTGGGATTAATCATATTAAATTATTTTTTATCTCTGAAAATTTCAATTAAGCTTTAACTTCAGCAAAAAAATTCTAATTGTTATTTTTCTTTTAAAACTTTAAAACAGACCAAATTTTTAGGATGTTACAGAGGGGCAATTTTTGTGAAGGGGAAGGGCTGAAGGCAGGGACTTCTGGCTGCCCTCTCTTTCCTTTTGTCCAATGTATGCCTTCCTTGCCCCTCCCTTATCTGATTGATTCTTGCGTTGGGCTATTTGGTTATTATTTGTTGGTTCATGGAGGGTTCTCTGCACTGTGCTCCAGTGGGTGGCAAATGGTTGGCTTCCGGTATAATGGTGGTTCTGGATTGGCCAGATGTTGTCCCGTTGAGATCTACTGATGGGTCTCATGTTTGTTTGTCTTGCGGCAGTAGACCTCATTTTAGTCTCAATGCTCGTCCCTTGTTTCCTTGACATTCTATTATCTGACTTCTCCCATCCCCCAACAAATCTCTTCAGGTTCGGAAGTTAAAACAATAGTCCAATTGACTCATTAGCTGTGTCCAATTGTCATGTGGGGCATTACTTACCAGCATCGTGGACCCAAGAGGGCGCAAGAAGGTGCAGCCACAACGACGTCAAGGCCAGCTGCGTGAAGCAGACAATTAGGATTCGTTCAGTTTATCTTTAGTGGGATCCAATCATGATTTCAGTTGAGCTGTTAGCTTAAACATTGTGCATTGTGTTAGTTTGTTACAGCCGGCTATATAAGCCAGGCATTGTTATCGTTTGATGCAAGCAATAAAGAAATCTCTACATTCCCTATGTCCTCTGTTCCCAGTCCCCCTTCTCGCCGACGCAACAGGCTGCAATCACCGCACATTTGCACCGAGGCTAGGGGTGCTCGGCTCGACTCGTTTTGGCTTGGATGAACAGTAAACTCGGCTCGGCTCGGAAACGAGCCAGACGGGTGGCTCAGCTCGGCTCGTGATCAGGCTCGAACCGACTTGTTTGAGCTCGCGAGCCAAGCTCCAAAACAGCGGTACATCCAAAATACATTACAAAATTTTCTATCATTGCTTCAGTTCATTCAATAGTTACAAGACTTATTGCATAAGTTCATCCTAAACAAACACATCCTATTCCTAACAAATAAAATCGCAAGAACAGCAAGCTCGACGACCGCCTCCACCCTCCGCACTCGCCTGAGTCGAGCCAAACTAGGCTCGCGAGCCGAGCCGAGCCGAGCTTGGCTCGTTTGATTGGCGAGCTGGACAGGTGGCTCGGCTCGGTTCGAAAATTCACAAGCCCAAGCCGAGCCGTGACGAGCCGAGCCAGGATTGCAAGTCTCGAGCTTTTTTTCCGGCCCTAACCGAGGCTACCAACCTCAAAACCCTGTCCAGCACCACTACACCCTACGTCATCTAGGCTCTGCCACCAATGCACAAAGAAAAGACCAAATGCAGTGAAGTAAACTGATAGGAGCACACCCAGAGCAAACACCTGGAACTAGTGCAGAACAAAGCACAGGCAAACATGGTAAACACGCCAGCAGAGGAGTAGAGGGCACACAGCCACACCCGCACCATAGCAGGGGTAATGCAATGAAATTAGCACAGTCAAAGTGGTAGAAAGTAGAAACCAACAAAGAAGTATATGAGAAGAGAAGGGCAAAGGAAAAGGGCACACAACCTGGCAATTGGACGAATGGCCACGAAGCAACTAATGTGGTGATGAAGGATCGCGTCCTTCACAAGGAAGCAGATGTTGCTGAAGGAAAACAGAGAGGGTAGCGACATACAGGTGGTGAGGGATGTATATGGACGGCTTCGCTTGTCACAGTAGCCTATGAAAAAGCATCGGGCACAACTGGTGGATGAATATGACATACAGAACCCAGCAACCAATGGTCATCAGACAGTGACACTCGCACAAAGGCTGGGAACGCAAACTGGAGCCATGGATTAAGGGAAAATATAATTGATTCTGCAAAGTCAATAGCACATTTTAAATATTAAGCATAATTTTAATTTCAAGGAGCTAGAAATGCCATTGAATAAACCGTACCACATTCATGTGCAGTAATGTACAACACAGAAATTTCAGATCAATCAGGCCCTTCACATATTCTTCTGGGTTCTCCTTAGATTGTCTTTAAATTGAAGTAAATATGTTCATCACGGAGTTCTTATCTCCCTAAGAATCTTAGTTGTCCAACCTCGCTTGTCATCTAGGCCAGCAAAATGAACCATAAAGTCTCCATCCGAATAAACCCCTGCACAATAACCATGCAATGAGTAAACTACATATAGACCATACATTATTAAAACGTTTCTGAAGTAAGGAACATGGAGACTTTCTCTACTTGTGTGAATGGCACTGTAACCACCTAATTTAGTTAAGAATTACAATTTCTTTATAAATTAATGCAGTGATAGGCAACAACATAGGTGTCCAGGAACAATTTTGTGACTAGCCAGTTATAAATTAGCAATGACATGTGCTCGACACTAGAGCAATGCTATATTAGTATATTATGCATGATATTATTCTTGTGAGGATTGTGCATGAATGCTGGAGAAGAGTCCATGTCACCTTTCTTGTTTTATAAGTAACAGGCTACTCATGTAATTCAATTTCTTGTTCTTCAGTGCGGGAAAAATCATTTATTCAGAAACATTACAAACTTCGACCACATATATCATGTAATCAATTCTAAAATACTGGAAACTGAGGTTTTCCAATAAAGGATTGATATTCAATTTCATCGAGCACATTTCTTTTATCTTTTATAATATAATAGTTAGTACATTGTCAGGTTTTGCTGGTACAGAAATGAGATCAATCCTAAACCAGCACCATTTTGCATCTGCTAAAATAATTTTTGGCAAAGCCATCAAGTGATTCGGCGATAAATCCGAATATATCCTAGGAAGTCCAGTTGTCAATATCAATCTAATGCCTTTTCAATGCAAATCCTCGTTGCAAATATGTAATGTTGAGTGAATAAGCAAATTAGAGAACCTTTCCATGTAGTGGACAGCTGGAAGATCAGGCGACGCACTGATTTCCATGTGGCCATCCAAGGGTATGAGTTGAAGAGGCACTGCATTTGTGCTATCCGTACGTGTGCTTGCAATTCTTCAGGTGATAAGTGATCTATGATATGCTTCAGTGCTGCATTATCTCCACTTTTTGTGGAACCAAATTGTACAAATGACGTATGGTTCCACCATGTATCCAAGAACTTTTCACTCCATTTTGACCTCCTTATGAAGAACAATCCTGCATGAGAAGGGGTATGGCTATCTTAGTATTATCATAACCGATGGATGAGGTGTTCATCTCCATTTTTGTGCAGAAGCTCTGTTTATAAGAACGGAAGAGTAAGGTTATTGTACCAAAAGAAAGAGAAAATTGAAAACGCCCATTCTGAATGTATCTTTCCAAATATCAGCATACTCTGAAGACACAGTACTGTAGGTGAGCAGACATTCATGTTAATGGGTGTGATTCCATTTTTTTCAGTAGTAAACTTGGCATTATAAAATATGCTTCTTTGTGGTTAGACATGCTCCAATATTGACCAACATAGACTGCAAAAGAATCGTGTGCAAGTCTCCCATACCGGCGTTAACACCGTTGAAATCCTCCGTCAGAATAAGATCAGGCGACGCATCAAAATCACTATATCCAATCACCGAGAACAAAATCCTCTCCTTCATTACATGCAATCAGGAGACAAAAATATATTAACTAAATAAGCAACTCTGTAAATATTCTTGCAAAATTATAGATTAGAACAAGGTTCTATATAAACATCAGACTCACCAACGAGATGTCCGGGTTAGTAACCAGCGTGTCCTGAAACAACCATAATGAACACAAACAATTAAGGAACGACGATTAGGTCTAAGAACCATCACTTAATTTCTTGTACATGGGAGAATATAAGCCAGTCAGACAGTGGTAATATAACCGCGACTCACCGCGTCGTTCCAGAAGAGCCAGTGGTAGCGGTGCAGGCGGGCGCGGAGGGCGGGGACCTTGCTCCAGCTGGGCGGGCGGCGGGGGTCGACGGCTGCAGGCGGGAGAGCGGCGAGGCCGTACCCGTGCGCGGCCGCATAGGCGCGCTTGTTCCGCGCGGTGGCCACCAGCACGCCGCGGAAGGACCGCCCCCGCGCACCATGGCCGGACGCGCCCTCGTCGGAGAGGGTAATGATAGAGAAGCTGAGGCGGGGGCCAGGGATGGGGAATAGGTGGCCGGTGGCCGAGGCCGGGGGCAGGCACTGGCGGCCAAGGGAGTTGGCTCGGCGGAGGAGGACGGCGGGGAGGGACGCAAGGAAGAAGAGGAGGAGGGCGACGGGGAGGAGCAAGAGGTGGTGGCGGAGGCGGACGCGGTGGTGGACATAGCGGCGCGGCCGTGCGGCCATAGGAAGGAAGCGAGTCGCCGTCACCGGCCTCGGCCTCGGCGGCACGCTGGTGTGCAGTGGAGCAGCGGGGCTGTTCTCTTTTTCTGGAGTAAAATAAAACGTAGAGTAATTTGGAATATCTATCGCTCGGGATCTTCCGTGCCGTGGACGTGCAGGCGAGGTGGACAGGTGGAAGAGACAGCAAGAGTTTTGAACCGTTGAATCGCGGAAAATGCAAATTCTACGGTTCTACTGACCGCTCAATCCTTCCTCAAGATTATGCTAAAAGAAATGGAGTGTAATTCAGAAAACAATAATGCCCAATCAAGCAAACTTAACTGGATTTTTTTAATATAATATTATCTTTAAATATAATTACAAAATTAAATAATCAATTTTTATATAAAAAATTTATGCCCCTGTAGCCATTTGGAATGATTGCATGTCGCCATTTGGACTGGCGATAGGAAGTGAACAGTATTATTGTTGCCAGTTGAAACGGCAGCTTCCGGTCGCCGTTTCAACTAGTAATAAGAACTTTGTACTTAAAGTCCAAAAATCTATGAAAATATCATTTTAATTCTAGAAAAAAGAGGAGAGAGAAAGGAAAGGGAGGAGAGGGGGAGAAGAAATGTGACGAAACCGTGTCAGTTCGTAGCGGAGGAGACAGACGCAACATCAGATCCTATCGGCCATTTTGCAGGTACATATTTTTACAACTTCATATATTATTTCAAAACCTTGTTGGTTAGCAAATAAAATAGCGACATGGAATTCAATAGATTAGATAATTTTAGTCATTTTATGTAGTACATCATTTGGGTTGTGTGTTCTTTAGATCATCAGATATTTTTGTGTTGCAGTACTCGAACAATTTAGAATAAATCTGCAAAACAATGAAGGCACCTCGGAGAATAGCTAAGTATGGTTGGTAGAGCTTAATTAAAATAATTTCAACTTAATTTTGGTTTTCATTTGTACACGGTAATTATTTTGTTAATGCCGAAAAGTATTTGTAAACTAGGAAAATAGCATAACACATCTTAAATTGTTAAAAAAAAATCTAGAGTTGCTACATAGGTTACGTAGAGCTTATTTTTGTTTTTATTTGCACACGGTAAATATTTAAAAAAATACTAGAGACACTTTTTAAGCAAGAAAAGTAGCAAGATACCAATTAAAAATATGTAAAAATTACAAAGTAGCTTAGTACAATTTGTAGAGCCTAATTGAAATAATCCCAACATAATTTTGATTTCCGTTTGTGCGCGGTAATTATTTTGTTAGTGCCGAGAATACCTTTTAAACATGGAAAATAGCATGACGCATCTAAAAATTGTAAAACAAATCTGGAGTTGCTACATAGGTTAGTAGAGCTGAATTGAAATATTACCAACTTTATTTTTTTTTATTTTAATTTGCACACAATAATATTTAAAAATGATGGAAACACTTTTTAAACAAGAAAAATAGAGAGATATATATTACAAATCTATAAAAATTATAGAGGAGCTTAGTAGGGTTTGTAAAGCCTAATAAAAATAATTCTAATATTATTTTAATTGCCATTTGCACGTAGTAATTATTATGTTAGTGCCAAAAATACTTTTTAAACTAGAAAAATAGCAACATTCCTATGAAATATTTGTAAAAATTGCATAGTAGGTTAGTAGAGTTTGTATAGCTTAATAAAAATAATCCCAAATTAAATTTGGTTTCTATTTCTGCATGGTAATTATTATTTTAACGACACTTCTTATTATTTTTTGTATATATTTGGTAGTTTTTACAATGTATGCACCGAATTTTTAGGTATGACGGGCACAGGACACGCTACGCAATGGTCGTACGAGATGCTTGACCCGGTCATTGACACGCATCATCGTAGTCGCTTGAGTACCATCCTCCACTAGGAGGGTGAGGCGGCGATTGATCTTGGTGCGCTACGACTGTGCATGCCCATGAGGGCGTGGAGGGTGGACCCACGTTGGGTTCTAAGGTACGTGCAGTTGCGACCTTCGCGTACTCATTTTCAGTCTGACTATTTTAGGTGGACTAACGTTTGTTCTTAATCATTTTTTATGCTGTTTGAGGGCGGCAGGCCTCCTTCCAGTAGCGAGTATGGTTGAGGTGGCGTGGGAGGACGACCAAGACCGCGCAGGCGGTGGTCGTACGTCCATGCGATTTTCGTACGACAGGTGCCTCCTGACGGTGTTGGTTGACCGGTGAAGGACGGAGGTGCACACATTTCACCTCCAGTGCGGGGAGATGGTGTCGATACTTCAGAATGTGGCTTTCCTCACTGGGTTGGCCTGTGTCGGCTTCCCCAGGTGGAGTACGACATCCGGGCTACGTGGCGCACAGAGTTTCTAGCGAGGTTCCAGGAGGTGCTGCCGCCAGACAACGGCTATAGGGAGTTCAGCAGCGTCCATGGGCCGGCGCTGAAGTGGATCTGTCAGTTCTATGTAAGTATTTGTAACTCTTGTCTTCCCACATCTATTGATTTGTGAACCTTGCTGACGTGTATCTGCCTTGTTGCAGCCCGAGCATATTGCGGAGGACACACCCGACCACACGGTGCGGAGGCACTTCGAGGCCTACTTGTTGTGGCTGTTCGAATGGGGTGATATTTGTGGGGGTCCCACGGCGACATCATCGACAAGCACTACATCCGGTATGCATAGCAACTGGCGAACTAAGAGGTGGTGGACATCCAGCCGTATGTATGGGGCCTGCCGGTGCTGTGCGCGATGTACCGCAGACTGGGCGACACGTGTCACTGGGTTCAGGACAACTCCATCCTCTTTAGATGTATGTTACTCCTTCAGTTGTGGTCCTTCGAGAGTTTTCAGACCGGACGACCACAGCTGGACCTACGAGCGTACACAGTCAACATGTACATCGTCGTCCTCGTGGACCGGCTGACCATGGGTACGGTGTGGTGCTGCCGACGGGTAAGTTTCCTAAACATTTATTCTTTTTCGTAATGTAGTTCAATTTCGTCTGCTAAGTTTCAATTATTCTTTTCCACATGTCACCTACACGCCGATCACCATGCACGCGTCCTACCCGGACTACTTTGCGATGTTCGATTAGCTGACGGGTGACTGCGTCATCTGGACATCGTACACTCCTAAAAGGGTGTATGCGCACGCGTCCTGAGGCCTATCGAGCCTATGCACGCAAGACCACGAGCTGTAGTACATGCGGAGGTACTTGGTCCACGATGTCTTCGTGGAGGAGTACTAGGTGTAGTGTGTGAGAACCCGAACGATTTAACTTGTAATGCTTAACACTCCAATTGGTCCTAGCATCACAAATTAAATTTCTCATTCTCAATGTATTATGTACCTCTTAGGAGCAGTACACATACATCAATATCAATCCATACACAAGTTCTTACAATATCGAAACTTTATAATTTACAACACATTGAACTTACAAGGTTCAATTTCATTTTAAAAAAAGGGCCAACTAGCCAAATAACAAAATAAATATCAAGTATGCAGCGAAAAACAGTAAATAAACTAAAATAAAATCATAAATTAACCATTAATAAAGTCTCAATGGCTTGCCATAACCTACACGGAAACCAACTAGGTTCAAACCATAGCCAAACGATGTTCCTGCGCAATCTTTCTTACCCGAATCAATCTCGATACCTGCTATCCAGATTTGTAAATGAAAGCAAACAGTGAGTACACGAATATAGTCCGTAAGACTTTACCAAGCCTATACATAGCTACATGCAAACTCTACTCAAAGGAGAATGATATAAGGTTCATTTTTAGCACAAAGCAGTATTTCAATTGAATACCAGTAGTAGATTCAAATTGCATGTAAGCAAACATTTTTATTACTTCAAATAACAGCGGGCAATTAACATTAGACATTAACCGAACATCTACATGTGCATGCCCCCGCAGCACACAAACATAGCATGAGAAACCATTCTCAATACCACCCATCAAGTTTTAAGTTTAAATTCCAAAATATTGAGCCTAATTCTTGCGGGAAATAACCAAGCGTGTCCATAACCAAAGACGTCGCTATTCAAATAGATTATACCTTGCAAGGGTGTACAACTTTACCCACATGTCAAACGGCTCCTTTTGCCAAGCTATTTAGCATACTTCCTTAGGTATGTCGGCACAGCAAAGTCCTACGAGACGTTTTCTAATATAATACATTAACTACGAGTCGCTCATATGGATGGAAACCCATACGCTGTGTCGGAGTCACCAGTAAAGCTTCTGTCAACTACCCCTTGGAGTAAAGCCTTAAACAACTACCAATGCTCCTCGGGCTGGAGAACCTAGACAGGAACCCACCCCGCACACCCAATCCACACAGAACATTTTTTAACACAACACACACACACACCACCTGCGACTCGAAGCTAACGCATGCCAAAGTACAAAATCAAGAGGGGTTCCATATGTCCCTCATGTGGATGCATGCAAAAGTGCTTGGATCAATAGCGCAAGTAATTTGGTCCTTGTTGACTTAGGTACAAACCATTCACACCCGATAATTACACCATACATACCATTTGCCCAAGTTAAAATCGTTTTATTTTTATTTTTAGTTTTCCAAATATAATAGCACAGGGTTCTGAGCATAACATAATAAAAATAATTTATGTGATCAAGGTCATCGACAAAGTCAACAACTGCCCAATTTATCGGGAGCTAAGTATTGCTAAGCATAACACCGAATAAACATAAATAGACCTATAACATCCAACGGGCTCTAATTCACCGGTGAAATTATTAACTTAGGCTAGTGGTAGGAGATGAACAATATTAGGGAATTCATGCAATAGGATTAACTACCTCTAATCGCAAACATAACTTGACAAATAAAGTATGCATACATATAGTTACAAAGCAAGATAATAATTTTTAATGTAAAAGTATCTTATAAGGATATGGCCCCTATGGATACAACCATATTTGCTATACTTGTTGTTCCAATTACAAAAGCTCGTACACTTCACTTAAATTATCATGTCAGCTCATTTTTTCGAGTGTCTTTATATTATATGAACTATATGATGCTACCTAATGATGAAAATATATATTTGTGTAGCACCACATTACTTTTTCTCCAAGTCAAGCAAGAGTTCGAGTTGGACACATTTTTAATCCAATTTGGCCTCCGGAGATAGCATCGACTTTAAACAGACATAACTTTTGCATGTGGACTCCGTTTGCGGTCCACGAGTACTTGATGGAAAGCTTATCTTGTCCTCTTTCCAGCGGATCCAGCCTCACCTCCAAATTCCTTCTGTGTGTGCTGCAATCGTCAAAAAAATATTCTACATCACCTGTTTGTAGAACCTTAGGCCCATACTGTTCACATGGTTATTGTTCACATGTGAATAGTACCACCAACCCTCCCTCTTCCTCCTACACATAGTGGCCACCACCCTTAGGATTTGGTTAGATTTCATTTTTGTTTAGTTCGCCTTCATTGCAACTTGTATATTCTGCGTGTGTCGACTAGACCACCCGGTCAAAATCTTTATTCGGAATCCCACATTATTGAGTATTTCAATCCTATTTGCAATTTTAGATTGCTATTTATCTTATTCTTGTTTGTTCGTTGATTGCATGTAAGAATAAACCTTCGTGGTCGGGCCAACCGCGTTCTTGGCACGGTTGATAACGACTTGAAGTGTGCTTTTTGGTTTCTGTTTTTGTCGTTTGTTTATGTTTTTCCTTTGGAATATGGGGTTCGTCTCAACTGCAAAGTTGTAGATCTCAATGAAACCTTTCGAAAGAGCATATATATAAGTCATATAAAACTTTGTTTTTTCATCTCTTGAGACTACCTGTTGTTTACTGCTTAAACTAGAGGGTTGTTTACATTACACGTTATTGCGTCTTTGTACTCTACATCGTGTGAACAATCTTGTGCCCTACACAGAAGTTTGAGTAAGTTGGCTAGCGTCTGTCCTAGCACTTGGTGTGAGAATTTCCTTTGCTTACATCAAGTCACATTGATCGTTGCGTGTGCGTTCATACACTTCTTTTCTTAGGCTTTGATTAAGCTAGCATCAGCAATATTGACTAGTATATTGAACAATTCTTCAACTTGCATTACTAATTTGATTGTTACTAATCCTTACTACCATATTGAAGCTATACTAGCTCCACCTACTACCATTATACAGGTACCAGTTGTTGGGTTACGGGCAAGGCTGCGATAGCTAAAACAAAAAATTTACCGCGCAACCAAGGAACCACCGCTAGTAATAGATCACGAGATTACCGCTAGACGTGCCACTCGTAGCGGAAGTAGAGTCGTCGTAGAAAGTCGATGCAGTCGTAGTCGTACTCATGACGCGTCTCCTGCTTCAAGTGGTTGTACTCGCCGCGTGTCTGCTCCTCCGAGTGGTCGTACTCACCACGTGACTTCTCCTCCAACTCCAATGATCGTCACAAGTCGCGGATCGTCCTAGTGCTGATGCTTCGCAACAACACCTCCGAGGTATCCACACGTACGGGGAAGGATCACCACGCGCTGGAGTGCTAGCACCGGCAGCGTGGAAGAGAAGGCGTGGCTATTAGGGTTTCGGGAGTTCTTCAAAAATCATCCTGCTCCTGACCCCATGCCATCGCCCCTCTTTATATAAGCATCCATGATAGGCCTCGAACTTGAGGCCCATTAGGAACTCGTGGCCTATACGAATTAGGATCATCATCCAAAAAACAGATCCTAGCCCTTTAAGTGTGCGACCCTACAGGTTCATGTGCAATCGGTTATGACTCGGAAACTCCTTTCTGACCACCAGTCGTTAGCGGTACTTAGCAGCACATAACGATTCCCGAATACACATAGAATAGCGGACGAACCTTGATGTAATATGATCTATGACCAGGTCCTCATCACATGCGATCAGTTCGTATCTCCATAAGACCAGATCGTATTTGGTCCCGACCAGTTCGTAACTCCTTACGACCAGGTCCTTATCATTCTGTGATTACGTTCGATCAATCTACGACCAGATCGTATCTCCATACGACCAGTCCGTAACTGATCGAACTAAGCGACCTACTCATGCATTCTTCCTTTGCCTCACGATGTCTGGTTGAACTTTAGGTGAGAGATGGTGTCATCCATGGACTGTTCAATACTTTCTCGATCGAGTGGCGGATAACTTCATGTTGTTGACACTTCGACCACTAGTGGCATGGCCATACACTTTTTTATCCGATCACCACGAGGGGCTCAGAGACATCTCTCCTATTATGTTAGGAGGGGCAAATCCCATCTCGACCAGTCACATCCCTCCGTATGTTTCATAGCATACCCGAAAGCCACCTTTATAACTACCCAATTACGAGTAGTGTTTGGCAACCCCTAAGAGTGCAATTACACATGTAGGGAACCATGCTGATCTCAGGTCTAAGGTTTATACATCATCATTACTTGAGACCAACTAATGACACAAAGATTCATAACAATCTCAATAGTGTCTCAATGATGGGTCTATCCAACCCCATGTTCTCTAACATGTGCTCACATTATTGATTAGATATCCCTATATCCATGACCGGTGAAACCAAGTTATCAATCAATACATGCGCTAGTTATAGAGTCACTGGTGTTCCGACCAGTGACCTCCAACCAGGGATACATTTAGAATGACATCATATAAGTTAAAGAGTTCCACCAACAAGTCGCATACTTATTGATCTATAACAAATGATTCATTCAAGGAACACGATAACATATTATCAAAATCATGAACATAATGAAATATCATCATCTCTATGATTGCCTCTAGGGCATATTTCCAACACCAGTTGCTTGCAATCGCTTTGTCAGTCTTCGGAGAGCGTTTGACACCGACACTAGTGCCGGTCACCGCCTGTTTTGCTTGGTAAGAATTGGTAAGAACTCGGTATAAGCTTGAATGTTAGCGACATTGAGCCTCTAGAGCCTAATAGTTGATAGGAACATATACTTGTGATTTGTTTTCTTGTTTTCTACTAACTATGGCAGGTTCACAACATGATTACGAGATAGATCCACATCTTCTTCGAGCCATTTAACGGGAGTGCAAGAAAGTCAACAAGGAAGATGCACGCTTGAGACAAGATCGTCCACCACGGGAGGTATATGATGGTGATAGTACGTCTGGTAAAGCTAAACTCACTGTGCCGTCTTTTGCTGGGAATTATGATCCTGATGCTTATCTCACATGGGAATTAGTTGTACAACAATTATTTGCATGCCATGAATTTCCTAATCATCTAAAAGTTGGGGCTATTACCCGTGAGTTTACTGATTTTGCATCTATTTAGTGAAGTGAATACTGTTGTACTAATAAGAACATACCTACAACATGGAATGCTATGAAGAGAGTAATGAGACATAGATTTGTACATTCCTATTATTCTCGTGAATTGCTTAATAAATTTCAATGTTTAAGACAAGGTAGTAGTTCTGTAGAGGATTATTATCAAGATTTGCAAACTCGTTTGTTGCGTTGTGACTTAAAGGAACATGCTAAAGCTACGGAGAACAGATTCTTAAGTGAACTTAATCAAGAAATTTAGGACTTTCTTGTTCACAAAGAATATAATTATCTCTCTTATTTTTTTATACTTGCCTATAAGGTTGAACGTCAGATTAAAGAGAAATTGAGAATGCTTGATTATAGGGAACATAAGAACAAACATGTGTTTGTTCCTTTTTCTGTGACTAGCAACTTGTAGGAAGTTAAGAACCATGCCGAAGAGGAGAATGAAATGATTGGACCACCGACTCCATTGGTTGAGAAGGAAGATGAGAAGATGGATGCACCTACATCATCTGAGAAGAGCCAAAAGGGTAAAGATCATGGTGCTATCATCAATCAAGGTGAGTATGCTTGTGAAGAACTACAACTGTCCACTGTTCATGTTATTTTAGAGCAAAAATTAATGGAAATAATTCTGATATGCACATGTTTCACGTAGAGAATTTAGACTGCATTGATTTGAGTGCATCTTGTGATAAACTTGTTGATTTACCTGTTGACTTAAGTGCACCATGTGATAAAATAATTGAATTGTCTGCTGTTTTGAGTGATTCATGTGATGAGTTAGTAGCATATAATGATCATGTGAAATTAGTTAGACACAGAGAAGTTTTGACTAAAATTCCTCCTGTTGATTCTTTATATTACATTATGTTAGATTCACTTATGAAATTGTCACGTGCTATGGAGAAAGTTTTTGCAATTGCATGTTCAAAATACTTGTTTAGTGCCTACACCCCTGGATATAAGTTTAATTTAATTGGAGATTATGGTGTGGACAATTAATTTCTTGTATATCGAATATGCATAACTTGTGATAATATGGATGAACTGAAGCTTGTTGTTTTGAACAACAGTTCTTATGTGTTGAATCTTGTTCATTATGAGATAAAAATCAAATTTTGTGATCATTCAATCCCTATGTGTTCATTTGTTATTGCATCATCTAGTATTGACAATCTGAATAATGATGTTGAAGTATGGAATAACTTACAAATCTTTTCACCCTTGCTAGATGAATTTGCTATTGCTCGATTAAAATGTGATTATATGGATGAACTTTGTTTGATTCCAAAAGTTATAGATTTGCCCATATGTGCTACCACTGCAAGTTTACAACTTCAGATATTTTGATGAGGTACGGCGGCCCGATCTTCCGATAGGTTCGATTGATTTCATTGTAAGGACGTTGACGCTTTAAGGCTTTTGACCCGCAGACTGTCACGTCACCTGCACGACTGTCGTTATCGACCACGCTTGCACGCAATTAACCTTACCACGAAGGTTATTGATCCTGCAAGCAATCAAAGCAACTTACAAGAACAAGGAAGATGCAATCTGAATTGTATTGTGAATATGGATGAAGTTCATAAAATGGGGTTCCTCAAACCGAACAATCGGCGAAACTGCAAAGTGGCAGAATAATCTAAGAAAAACCCACCCTAAACTATGACGGCTACTGTATATATATAGGGGAACGTGAGGAGGTCGAACTAGGGTTCTGCGGCCGAGGAAAGAGGCGTACACAACCTGGGCTCCGACCTCGGCACGCTTACAAGGCTCTATTAGGTCTAAAACGATGACGCGGCACCTTATTCACTATTCATATCGTGTATCTCTGGTCGAAGACCCGGTTGTAGGACTGGTCCTGGGTTGTCTTGAGGAGTCCATGCTATCTCTGGTCATAGATTGTGTCCAACGAGTAATGTGCTCGCTTCACTGGTCATAAATTGCTCCCAACGAGTCCTGGGCTCGCCGAGTACTGGTGAAACTGGTCGTAGGCCTTATTGAAGTAGTCGTAGACCCTGCGAAACTGGTTGTAGACCTTCTTGAACTGGTCGTAGTCCTCATAAATAAGTTGAAGCGTACAAGTTCTTGTAATTGGAATAGTAAGTATAGCAAATGTGGTTGTATCCATAGGACTCATGTCGTCATCATCCTCCCCTTCTTGAAAACAAAGCCGTCCTCGGCTTTTGATAAGCTGAAAATATGGTAACAATGAAGCCAAGATGTATGCATGGTATATGTATATGTCATCTGTTTTAACTGTTCTTCGTTGTTGTACAATTAATGTTATAGAACAGCAGCGATCATAAAAGCTCATTGTATTATTAGCCCAAGAATAATCATATATGTTAATGAGCAAAATAAAATTTCTCACACAACAATTATTGCAACTAGTTTTGCAAATGTAAGGGAAGCATTTATACAATTCAAATCTCTAAAGTTGTAAACTTGTAGTGGTAGCACATATGAGCAAATCTACAACCTTTGGAATCAAACAAAGTTCATCCATATAATCATAATTCAATTGAGCATTAGTAAATTCATCTAGGGATGAACATTTTTAAAAATTCTTCCATCCTTCAACATTATTATGCAGATTGTCAATACTAGATGGTGCAATAAGAGATGAACACATAGGCATTGGATGATCACTTAAGTTTATTTTCTTCTCATAATGAACAAGATTCGGTACACAAGAATTGTTGTTCAAAATAGTAAGCTTCAATCCATCTATGTGATCACAAGTTATGCATATTCGATATACATGAAATTGATTGTCTTCACCATAATCTCCAATCAAATTAAACTTATATCCAGGGGTGTACGCACTAGACAAGGATTTCAAATATGCGATTTCAGAAACTTTCGCCATAGCATGTGACAATTTCATAGGTGGCTTCAACATAATGTAACATAAAGAATGAGTAGGAGAAATTCTAGTCAAAACTTCTTTATGTCTAACCAATTCCACATGATCATTATATGTGATTGACTCATCATATGAATCGCTCAAAACAGCAGGCAATTCAATTATGTTATCATATGGTGTACTCAAGTCAACAGGTAAATCAACAAGTTTATCACATGATGCACTAAAATCAATGCAGTCTGAATTCTCTTCGTGAAACATGTGCATATCAGAATTGTTTTCCACTAATTTTTGCTCTAAAATAGCATGAACAGTGGACAATTGTAGTTCTTAACAAACATACTCACCTTGAGCGATGATAGCATCATGATCTTTACCTTTTTGGCTCTCCTCAGATGAATTAGGTGCATCCATCTCCTCATCTTCCTTCTCAACCAATGGAGTCGATGGTTCAATCAGCTCATTCTCCTCTTCAGCATGGTTCTCTAGCTCTCTTTGAGTGCTCAATACTCATTGCACAATTATAGTTCTATAATTCTCCATAGCAGCGGCACCTAAAATTTCCTCACCATCGCTATCTGCCTCATGTTCATCATCATTACCAGCAAGGTTAGCTGCAAGAACGTATTCAACCTCAATATCACTAGCACTTACGTAACCACCGTCTTCGGTTGCAAGGTATGCTCGCTGACTTGGGCAGTCCTTCATGACGTGTCCCATTCCCTTGCAACGGTGGCAAACAATCCCGGTGGTACGGCCCGTGGAAGCAACCGAAGAAGAACTCTTGGCTGGGGCCTGCACACCAGTAGATTTGCTTACCTCGGGTGCATGTGATGTTGTCGGAGGTGCTGCTGAACGCGCCCTACTCGAGGAGGGGGCAACAGACCGTGTAGCTGAAAGTGGGGCTGTTTAAACTTGCCCCGGTATTGATCTTGGTGTAGACGTACTTCCAAAATTGTTCATTGTCCTCTGCTGTCGTCCCTGCAATTCCTTTTCTGCCAAACATGCAAGTTCGAACAATCTAGGGACACTATCATATTATTTGTAATCAACTATGTCCTGAATTTCACATCTTAATCCCCCACAAAAATGTGTTATAGCAGCCTCTTCATCCTCAATAATATCATAACGCAACATACTAATTTGTAGCTCCTCATAATATTCTTCTACGGATCTATTACCTTGGTTTAAGCGCTGCAATTTATTACGCAAGTCACGTTTAAAAGAAGGTTGAACAAATCTGTTACGCATAGCAACCTTTAAAGCATCCCACGTAGTAGGCGTTAATCCATCGTTGCATACCCTATTCCACCAAATGATGGCAAAGTTTTTAACTTCACTTGTGGCTTGCCTAACTCTATGTACTTTAGGAACTAAGTGAGCATTAAATTTCTGTTCTACCGTCATCTCCCAATCTAGATATATTTCAGCATCATAAGCACCCACAAAAGATGGTATAGTGAACTTGACATTAGCATATGGATCATCATTAACACGTGCATTATGTTGCTGAAAGTTATTACCTCTCATACCTTGACGGTTGAAGTTCAGCCGGTTCCGTTGTCGTGCATCAAAGGCATTGTGGTTGCACATCTCATTATCATTGTCAAACTCATGGTCATGAGCTGCACCATGAGGTTCCACACGTCCATTGTTCGGTCGTTGATTAGCCAAACCATCATTGCGTGCATTGAGCATTGCAATACTATCATTGAGTTGTCGCAATGTAGCATTTATTTCCGCAAGCTTCCTATCAATGTCGTCATTAATAGCATGGCGGTGCTCATCCAACACCCTTGTGAGCTCTTCCCTCAAAACACACTCTTGTGCATCTAATTCTTCACCTGCCATGGTTAACAAGAGACAAAAGACAACACAAAGGTATTATCCCTATCAACTACTGGGTGGTGGAAGGTGGAATCACACACTCTCAAGCGTCATACCAAGCTCTTATGAGTTTCTTACAAAATTGCAGCAGGTGGTATGATCGGAGAAGGTGGGATATATGACCACGGCGGAGGCGAATGTGAGGATCCAAATCTGAGGGCTGAAAGTATGTGGAGCTCGGACAGGCAATGTTTAGTAGCAAGGAATAGCAACAATGAAATCAGATTAGCAAAGCTGAATTAAAGTCCACAGTACTCTTCACAGTTGCTGGCCCAAACGTGTCCTAGAACTAGCTCAAGCAAGCTGAAAAATAGGATAGATACAAACACAACAGAACAAAATTCGCAAAGCAACTGTTTTCTCCTTCTTCTTTTCTGAATTTCCTTTTTTCACTCTTTGCTTCTTCTTTTTTTTCTTCTTTTTTTGCACTCTTTGCCTCTCTTTTTTGCAAACGTGACCCGAGCTCAAAACTCTTCTGCTACCTTTTCTGGGTCCAATGAGGGGAGTGGGTCACAAACTTTTTCCAGAGAGCAGGGGTACAAAGGTAAAAAAAGATACTCTCTCTCTCTCTCTCTGAACTTTGGCTAGTTCTGTTTCAGCTATGGAAAATCTTCCCAGCCTTTGTTTGGCAGGACGCGATATGATGAGTGCGTGGGGTGTCCGAGAGCAACCAGAAACAGATAGGTTTGTCTAGGAGGAGACGAGTGGACGGTCGAATCCGAGTAGGTGAACTAATCCGACCAGGTGGTAGATCCCGAGTGGGTGGTTGAATGGGTGTTGCTCGAATAGGTGGTCGATTCCGAGTTGGGTGGAGAAGCCGAATCTGAGTAGGTGGTCGTATAGGGGTGGTGTCTCGATCTCGGCTATAGCAGACAAACCCTAATTGCAACGGATGCAACCAAGGGCAAGCCGAGATACACGATGACCAAAATAGCAAAGACTCGACGCTAGAAACTAGATCACGACGACTAGACCAGCAACAAAGACACCGACGATGGACTCGAACTCAACAACGCGAAAACTGAAAACACAATTGCGAAAGGCACGAAGTAGTTTGGACAGCGGAAGAACTAAGATCTAAAACTTTTTGGGGCCAATTTTCTGGACTCTAGGTGATGGAACACAACTAACAAAAGGGGATAAATTAGATTACATAACAGACAACCTTTGCTCTGATACCACTTGATGAGGTACGGCAGCCCGATCTTCCGATATGTTCGATTGATTTCGTCGTGAGGACGTTGACGCTTTGAGGCTTCCGACCCGCAGACCGTCACCTCGTAATTCGCTACACCCGCACGACTGTCGTTATCGATCACGCTTGCACGCGATCAACCTTACCACGAGGGTTATTGTTCCTGCAAGTAATCAAAGCAACTCACAAGAACAAGATGGAATCTGAATTGTATTGCGAATATGGATGAAGTTCATAAAATGGGGTTCCTCAAACCGAACAATTGGCGAAATGCAAAGTGGTAGAATAATCTAAGAAAAATCCACCCTAAACTATGACGGCTATTGTATATGTATAGGGGAACGTGAGGAGGTCAAACTAGGGTTGTGCGGCAATGGAAAGAGGCGTACACAACCTGGGCTCCGACCTCGACAAGCTTACAAGGCCCTATTATGCCTAAAACGGTGACGCAACACATTATTTACTATTTATATTGTGTATCTCTGGTCGAAGACCCGGTCGTAGGACTGGTCCTAGGGTGGTCTTGAGGAGTCCATGGTATCTCTGGTCATAGATTGTGTCCAACGAGTACTGTGCTCGCTTCACTGGTTGTAGATTGCTCCCAACGAGTCCTAGGCTCACCGAGTACTGGTGAAACTGGTCGTAGGCCTTCTTGAAGTAGTCGTAGACCCTGCGGAACTGGTCGTAAACCTTCTTGAACTGGTCGTAGTCCTGATAAATAAATTGAAGTGTACAAGCTCTTGTAATTGGAATAGCAAGCATAGCAAATGTAGTTGTATCCATATGGGTCATGTCCTCATCATATTTGAATAGCATAAATGCTTCACTTATATTTGCAAAACTAGTTGCAATCATTGTTGTGTGAGAAATTTTATTTTACTCATTAACATATATGATTATTCTAGGGGTAATAATACAATGAGCTTTTATGATCTGTTTTATAACATTAATTGTGCAACAAGGAAGAACCGTTAAAACGGATAACATATACATATACCATGCATACACCTTGGCTTCTTTGTTACCCTATTTTTAGCTTATCAAAATCCGAGAACGACTTTGTTTTCAAGAAGAGGAGGATGATGAGGATATGACTCCTATGGATACAACCATATTTGCTATGCTTGTTGTTACAATTACAAAAGCTTGTACACTTCACTTAAATTATCAGGTCAACTCATTTTTAGGAGTGTCTTTATATTATATGAACTATATGATGCTACCTAATGATGAAAATATATATTTGTGCAGCACCACGTTGTTTTTTTCCAAGTCAAGCAAGAGTTCGAGTTGGACACGTTTTGGAATCCAATTCGGCCTCTGGAGACAGCATTGACTTCAAACGGGCATAACTTCTGTATGCGTACTCCGTTTGAGGTCCATGAATACTTAGTGGAAAGCTTATCTTATCCTCTTTCCAACGGATCTAGCTTCACCTCCAAATTTCTTATGTGCGTGCTGCAATCGCCAAAAGAAGGTGTTGAGTCACCTGTTTAGGCCGTGGGCCTTGCAATTCGGATAGAAACCCTAAGTCCATACTATTCATAGGGTTACTGTTCATATATGAATAGTACCACCGCCCCTCCCTCTTCCTCCTATACATACTAGACACCATCCTTAGGGTTTGGCTGTATTTCGTTTTTGTTTTCTTCGACTTTGTTGCAATTTGTATCTTTTGCGTGTGTCGACTAGACTCCTCGGTCAAGATCCTTATTCGGAATCCCACAGTATTGAATATTTCAATCCTATTTACAATTTTATATTGTTATTTATCTTGTCTTGCTTGTTCTTCGATTACATGCAAGAATAGACCTTTGTGGTCAGGTCGATCGTGCTTCTAGCAAGGTCGATAACGATCTCAGAGTTGGCTCAGTGATTGTCGGGCATATTGGTCGTGTACGATTGGTAACCGAATCGTGAAAGTCATCCCTACCAAATCGAGTTATCCTCCTCACCGAAAGATCGGGACACCCTTTATCGCATCAGGATCAACATGCATCAATGGAATGGGTGCTTACCTTTGCTTGCTGGTACTCTGGGCATTCTCACGATCATCTCGGCTACACTCCCGAATCATCATCATCTAGCGATAAGAACCAACAAAGCGAAAACACCGAACAAACACCAAAATTTTGAAAGTCTCCAAAATTTATAAAATTAATACGGAAGGTAGATTATGATTTAATATGAATTCATAAATAAAAATTATTTGGTTTGGAGTTTGTATGCGAAAGTTATAGCCTAAACGAATTCTACCAAAAAAGAAAATCCAACAAATAGGTTTCGGTTACTGCTCATCGGTTCGACTACACGTGGTCGGAAGGAGGTTTCGACTATAGGTGGTCGGAAGAAGGTTCGACCACACGTGGTCTGTAGGAGGTTTCGACTATCTAGTCGGAAGGAGGTTCGACTACAGGTGGTCGGAAGGAGATTTTGACTAAAAGTGGTTGGAAGGAGGTTTCGACTACCTGGTTGGAAGGAGTTTCGACTGCACGTGGTCGAAAAGAGGTTTTGACTACCGCCTGAAGTGGCAGCGGGGCAAAGTCTAGCGGCGGGGCTCTTCGGGCCCGATGGCTCGCTGGCGCTATGCGCCATGGCGAGCAGCATTGAAGGTAGCAACGGGGAAGGGGAGCGAGGCAAACCCAAGGCGCATGGTTTCAGCGGTGAGGCTCGACAAAGTGACCGGCGGCGAGAGGAAGAGAGGTGACGAGATCCGGCTTGCGGCGATGCTAGAGCTCCGACTACGCTTCGGCGGTGAGGAGGTGCGCACGGGGTCGAACTCACCCTTGCGAAGCCAATGAAGGAACCACGACGGCGGAGGAGCTTCAACTGCGGCGCTAGAGGCGGATGCGCGAGATCTAGCTGGCGACGGCGAAGCTCAAATAGCGACGAGGAGGGGGCGAGACAGAGGGGGAGAGTTGGGGGAAAGCAAGAGAGGGAATGAGGGGGTCCTGGTGCTCCTCTTTATAGGAGAGGGGGAGGTGAAGGGGAGAAGCTCGACGGCAAGGGCGCGGGGCGGTTCGACCGGGACATGGGCGACGCAACGAGGACGAGACGGGAGCAGGTGGGGAGGAGAAAGAACAGAGGGGATGGGTGCGGCGAAAGACAGGCAAATAAATGTGCACGCTGCCGAGGAAAAAAGGGCGAGATTTGCGCTAGAGACGATGACTTTCGTCACGGCAGTGACAGACACGAGCGCTGGAGGCATGGATGAGCAACTTGAGGGAAACGAAGGCAAGCAAGGGAGGCTGACAGGCGGGACACGCCGGGTAGAGAGAACAAGGGGGCGCGGAGCAGAGCGGGCCGGTGTGCTGGGAACGGTCCGACGGGAATTCGGCCAAAACAGAGGAATGTGATTTTTATAAGATTTTTTATTTATAAAAATTGAGAAAAAGGAAATAGGTTTTTAGAAAATAGCAAATAAAGTCCAAAATTAAAAAAAACACAGAAATTTCTTGAATTAATTTGAACTTAATAAAATTATTTACAAGTTATATTTGTCTTTTAACTTTGCTAATAAATTATTTTTAAAATTTTTGGGAAAAAGGAAAACCACTTTTTTAATGCAGAAAATCCAAGGCTTAAAAATAATATTTTTTTACTTGAAATACCAAAAAACCCAAGTAAATCAAGCTTTGAATTAATTGAAGTTTGGTTTAGTCATTTAAATTCATTTTAATTTCTAAAATTTCAAGTTAAGCTTTAACAACTCAACGAAAATCAAATGGTTATTTTTATTTTAAAATTTTCAAAAAGGCCTACAAAGTGGGATGTTACATAGCGGGTCATGCGCTAATTCGGTTTGCGACAGGAGGTCCTAGCCCCCTAGGGGTAGCGAGTGCCGTCGAACGTCCATGTGTAAGTTCATGTTTTACTTCTTTCGTATAATTTGCGTTACATACTTACGAAACAATCATTTTACCTTTCATGGGTACACCAGGAAGGGAGTACTTGCTACGACTTATTGGGCGAACAAGATGTTGTTTTGTTTCTAGGACTGGATCAGCGCCATTGCTGACGTCGTCCACGAGGATGCTCCCTATGACCTTGGGACGTACGCGGGGTACATTGAGTGGTACTCCAGTCGGACGACAGCTCATTGCTTCAGGGTCGTGGATGACCCCCCACGACAGGAGGGTGCGATGTTCTACACGTGCCCCACCAGGCCCGACTCTGCATTCTATCACATGGTACGTACTGAACGGTCCATACTTCTTATTTGCTTTGTAAGATTTCAGTTTCTAACATGTTAATTATGTGCACAAGTCGATCTGCACCGGGAGATGCACGAGTTGGCAGCCTCCGTGCATCAGATGACACATGGGGAGCACTTCAGCATGATGGTGCCGGACATCAGAGCGATCATGGAGCAGTTCTTCGATAAGATAAGACGAGGGATCCATATCATGACTTGTCATACGCCGAGGTACCCGGTGGACACACCTGCGCGTGGACAGGGAGAGAGCCACAATGTGTCACGCCCTAGGACTAGGTGTAACATCTCAAAGTTCTGCTACCAAAAATAAATTAATAAAGTTATTATTTTATTATATTTTTTGAGTTTTCATGGAGTTTCGTGTTTTTTCTAAATTTCTTGAATTTTAGAAGTCAAAAAGAAAATTTTATTTAGTTTTTTGGGATATCCTTGGATTTCTTTTTCCAAGATCTTTTTGTTATTTATTTTGAGTTATGTTTATTCCTGTCCAGTCATCCCAAAATTCTTTTCTTGCTTGTAAAAATTTAATTTAAATTAATTATTTTAAAGTGTTGACTTTTAATTTGGAGTTTTTGCTTAAATAATCTCTATTCAAAACAAATCCTGAATCTCAGTTAACTCCATATCAAAATCCAAATTCCAATTCACAATTCAAAATCTTTGATCCAAAATGTAAATTCTCATAATTTCATTACATTTTCTTGGCCGAAAAATCTTTTATTTTCCTTTTCCTTTTCCTTTTTCCTCTCTCCCTTTCTTTTCCTTCTTTTTTTCTTTTCTTTTCTTTCCTTTTTTCCTCATTCTTTTTCCTCTCTCTTTCCTTTCCTTTCTTTTTCCTTTGTTTTCCTCTGCCTTTGTAGTTATCACTCCCGAGCAACCCCATGGCTTCCAGCGCCAGCGTCGCGCTGTGTGCGCGCTCGTGCCCTAGCCGCGTTCCCCTCTTTCTTTGCCACCTGGATTCCCACCGTGCCGCACATTCCCGTACCCTTCCCCACGCCGCACTCTGTGCCTCCGCCCATGCTCTAGTTCCCACGAGCGCCGCCTGCGCACCCGTGTCGTGCCTCTCCTTCTACGACCCTATTTAAGCTGAGCCACTCCGTGCCAAAATGTTGGCATCAATCTCCTCTCTCTAAGCCCCAACTTCCCCTTGTCGCTTCGCCGGATTTCGCCAAAGAAGCGAAGCACCGCCGCAAGCTTCCCTGCCGGAATTCTTCACCATCAAGACTCCTCCGACCACATTGTCTTCACCCTCGAGTTCGCCTTGAGACGTTCTTCGCTGTGCTCACCTCCTCGTTCCTCAAAGATCATTGAACCGCTATTTTCGTCTTCGCCCCTAAAACCGACCGTCGCCGCCCATCCTTGATCTCGCCTCCCCGAGCGCGTCATGTCGTGTTCTGAGGCTTCCTCCTCCGCCCCCCCCCCCCCCGCCCCCTTTCCCTCTCTCTCTCTGTCCCCGAGGTACCCCACCGCCTTGCTTCTTCATCGCCGGTCATCGTCGTCACGCCGCCTCCTCGGCCATCCTCCGGCCAACCCGACCCCACCATCACCTTTCCCACCTCCAGGCGCAACTCATGCTCCATGTTCCCTCTATCTTTCCCAGGGTACCACCCCATCGCCGGCGCCGCGTGTGCCTTGTGCACACCACCGCTACCACCACCTCACCCTCCCCTCCTATGGCTGTCGGCGATCCATTTTGGGTGTTGCCTAGCTCCGCTATGCCTCCTCTCGTCGACGTCAGCGCCTTGGCCAAGCCGCCCGAGTCCTCCTTTTATTTATGGCTTTGTGTTGCTTCTCTGTTGGCTGTTCCTTGTGTCTATGTCAAGTGTGGCCCACATGTCAATATCTTGTTCCTTCCTTTCTTTCACATCTCTCACTAGCCTGTGAACCCCTAGTGTCATCCCCTCTCTTTCCTTTGCTCTGAAAAATGAATCATCACAGTCCTTCCAGCACATTCCCTCTTTTCCTTTTTTTTATTTCATGTGATAATCAACCTTTCGGATGTTCATTCTCCTTCATACGAACTCCCATTCCGTCAATTCTTGTTCCTAAATTCAATATCTTTTCTAATGATAATAATTTTATAATTTTTAGATTTTATTTGGATTTATATTTATTAATTTGACTCATTTTTTGTATATAGATTTCGACGACACCAGGGAACCTGAACTGTTTGAAGAGTTAGATCCTCAAGCATTTGAGCAATGTAAGTTACATTCTTTGATCATATTTGAACCCAATATTTTAAAATTTACTTAAATTCTATTTTAAATTGTTATTACATGCTTATTTATATTCAAGTTAATTTAAATTCTTGTTTTAAATTTATAGTTATTGCCAATTCCATTTGTATGGCCAAATCTTGACATTGAAATATCCATAGATTTTCACCTTAGATAAAATCTAGTTGATGTCATAGTATGAACCAAAATATTTTGAAAAAAATTATGCTTAACCAAGCTTAGACATGAAATATTTGATTTTTATAATTTTAGCCAAATATTTAACTATGGTTTAAAAATATGTTTATGGCATTGGTTTGCCATATGAATTTACAAATGATTTGAAAAGGAAAATAAAAATTGGTTTAGAATTGGGCGAGATAGATGTTTGGATGGTGCATGTTGATGCACGGGATTGATTCATTTCTATGATCGAGGCCTGGGTTGTATTGAAAGTTGCCCAAGTTGCTTAAGGACCGGTCTTCGAGCCGCATCTTGCAAATCTCCACCGTACTACCACAAGTCAGGAATGGGACATGCTAGGCTAAATAATTTGCAATATTCCATCGTGGTTGTGCCATCTGGTTGTGTGGGTGTCAGAATGACCTACTTTTATTTATTCCCACATGGCGCAAGAGGGGGCTTCCGGTGAATGGTTCAATCCAAAGGATGTGAAATCTTAGCGGGCATGACTATTTTGGGATGGCGCATTGTAAAGGTCTTGTGGTAATCACTTAATCGCACACCTACAGAAGTGTGTGAAGCGAACATTATAAGTCGATTATCGAGTAGGTAAAGTTGTATAAGCTCTATAGAGTGTAAAACTATTCGAATAGTCCTGTCCACGGTCATGGACATGTTGAACAAAGTTAGATTTTGGTTTTGATTTCAAAAGTTTTTTGATAAATAATTTTGGATAGTTTATCTAATTGGGAAATTGGGCGATTAGCCATATGATCGGAGGGTATCCTTCACCAGAAATGTATGGAGGTTATCCTACTACAAAACTTGACAATTTAAAATTAGAATCTGATTTTAGATATTAAATAACTACTTTTAAAATTAGTAAATGTATATAAAATGTTAAACACTGCTTTTGCGTAAATAAACCCTAGCCTTCCTTTGATAATATCCATGCATGCATTAACTCTATTATTTTAAATTGTTGACTTTTAATTTGGAGTTTTTGCTTAAATAATTTCTATTCAAAACAAATCTGAAATCTCAATTCAACTCCAGATAAAAATCCAAATTCCAATTCACAATTCAAAATCTTTGATCCAAAATCAATTCTTTTGCGGCCAATTCGAAATTCAAATTTTCATTTTGAACTCATCTCAATTTCAAATCTTAGCCGAATTTCAAAATTCAATTTTCTATTTGAATTTTCTCCTAAATGTAAATTCTCAAATTTTCGTGTCATTTTCTTGGCCGAAAAATCTTTTATTTTTCTTTTCCTTTTTCCTCTCTCTCTTTCTTTTCCTTTCATCTTTTCTTTTCTTTTCTTACCCCTTTTTTGTTTTTTTTTCTTTCCCCTTTTTCCTCTCTTTCCTTTCTTTTCATTTTCCTTTGCTTTCCTCTGCCTTTGCCGTTCTCACTCCCGAGCCACCCTATGGCTTCCAGCGCCAGCGGCGTACTGTGCGCGCTCCCGTCCCCTGGCCACGTTCCCCGCCTTCTTTGCCGCATGCATTCTTGTCGCGCCGCACGCTCCTGTACCCTCCCCCCACGCTGCACCCTGCACCTGCGCCCTATCTCTCGCGAGTGTTGCCCCCGTGCCCAGCGCGCCACCCACACGCCCATGCCACGCCGATCCTTCCCCGGGCCTATTTAAGATGAGCCACCCATGTCAAAATCTTGGCATCAATCTCCTCTCCAGAAGCCCCAACTTCCCCTCATCACTTCATTGGATTTCGTTGAAGAAGTCGAGCACCACCGCAAGCTTCCCCACCGGAATTCGTCACCGTCAAGACTCCTCCGGCCACATTGTCTTCATCCCCGAGTTCGCTTTGAGACGTTCTTCGCTGTGTTCACCTTCTCGTTCCTCGAAGATCATCGAACCATCGTTTTCATCTTCGTCCCCAAAACAGGCCGCCGCCGCCCATCCTTGATGTCGCCTTCGGTGAGTCTTCTCGCTTCCCCAAGCATATCACGTCGTGTTTCGAGGCTTCCTCCTCCTCCCCCTTCCCTCTCTCTCCGTCCCTGAGGTACCCCGCTGCCTTGCTTCTTCTTCATAGTCGGTCATCGCCGTCATGCCGTCTCCTCGTCCATCCTTTGGCCACCCCGACCCACCATCACCTTTCCCACCTTCAGGAGCAACTCATGCTCCCTGCTCTCTCAATCTTTCAAAGGGCGCCACCCCATCACCGACGCCACGTGCAGCTTGTGTGCCCCATTGCCGCTTGCTGCACGTCCGCCGCCGCCGCCTCCCCTCCCCTCCTATGGCCGCCGACGACCCATTTTGGGTGTTGCCCAGCGCCGCCGTGCCTCCTCTCGCTAGCATCGCCTGAGCCCTCCTCTGTTTCGACCTTGTATTGCTTCTCTGTTGTTTGTTCCTTGTGTCTATGTCAAGTGTGGCCCCACATGTCAATATCTCGTTCCTTCCTTTCTTCTCTCTCACTAGCCTGTTGACCCCCTAGTGTCACCCCCTCTTTCCTTTGCTCTGAAAAATGAATCAGCACTGTCCTTCCAGCATATTCCCTCTTTTCCTTTTTTTTCATTTTATGTAAAAACCAACCTTCCAGAAGTTTGTTCTCCTTCATACGAGCTTCGATTCCGTCGATTCTTGCTCCTAAATTCATTTAAATTCAATATCTTTCTATAGATACTAATTTTTTAATTTTTGGATTTTATTTGGATTTATATTTATTTATACGGTTCATTTTTCGTGTATAGATTTCGACGACTCTGGTCAAGCTGAACTATTTGAAGAGTAAGATCTTCAAGCATTTGAGCTAGGCAAGTTACATCCTTTAATAATTATTTGAACCTAGTATTTTAAAATTTATTTAAATTGTATTTTAAATTATTATTACATGTTTATTTTATTCAAGCTAATTTAAATTCCTATTTTAAATTTATAGTTATTGCCAATTCTATTTGTATGGTCAAATCTTGACATTGAAATATCTATACCTTTTCACCTTAGATAAAATCTAGTTGATGCCAAAGTATGAACTAAAATATTTTGGGAAAAATTATGCTTAGCCAAGCTTAGACCTGGAATATTTGATTTGGGTAATTTTAGCCAAATATTCAACTATGGTTTAAAAATATATTTATGACATTGGTGTGCCATATGAACTTACAAATGATTTTAAAAGCAAAATAAAAATTGGTTTAGACTTGGGCGAAATGAATATTTGGATGGTGCAAGTTGATGCACAGTATCGATTCATTTCGATGATCGAGACCAGAGTTGTATTGAAAGTCGTCCAAATTGCTTAAGGACCAGTCTTCAAGCCGCATCTTGTAAAGCTCCACCGTACTACTACAAGTCTTGAATAGGACAAGCTAGGCTAAATAATTTGCAATATTCCACCATAGTTGTGCCATCTGATTGTGTGGATGTCAGAATGACCTACCTTTATTTATTCCCACATGGCGCTAGAGAGGGCTTCCGGTGGATGGTTCAATCCAAAGGAAGTGAAACTTTAGCAGGCATATCTACTTTGGAATGACGCATTGTAAAGGCCTTGTGGTTAATCACTTAATTGCACACCTACGAAAGTGTGTGAAACAGACATTATAAGTGAATTATCTCTTGTGAGTAAAGTTGTACATGTTAGTGATATGCCCTCAAGGCAATAATAGAGATGATTGTATCATGTCTATGTTTATGAGTTATAGAATAAATGTTATTTTTTTCCTTGAACGAATAATCATTGATAAAGATAAACAAGTATATGACTTGTTGGTGAAGCTCTTTAACTTATATGATGTCGTTTTAAATGTATCCCTGGTCGGATTTCACTAGTCGGAACACTAGTGACTATCGACCAACACATATATTGATTGATGACCATGTTTCACCGACCATGGATATAGGGATATCGAATCAATAATGTGAACACATGTTAGAGAACATGGTGTTGGATTGACCCACGTTGAGACACTGCTGAGATTGTTATGATTTCATGTGTCATCATTGGTCTCAAGTAATGGTGATGTATAATCCTTAGACCTGAGATCAGTATGGTTTCCTACATGTGTAATAGTATATTTTGGGGTTGCCAAATGCTACTCCGTAACTGGGTAGTTATAAAGGTAGCTTTCAGGTATGCTGTAAAACATGCGGAGGAATGTGACTGGTCAGATATGGGATTTGCCCCTCCTAACATAACAGAAGAGATATCTCTAGGCCCTTCGATGTGGTCGGATAAAGAAAGTGCATAGTCATGCCACTAGTGGTCGAAGAGTTCGACCACATGAAGTTATCCAACACTTGATCGAGAAAGTATTGGACGGTCCATGGATGACATAATATCTCACCTGGAGTTCAACCAGATATCGTGAGGCAAAGGGAGAATACACGAGCAGGTCACTCAGTTCAAACAGATATAGACTAGTCGTATGGAGATACGAGCTGGTCGTAGACTGGCCGAACATAATCATTAAGTGGTCGTAAATTGATCATAAGGAGTTACGAACTAGCCATGACAAAATATGAACTGGTCGTATAGAGATACAAGCTAGTCGTAAGTGATAAGGACCTACTCGTAGATCATATTGCATTAAGGTTCGTTTGATATAATTTATGTGTATTTGAGAATCGTTATGTCCTACTAGGAACCGCTAACGACTGGTGACCGGAAAAGGGTTTCCGAGTCACAACCGATTACATATGAACCTACTGGGTCACACACTTAACGGGGTGGAACAAACATGTTCGGATAGGATCCGTCATGGGCACTATATAAGGAGATGCATGAGGCTGTTGGTTTACACGAGATACACGTGACGTGAGTTGCTCCACCGAAACCCTAGCTGTCATCTTCTCAAGAGCCCTGCCGTGCGAATTGGTGCTAGCACACCGGCGCACGGTGTTCCATCCCTGGACGTGTGGATACTGTAGAGACGATACTGCGGTTGTTGTTGCGCTAAAGGACGATCCATGATTTCGCAAGGAACACGATCGGTTGCTAGAGGAGACGATCGGCGCTGAGGACGGTGGACGATCAACTACTTCATCGACGAGCTCTACGTTGGATCTGGCTACTCCAACTCTTCTTCCGCTGCACTGCGCGTCTGGTGGTAACGATCTACGATCTCTTTCTTGCATGACATCCTGGTTTACATGGTAGATTTTTGAATTACCAGCTAGTATAGCCTACCCGTATCCCTTCAAACACACTGCGACGCTAACTTTTCAGAATGACAAAACCACACTCTGTCACGGCACCTTTTCAGACCTAAAAGATCACACACTGTTATGCCACACGCTCCCACTTTTGCAGACAGAGATGACAACACATTGCCATCCCCCTTTTCAGGCCAAAAATCCCTATATAAAAGGAGGGAGAAGAGAAGTGAAGGAGAAGAGAGCTGCAGGATAACACCATAGCACCACACCCAACACTACACCAAAGCTTGGTTCACACAACTGAGAGGAATGAGATGGAGGACTCGGCGAACATGTATAAGAGGATACTACAGAAGCACAAGTGGCTTACCAAAAGGGCTAAACCCTATCCAGATAAGTCTATAAAGGATGCGCCGGTACCACCGGAGTTCCCACACTCGCAATGTGTGTGTGAAGAACTGGCAAAGATCATCCCGTCCATACTCCCAGCGATGTCCGCTAGGGTGTACTCACGTGAGGTCACTACCTCGTAAGTGTATCTTGCACACACAAAGATTTTTCACATCATATGTTCCATTCCACAAATCCCTAATTACACATGCACATAATGGCAGCCGGAGATGCAATGCAACTTCTTCCAATGGATCGACGCCCCGGAGATGTACAATATGGTGTTTATTCAACATAAGTACATGTTGAACTTTCCATAGTGTACAGCTTACGTACCTGTAGGACCGGAAAGGCGACTAGGGGGGGTGAATAGGCGCTTTCAAAACTTTCTCGCCTAAATCAAAACCAACACGAACTTTACTCCTTTAGCTATGAAAGCTAAGAAGTTCAGTGTGCACACAACGGAAGCCTTGTGTTGAATTTGATAAACCCCTCAAGCACAAAACACAAAAGGAGAAAAGAACTCAATATTCTTCACTGGACACGGGCGGTCTGACCGGCTACCACGGGCGGTCGGACCGACGGTCATCCAGCGATCGACCAAGACTAACCAACCGGTCGGACCGGTGGATACGGTTCGACCCGCCAAACCAATGGCTCGAATACACGGCGGTCGAACCGCCGTTGTAGGGCTTGGCCGGACCGGCAGAGTCCAATCTTGAAAAACTCCACCCAAATCCAAAACGAAATTTGATCCAACTTTTGATTCAACCAATAAAACTTGACCAAATTTCTAGCACACCTCCTAATGATATTAGAGACCTATTTCTAGCGGCGATCCGTCGATCCACTTCGAGAATCGATCTCTCGAGATTTTAACAAAGAAGTGCTCAAACCCTAGAAATGAGAAAAACTTGATTCAAGACTTGCTTGTGGGGGTTTGATTATCTAGATGATTCTAGGAGTAATCCCACACATCAAAGCAAGATAAAGTAGGCCGAGAGACCAAGCATGAACCTTTGAATCAAGGAAGCACCAAAACATCTAAAAGAGAGAAGAACACAAAGGGAGCAAATGGTCTTTCAATTAAGCATCACAAGATTGTTCATCCACAATAGATGCTTACAAAGCCTCTCAACCAAGGAGGGCAAGAGCTCAACAAAGAGCACACTCCAAACCCTAGATCTCCTCTCTCTCCTCCAAACCCTAGAAAAAGGAAGAAGGGGCTAAATGAATGCTTGCTTAGGTTTTCCACCTCTCCTTCCTATTTATACTAGAGAGCTAGGGTTTCCCTTTTGGGTCTCTTACACAAGGGACCCACACACAAATAACTCTTGAAGCAATCGCCGCTTCACCACGTAGGTTGATCACGGTTCTCATCGACGCCAAGCCTCTCTTGTCCGAATCCCATCGGAACCTCCCGAGACTCGCGACCGATATCCGCACCTTTGATCCAACCAAATTGCTTTGAACCACCTGCTCGATCCATCTTGTCCATTCACACCACGCTTGAGTCACACAACCTCACCCTGGTATCCTCGATCGTTCGGACCTCACTTTCCAAGCGTAGTCCCGATCCACTCACCGTTGATGTCGTTGACTGCAAGCCACCGCACAAAAATAGACAAACAAATCGCTTCCGAACAAGTTCTTCACAACTTGACCCACGCCGCCTCCATAATGCGATATACATCAATAAAGTATTGAAGTTCATAGAATAACACACTCAAAACAAACTCAATGCAACACTTAGCTCACCTCCAAGTGATCGCCGGCCGATCACCCACGTACGGTCCGACCGATTTCATCTTGATCGGACCGCTCCCACAATCATGGCCGGACCGTCCAAGGACTTAGCCAAAATTCAAGCGAGAAATTCAAACCTTCTGGAAATTTCAAACGAATAGAACTTTTGACTGGGAGCTCCAAAAATGATGGGACCTGTAGGACCGGAAAGGCGACTAGGGGGGGTGAATAGGCACTTTCAAAACTTTCTCACCTAAATCAAAACAACACGAACTTTACTCCTTTAGCTATGGAAGCTAAGAAGTTCAAGTGAGCACACAACTAAGCCTTGTGTTGAATTTGATAAACCCTCAAGCACATGACACAAAAGGAGAAAAGAACTCAATGTTCTTCATCGACACGGCGGTCCGACCGGCTACCACAGGCGGTCGGACCGACGGTGATCCAATGATCCGACGAAGAACTAACCAAATGGGGACCGGTGGATAATGGTTCGACCCGCCAAACCAATGATCTGAATACACGGCGGTCGAACCGCCGTTGAAAGGTTTGGTCGGACCGTAGAGTCCAAGATCTTGAAAACTCCACCCAAAACCAAAACGAAATTTGATCCAACTTTTGATTCAACCAATGAAACTTGACCAAATTTCTAGCACACCTCCCTAATGATATTAGAGATCTATTTCTAGCGACGATCCGTCGATCCACTTCGCAGAATCGATCTCTCGAGATTTTATCAAAAGTGCTCAAACCCTAGAAAAGAGAAAACTTGATTCAAGACTTGCTTGTGGGGTTTGATGATCTAGATGACTCTAGGAGTAATCCCACACATCAAAGCAAGATAAAGAAGGCCAAGAGACCAAGCATGAACCTTTGAATCAAGGAAGCACCAAAAACATCCAAAAGAGAGAAGAACACAAAGGGAGCAATTGATCTTTCAATTAAGCATCACAAGATTGTTCATTCACAATAGATGCTTACAAAGCCTCTCCACCAAGGAGGGCAAGAGCTCAACAAGGAGCACACTCCAAACCCTAGTTCTCCTCTCCTCCTCCAAACCCTAGAAAAGAAGAAGGGGCTAAATGAATGCTTGCTTAGGTTTTCCACCTCACCCTTCCTATTTATACTAGAGAGCTAGGGTTTCCTTTTGGGTCACTTACACATGGGACCCACACACAAATAACTCTTGAAGCAATCGCCGCTTCACCACGTGTAGGTTGATCACGGTTCTCATCGACGCCAAGCCTCTCTTGTCCGAATCCCATCGGAACCTCCCGAGACTCGCATCGATATCCGCACCACCGATCCAACCAAATTTTCAACCACCCGCTCGATCCATCTTGTCCATTCGCACCATGCTTGAGTCACACAACCTCACCCAGATCCACGATCGCTCGGACCTCGGCTCTCAAGCGTAGTCCCGATCCACTCACCGCTGACGCCGTTGACTGCAAGCCACCGCATGACAATAGACAAACAAACCGCTTCCGAACAAGTTCTTCTCAACTTGACCCACGCCGCTTCCGAATGCGATATACATCAATAAAGCATTGAAGTTCATAGAATCACACACTCAAAATCAACTCAATGCAACACTTGGCTTTCATTCAAGATCGCCGGCCGATCACCCCATAGGGCGGCCCGACCGATTCATGTCGGCCGGACCGCTCGCATCACTACGTCGGACCGGTCCAAGGACTTAGCCAAAATTCAAGCGAGAAATTCAAACCTTCGGAAATTTCAATCGAATAGAACTTTTGACCGAGCTCCAAAATGATGGGACCACATCCAGAGACTCCCTAACTTGCCTACACAACCTATTTTTGCCTCACCTCAAAACCCAACTTTCAAATCAGCGGTCGGACCGCCACCATGGCCGGCCGGATCGCTCCACGGCGGTCCGACCGCCAAGACAACCGGCCGATCGCCAGATGGCTCGACAAATTGGAGCAAACCCGAAACGCGAGATTTTGCAAACCAATAACGCCATTGCCAATTGACTCATCATCCCGAGATCGTGCACATATCCTCACGATATCCACAATCTCCCCTTGATGAACACATTGGCAATTTTCAAGAAAATGTGGTTTTTCAAATTGAAAAGTAAAAATTCGCCGTTTTCGCATAAAGGCACAACTTGGTCCATAAGCAACAAAAGCCTAGGAACCAGACCAAGTCGGCTTCGAATAGTGTAAGCAAGTGAGATAAGGCATTGAAAGCACAAAAGGATTCACATTCCGTAAAGTAGCCAAAAATCTCACTAAGGTCCATTTGAAAAACAAAATGTTCTATTTGACCTTTGATCATTGTGAGTATTCTTCAATTGCAAATCAAATAAGATAAGACAATGAAATCCGAAACTCAACTCACCATGATCACAAATTTTCAAAAGGTTCAAAATTTTTATTTTATGAAGTTCTTTTATATTAAACCTTGAGTATGAAACCAAAAGCTCCAACATTATTAACATCATTTTCTTCACAATCTTTCTCCCCCTTTGACAATGAATTCATCAAGATGCATGAAAAAGAAAGAGCATGAAGGAATGACTTTATTTTTGAATTTTAGTGAAAAGGAGCCATGACCATTATACATATAGACAAGACAAGTATTATACCAAGCCATATAAGGAGAAGACGCTATATTCAATCATGGCAAAACGTGTACTGCAAAGCTAAAACCAAGATAGCAGAAATCTGAGATTAACAGAATTGAAATCATGAAAGGTTGCTCAAAATCATAGATCCACTCAAAGCAACCAAAATGAGTCAAGCCATGTCTATAAGTAAAAGAGACTCAAAACAAGAATTGAGGCATTTTGAGCATTAAGAAAATTCTTTTGAAGCAAAAGCTCAAGCACTTAGCCCTTTTTGGGCAATTTCTCTTTTTCTTTCTCCCTTTTTTTTTTGTGCTAGATCTCAAGCCTTGCCGCGACCATCTCAAGCGATAAGCTTAAAAGAATGATCTAGGTCATCCAAAACTCCCCCTGAGTTCATGCCTAGTGCAATGGCAAGCCGTCTCATGAGAAAGGATTGGTGAGATCAGTTTTTTCGCACAGAAAATCTCATTTTCATTTGCTTGACTTAATAAGATAAAAGCTCATTTTTCAACTCGAATAAGTTCAAGACTCAATTCAACTTGTAAGACATGGCGAGAATCATAAGTGGATCACTAGAGCAAAACTAGTCACAAGATCCAACAAGACATGATTTGATTCAAATTTCTCACGATATAAAGCTAGCAAGTCAAAAGCTAAGCCACACACGAAGAGCCATAAAAGAGGTCTAGCAGACTATCACTCGATATGACAAGGTATAGAATATGAGAACAAGTCATACAAAGATAATAATCAAAGCTCCACTGATTTTATTACACAATGCAAGACAAATGAAATGAAACATGCATTATGATACAATGAATGAAAAAGAGCAACTTCCTCAAAACAGCCCAATAGGACTAATAACCCTAACTCTCCCATAAGCAAAGAAAAAGCGAAGAGTCAAGAGCCTTAGTGAAAATATCTGCAAGCTGTTGCTCAGACTCTACAAAATGAAGCACAACATCACCTTTCTCAACATGGTCTCTCAGAAAATGAAATCGAATGTCAATGTGTTTAGTCCTGGAATGTTGCACTGGGTTTTTGGCAATATTAATTGCAGAAGTGTTGTCACAGAAAAGAGGAACACTTCCCAAAGATAACCCATAGTCTCGCAGCGTGGACAAAATCCAGAGAACACGAGAGCGACCATCGCGCAGCTACATACTCGGCCTCGGTGTGGATCAGGCAATGTAAGACATTTTCTAGAAGACCAAGAAACAAGAGATGTGCCCAAGAAATGACAAGTGCCAAGTACTCTTCCTATCAACTCTACACCCAAATAAATCAAGATCGAAAATGCTCGAATTGAAAGAGCCAAGAAGAAGAATACGAGTCCAAAATCAAGCGTATCTTGAAGATACCAAGATGCGCGCGTCTGACTTGACGATGAGAAGCACGAGGAAGCTCGAATCGAGCGCACGCACATACGGCGAATTGTATGTCCTACCTCGACATTGTAAGATAGAGGAGGAGCCAATCATATGCGGTACTCTTCCGGTCCACGGACTCTCCATCCTCATCGTGGTCCAAAGACGGTGGTTGTTGCAATGGGAGTAGACATTGGCCTCTGCTTCCCATATTGAAGCGCCAAGAAGGTCCTTTGTATACTTACTCGGTGGACGAAGGTGCCTTCTTTCGCTTGCTTGATTTGAAGACCAAGGAAGAATGTCGACTCTCCCATCATGCTCATCTCAAATTCACCGCTCATAGAATCGAAAATCTAGACACCAAAGCATGAGAGGAACCACCAAAATAATATCATCCACATATATTTGAACCAACAAGAAATCACGCCATGCACGAGAGTGAACAAGGTTTTATCAACCATTCCCATTTTGAAATCATTTTCAAGCAAGAAACTCTTAAGCCTGTCATACCAAGCTCTAGGAGCTTGTTTCAATCCATACAGGGCTTTAGAGAGTTTAAAAACATGGTTTGGGAATTTTTGATTTTCAAACCAGGAGGTTGCTTGACAAAGACCTCTTCTTCTATGAAGCCATTCAAGAAAGCACTTTTAACATCCATTTGAAAAAGCTTGAAACCCTTGGATGTTGCAAATGCTAAAAGAATGCGAATGGCCTCCAATCTAGCTACTTTGGAGCAAAGTCTCCTCAAAGTCTAAGCCCTCTACCTGGGAATAACCTTGAGCAACAAGTCTAGCCTTATTGCGAACAACCAATCCATCCTCACTTTGCTTATTTTTAAAAACCCATTTTGTTCCAATAACATGAGAATCAGAAGGTCGCTCAACTAAAAACCAGACTTTGTTTCTTTCAAAATTTTCAAGCTCTTCATGCATGGCATTGACCCAAGAGGCATCGATAAAGCATGGGTGATATCTCGGGGTTCAAAAGAAGCGACAAAAGCGAGAATGTGCATGGGAATCGGAGAAATAAACACGAGCGAGTGACTCGCTCTTGAAGATCCCCAATCATCTGCTCAGGAGGATGTTGTCGCTGAATGCGAAGAGGTGCTCCTGGTGCAGAAGTGGCCTCTACCCCATGAGTTGTGGAGGTAGGAACAGAGCCACTCAGATCGTCGGTGGGGATAGGAGGCTGCCGCCACGGTGACATCAAGTAGTAGTAGCAGCTCTCCACCCTCTCGAGGTAGCAGGAGGATGGTTTGAGTCTTCATCCTCGTAATCATCATCGACGAAGATGCTTTCTTGAGTTTGAAACTGTGTACGAAGCATCGGGTCTAGTACTGTGACTAGCCTCATCAAAAGTGACTTCGCAAGTCTCAACAATTTTGTTAGTATCAACATTAAAAACACGATAGCCACGAGAATGAGCAGGATATCCAAGAAATATGCCATCAAAACATCTAGACTCAAATTTATCAAGATTGCCATGTTTAAGAATGAAGCACTTGCAACCAAAAATCTTGAAATGAGAGACCTTGGGAGAATGACCAAATCTAAGCTCATAAGAAGTCTTTCCAACCACAGATCTCAAGAAAACCCTATTGGAGATATAACAAGCAGTGGAGATCGCCTCAGCCCAAAATCTCCTAGGAGTAGAATGCTCATCTAGCATGGTCCGAGCCATCTCTACAAGGGTTCTGTTCTTCCTTTCTACAACACCATTCTGCTGAGGAACTCTAGGAGAAGAAAACGATGCTCAATTCCCTATCAGTAGAAGGTAGAAAAGAAGAATTCTTGAACTCATCCCATTATCACTCCTAATGGCTCTCAAAGCTCAAGGTATATCAACAAAGAATTCTAAGGACCAAATCTTTAAAGAATCCAAATGCTTCGTCCTTAGAAGCAAGAAAATAAACCCATGAATACCGGAGTAATCATCCACAACCACCAAGACATACCATTTCCCACCACCGATCAACTCTAGAAGGACCAATCAGATCTAAGTGAAGAAGTCATCCAGTCCATCACATTACCAAAGTAAGAGGTGGGTGGGAAGCGGACACCATCTTACCATGTCTACAGGTGAGCACACAAGATCTCTGACACCTTGACCTAGGCAAACCTCTAATCAAGTCCTTGCAACCGACTCTAGACAAATGATCAAAACCTATATGCCCAAGTCTACGATGCCACAAAACAAGGTCATGAGAATCAGAGGCTACAAGACACCTAGGACTGAAATGTAAGAAATATTGAAATTTGCACAGAAGATCTTCTCAAATCGAGATCTCAAAACAAGCTCACCCGAGGAATCTAGAACTCTACACTCACCTCTCTTAAACCTCACTTCTAGACCCTCATCAAGCAGCTGAGAAACAGATAGAAGATTATACCTCAGCTTACTTACCAAAGCGACGTCTTTTAGCATGAACTTGTCGTTGACGCGCACAAGGCCCTTTGCAATCCACGGTCCCGTAGAAGCATCCCCAAATGTAATCAATTCATTGCGGATGCACGTGTGAGGAGGAGAACCATCTAGAATCTCCGGTCATATGTCGAGAACACCGAGTCAACAAGCCACTTGTCCTCCTTCCTCGCACGACGGACCTAAAAGGCACAATCGAAAACATCCGTGCCTCGAGATCAAGTTAGTGATAAATGAACGAGGAATCCAGTACTGAGAAGCACGATGTCTGGGAGCAGCAGTAGAAATAGCTGAAACATGATCAGGAATAAAATCATAAGAATGCACATGAGAACCACCTAGACCTCTCCAAACGATCTACCAAAAGATCGATACTCCCCTGTCTAGGTGCTACCCGTGTCTCTCCTCACGATGTCCTAATCCAACATGCTTGCCTAGACCCACCAAAAGAGTCTACAAAGTTCTCTACAAATCTAGGCCTATGTGTGGTGCGATAAACAGGCTGCCTAGCTCTAGAGACTACATCTGGAGAAGGGACTCCTCTAATGGATCTTAGGACGCTCATCCTCTCTTTTCTCTCAAGTTTTGCTCTCCTGAAGCAGAACTCAATAGTATGGCCTTCTTTCTTGCGAAAAGTGCAATGGTATCGACCTTTGAGAAGTCTGCATGAATGAGTGAAAGCACCTTTCTTGCCGAAAGAGTTTGAGCAAAACCACCGGATTTGAAAACAACCCGGATGGCTTAGGAGGTTCTAGCTCAAACAAACCATTCTTCACAACTCTAGCAATCTTAGGTGGGTTTTTCTTGGAATGCTCTAGGGGTTGAAACCTAGACCACTATTTTTCACGCCACCTTGGATTGATCAAGAATCATGTTGAGTTTCTTTTTCCCACTTGAAAATTTCTCAAGAGTCACCTTGAGGTAATCATTCTCTTTCATTAACTCCTCACATCTAGTACACTTGCTAGACTTGATTACCTCATTGCGCTTACTCTTAAGAAGGGCCACTTCCACTTTGAAGGCCTCACAAGACACACAATAGGATTCTGAATCCTACAATAGGATTCCTAATCCTACTCAATCGCTTCCTTAAACTTGACTCTAAAAGCCTCTTGTATCCGACTAACCATGGTTTCAACTTCACATTCAAAACACAAGAGTTAGAATCAATAACCTTTTAGAAGCAATAAAGACATGGATCTTTCAATTTTAGCCTTTTCTTCCGGGTCTTGTTTAAGGCTTCAATCTCAATTGTAAGCTTGGGACAATTTTCACAAGATGCAACTCTAGAGTAAATCAATGTTTCATCATCTCTTGCATCTTAATCCTATTATCCTTACAATGAGAGCATGTGTGACTAGCATCAAACTTTTGCAATTCTTTTAAGGAACTATCCAATTTTAATTCTAGCAAAGCACAATTAGAGCAAGTTAAAGGGATAGCTTCCATGGCGGTCACATCAAGAGGAATGACATCTAAACAAGCGAGATCTAGACTTGAAAGATTCTAGTTCATCGAGAGCATCTTTTAGTTGATTTGTGACAGAGGAATGAGCAGATTTCAAGCTTGTCAAATCTTTAAGCAAGCTAGTGCAGAATCACAAATATCGCAGGATTGATAGATTTAAGCCTAACAACTTCAAGATTCAAATTATCAATCATAATGTCCTCGCTTCCTAATCATTTTTACTTGCTTATGCAATTTCATTCAGAAGCACCAAAGCCCTTTTCATATCGGCAATAGAAGGGCATACCTCATCAGATCACTAAAAGGATCCTCATCTTTGGAGGAATCGCCGTGGTCGTTCTTGGCCATGAAACACATGCCGTGAAGTCATGCGCCTTCTTCTTGCCACGAGAATCACTCGTCGTCGTCCTCCGCTTCCGAGTCCACATCGCTCATATTTACATTCTCAAGAGCGGCAGGACCCTACCGACAAACTTCGATAGTTTGTCTTCTTGGGTTTGCATCCTCTCCCGGGATGTCTTCGTGTCTCCTTCTCCTCTTTGCCCTTTAGCTTGGGGCACTTGGAGCGAATGTGGTTTGGCTCACCACATTCAAGCACGTGATAGGTCCACTCCTCCTCCTATTTCTCACCTTGTTGTACGCTCTTGTGAATTTGGTGGAAAGGAGGCTAAGTCATCCTCGGGCAATTTCTCAAGTTGCTCATCACTCAAAGAATGTAAAGCGATAATGAAAAGCCGATGAGCTACAATCAAGAGAATCGGAAGAGCAACCCTTGGATTTGTCGACCACTAAAGCCATCGACTGTCTTGGGAGGCGCGAGATAAAGTCAATCTCATGCGTCTTCAACCTCGAGTAGAGCTTATCCATGGTAAGCTCACTCATGACAGTGTTGTCATTGATGGAAGTGATCTTCATACCCCAGACCTTCACATCAAGAGCACCTGAAGTGGCGTGCATTTTCGCACTCGAAAATATCAAGTCAACAAATACGGAGATCATGAAGAATTTTAGAGAATCTTCCCACACTCATCCAAAGACTCACTAGGCCTTTGTTCGATCTTCGAGTAAACCTTTTGGCCGGTTCTGCCTCACTTCCTTGATCGCAGCGGACCCTTCGTGATAATCACAAAGTGTCCGCGATCTCGTGAGCGACCGCAAGTGAGCAACACGCTCAAACTCAGATCGACTAAGGCCTTGGATCAAATAATTCCGAGCCTTGCTGTTGGCCTCCACATCTGGAGTGATCGTATCGTCATCGGCTGGCACGACATAAGGGTTTTTCACCTTTAGCCAAATAGCGTGCCCTTGAGCCTCGATATACGCTTGCATACGAGCCTTCCAAAGATGCAAAGTCAACTCCTCAAAAATGTGTGGCTTGGTTGAGTACTTGTCGATCGCCATGGCTCCAAAGACCTGTTAAGATCTATAGAAGAGAGCTAACCGCCTCGATACCACTTGTAGGACCGGAAGGCGACTAGGGGGTGAATAGGCGCTTTCAAAACTTTCTCACCTAAATCAAAACAACACGAACTTTACTCCTTTAGCTATGGAAGCTAAGAAGTTCAAGTGAGCACACAACGGAAGCCTTGTGTTGAATTTGATAAACCCCTCAAGCACATGACACAAAAGGAGAAAAGAACTCAATGTTCTTCATCGACACACAGGCGGTCCGACCGGCTACCACAAAGCGGTCGGACCGACGGTGATCCAATGATCCGACCGAAGAACTAACGGTGGTCGGACCGGTGGATACGGTTCGACCCGCCAAACCAGCCGGTCGAATACACGGCGGTCGAACCGCCGTTGAAAGGTCGGACGGTAGAGTCCAAGATCAAAACTCCACCCAAACCAAAACGAAATTTGATCCAACTTTTGATTCAACCAATGAAACTTGACCAAATTTCTAGCACACCTCCCTAATGATATTAGAGACCTATTTCTAGCGACGATCCGTCGATCCACTTCGCAGAATCGATCTCTCGAGATTTTATCAAAAGTGCTCAAACCCTAGAAATGAGAAAACTTGATTCAAGACTTGCTTGTGGGGTTTGATGATCTAGATGACTCTAGGAGTAATCCCACACATCAAAGCAAGATAAAGAAGGCCAAGAGACCAAGCATGAACCTTTGAATCAAGGAAGCACCAAAACATCCAAAAGAGAGAAGAACACAAAGGAGCAATTGATCTTTCAATTAAGCATCACAAGATTGTTCATTCACAATAGATGCTTACAAAGCCTCTCCACCAAGGAGGGCAAGAGCTCAACAAGGAGCACACTCCAAACCCTAGTTCTCCTCTCCTCTCCTCCAAACCCTAGAAAAAGAAGAAGGGGCTAAATGAATGCTTGCTTAGGTTTTCCACCTCTCCCTTCCTATTTATACTAGAGAGCTAGGGTTTCCTTTTGGGTCACTTACACATGGGACCCACACACAAATAACTCTTGAAGCAATCGCCGCTTCACCACGTAGGTTGATCACGGTTCTCATCGACGCCAAGCCTCTCTTGTCCGAATCCCATCGAACCTCCCAGACTCGCATCGATATCCGCACCACCGATCCAACCAAATGCTTCAACCACCGTTCGATCCATCTTGTCCATTCTCGCACCATGCTTGAGTCACACAACCTCACCCAGATCCCCGATCGCTCGGACCTCGGCTCTCCAAGCGTAGTCCCGATCCACTCACCGCTGACGCCGTTGACACGCAAGCCACCGCACGAAGAATAGACAAACAAACCGTTTCGAACAAGTTCTTCACAACTTGACCCACGTCGCCTCCGCAATGCGATATACATCAATAAAGCATTGAAGTTCATAGAATCACACACTCAAAATCAACTCAATGCAACACTTGGCTTTCATTCAGGTCGCCGGCCCGACCGCCCCATAGGCCGGTCGACCGATTCATCTTGGCCGGACCGCTCCCATCACGGCGGTCGGACGGTCCAAAGGACTTAGCCAAAATTCAAGCGAAATTCAAACCTTCGGAAATTTCAATCGAATAGAACTTTTGACCGGAGCTCCAAAATGATGGGACCACATCCAGAGACTCCCTAACTTGCCTACACAACCTATTTTTGGCTCGGCTCAAAAACCCAACTTTCAATCACGGTCGGACCGCCACCATGGCGGCCGGATCGCTTCCACGGCGGTCGACCGCCAAGACAACCGGCCGATCCGCGATGCTTTGTGACCTTGAGCAAACCCAAAACGCAAGATTTTGCAAACCAATAACGCCATTGCCAATTGACTCATCATCCGAGATCGTGCACATATCCTCACGATATCCACAGACCACATCCAGAGACTCCTCACTTGCCTACACAACCTATTTTTGCCCGGCTCAAAACCCAAATCTGTTATGGTCGGACCGCCAACATGACCGGTCGATTGCTTCCACGGGCGGTCGACCGCCAAGACAACCGGTCCGACCGCTGTGGCCCGACAACCTTGAGCAAACCCGAAACGCGAGATTTTGCAAACTATCAACGCCATTGCCAATTGACTCATCATCCGAGATCGTGCACATATCCTCACGATATCCACAATCTCCCTTGATGAACACATTGGCAATTTTCAAGAAAATGTGGTTTTTTAAATGAAAAGTAAAAATCGCTGCTTTGATAAAGGCACAACTTGGTCCATAAGCAACAAAAGCCTAGGACCCGACCAAGTCAAGCTTGAATAGTATAGGCAAGTGAGATAAGGCAATGAAAGCATCAAAGGATTCAATTTCAAAGTAGCCAAAAATCTCACTTAGGTCCAAATGAAAGGCAATTTTTCTTTTTGACCTTTGATCATTGTGAGTAATTTTCAATTGCAAATGAAATCAGGAAAAGGCAATAGAACCACAAGACTTAACTCACTATGATCACAAATTTTTAAAAGGTTCAAAATTTTTATTTTATGAAGTTCTTTTATATTAAACCTTGAGTATGAAACCAAAAGCTCCAACATCATTTTCTTCACAATCTTTCTCCCCCTTTGACAATGAATTCATCAAGATGCATGAAAAAGAAAGAGCATGAAAGAATGACTTTATTTTTGAACTTTAGTGAAAAGGAGCCATGACCATTATACATGTAGATAGTACAAGTATTATACCAAGCCATATAAAGAGAAGACGCTATATTCAATCATGGCAAAACGTGTACCGCAAAGCTAAAACCAAGATAGCAGCAATCTGAGATTAACAGAATTGAAATCATGAAAGGTTGCTCAAAATGAGTCAAGCCATGTCTATAAGTAAAAGAGACTCAAAACAAGAATTGAGGCATTTTGAGCATTAAGAGAATTCTTTTGAAGCAAAGCTCAAGCACTTAGCCCTTTTTGGGCAAATCCTTTTTCCTTTTTTTTTGCTGTGCTAGATCTCAAGCCTTGCCGCGACCATCTCAAGCGATAAGCTTAAAAGAATGATCTAGGTCATCCAAAACTCCCCCTGAGTTCATGCCTAGTGCAATGGCAAGCCGTCTCATGAGAAAGGATTGGTGAGATCAGTTTTTTCGCATAGAAAATCTCATTTTTTATTTGCTTGACTTAATAAGATAAAAAGCTCATTTTTTTCACCTCAGAATACGTTCAAGACTCAATTCAATCTGTAAGACATGGCGAGAGTCATAAGAGGATCACTAGAGCAAAACTAGTCACAAGATCCAACAAGACATGATTTGATTCAAATTGCTCACAGATATAAAGCTAGCAAGGCAAAAGCTAAGTCAAACACGAAGAGCCATAAAAGAGGTCTAGCAGACTATCACTCGATATGACAAGGTATAGAATATGAGAACAAGTCATACAAGGATAATAATCAAAGCTCCACTAATTTTATTATACAATGCAAGACAAATGAATTGAAACATGCATTATAATACAATGAATGCAAAAAGAGCAACTTCCCCTCAAAACAGCCCAATAGGACTAATAACCCTAACTCTCCCATAAGCGAAGAAACGCGAAGAATCAAGAGCCTTAGTGAAAATATCTGCAAGCTGTTGCTCAGACTCTACAAAGTGAAGCACAACATCACCTTTCTCAACATGGTCTCTCAGAAAATGAAATCGAATGTCAATGTGTTTAGTCCTGGAATGTTGCACTGGGTTTTTGGCAATATTAATTGCAGAAGTGTTGTCACAGAAAAGAGGAACACTTCCCAAAGATAACCCATAGTCTCGCAGCGTGGACAAAATCCAGAGAACTCGAGAGCGACCACTAGCGGCGACTACATACTCGACCTCGGTATCAGCGCAATGTAAGACATTTTCTAGAAGACCAAGAAACAAGAGATGTGCCCAAGAAATGACAAGTGCCAAGTACTCTTCCTATCAACTCTACACCGTGAAATCAAAGATCGAAAAATGCTCGAATTGAAAGAGCCAAGAAGAAGAATACCGAGTCCAAAGTCAAGCGTATCTTGAAGATACACAAGATGCGCGCATCGCTTGACGATGAGAAGCACGAGGAAGCTCGAAAGCGCCAGCGCACGGACATACGGCGAATTGTATGTCCGCCTCGACGCAGTAAGATAGAGGAGGAGCCAATCATATCTGCGGTACTCCTTCGGTCCACGGACTCTCCATCCTCATCGAGGTCCAAAGACGGTGGTTGTAGCAATGGGAGTAGACATTGGCCTCTGCTTCCCATATTGAAGCGCCAAGAAGGTCCTTTGTATACTTACTCCGTGAACGAAGGTGCCTTCTTTCAGCTTGTTTGATTTGAAGACCAAGGAAGAATGTCGACTCTCCCATCATGCTCATCTCAAATTCACCGCTCATAGAATCAAAATCTAGACACCAAAGCATGAGAGGAACCACCAAAAATAATATCATCCACATATATTTGAACCAACAAGAAATCACCGCCATGCCCGAGAGTGAACAAGGTTTTATCAACCATTCCCATTTTGAAATCATTTTCAAGCAAGAAACTCTTAAGCTGTCATACCAAGCTCTAGGAGCTTGTTTCAATCCATCTGAGGCTTTAGAGAGTTTAAAAACATGGTTTGGGAATTTTGATTTTCAAACCCGGAGGTTGCTTGACAAAGACCTCTTCTTCTATGAAGCCATTCAAGAAAGCACTTTTAACATCCATTTGAAAAGCTTGAAACCCTTGGATGTTGCAAATGCTAAAAGAATGCGAATGGCTTCCAATCTAGCTCTTTGGAGCAAAGGTCTCCTCAAAGTCTAAGCCCTCTCACAGAATAACCTTGAGCAACAAGTCTAGCCTTATTGCGAACAACCAATCCATCCTCACTTTGCTTAATTTTAAAACCCATTTTGTTCCAATAACATGAGAATCGGAAGGTCGCTCAACTAAAAACCGGACTTTGTTTCTTTCAAAATTTTCAAGCTCTTCATGCATGGCATTGACCCAAGAGGCATCGATAAAGCATGGGTGATATCTCGGGTTCAAAAGAAGCGACAAAAGCGTAATGTGCATGGGAATCGGAGAAATAAACACAGAGCAGTGACTCGCTCTTGAAGATCCCCAATCATCTGCTCAGAGGATGTTGTCGCCGAATGCGAAGAGGTGCTCTGAGTGCGTATGGCCTCTACCCCATGAGTTGTGGAGGTAGGAACAGAGCCACTCGGATCGTCGGTGGGGATAGGAGGCGGTTTGCTCACCGACATCAAGTAGTAGTAGCAGCTCTCCACCCTCTCGGAGGTAGCGGGAGGATGGTTTGAGTCTTCATCCTCGAATCATCATCGACGAAGATGCTTTCTTGAGTTTCGAAACACATGTACACAAGCATCGGGTCTAGTACTGTGACTAGCCTCATCAAAAGTGACTTCATGAAGTCTCAACAATTTTGTTAGTATCAACATTAAAAACACGATAGCCACGAGAATGAGCGGGATATCCAAGAAATATGCCATCAAAACATCTAGACTCAAATTTATCAAGATTGCCATGTTTAAGAATGAAGCACTTGCAACCAAAAATCTTGAAATGAGAGACCTTGGGAGAATGACCAAATCTAAGCTCATAAGAAGTCTTTCCAACCACGGATCTCAAGAAAACCCTATTGGAGATATAACAAGCAAGAGAGATCGCCTCATTAAAATCTCCTAGGAGTAGAATGCTCATCTAGCATGGTCCGAGCCATCTCTACAAGGGTTCTGTTCTTCCTTTCTACAACACCATTCTGTTGAGGAACTCTAGGAGAAGAAAATCGATGCTCAATTCCCTATCGGTATGAAGGTAGAAAAGAAGAATTCTTGAACTCATCCCATTATCACTCCTAATGGCTCTCAAAGCTCAAGGTATATCAACAAACAATTCTAAGGACCAAATCTTTAAAGAATCCAAATGCTTCGTCCTTAGAAGCAAGAAAATAAACCCATGAATACAGGAGTAATCATCCACAACCACCAAGACATACCATTTCCCACCACCGATGAACTCTAGAAGGACCAATCAGATCTAAGTGAAGAAGCGCCCAGTCCATCAGTCATTACCAAAGTAAGAGGTGGGTGGGAAGCAGACACCATCTTACCATGTCTACAGGGTGAGCACACAAGATCTCTGACAGCCTTCAGCCTAGGCAAACCTCTAATCAAGTCCTTGCAACTGACTCTAGACAAATGATCAAAACCTATATGCCCAAGTCTACGATGCCACAAAACAAGGTCATGAGAATCAGAGGCTACAAGACACCTAGGACTGGAAATGTAAGAAATATCAAATTTGCATGTAAGATCTTCTCAAATCTGGAGATCTCAAAAACAAGCTCACCTGAGGAATCTAGAACTCTACACTCACCTCTCTTAAACCTCACTTCTAGACCCTCATCAAGCAGCTGAGAAACAGATAGAAGATTATACCTCAGCTTACTTACCAAAGCGACGTCTTTTAGCATGAACTTGTCGTTGACGCGCCGCAAAGTGCCCTTTGCGATCACGGTCCCGTAGAAGCATCCCCAAATGTAATCAATTCATTGCGGATGCACGTGAGGAGGAGAACCATCTAGAATCTCCGGTCATATGTCGAGAACACCCGAGTCAACAAGCCACTTGTCCTCCTTCCTCGCACGACGGACCTAAAAGGCACAATCGAGAAAACATCCGTGCCTCGATCTCAAGTTAGTGATAAATGAACGAGGAATCCAAAGATCGAGAAGCACGATGTCAGGAAGCAGCGAGAAATAGTCAAACATGATCGGAACAAAATCATAAGGATGCACATGAGAATCACCTAGACCTCTCCAAACGATCTACCAAAAGATCGATACTCCCCTGCCTAGGTGCTACCCTGTCTCTCCTCACGATGTCCTAATCCAACATGCTTTGCCTAGACCCACCAAAAGAGTCTACAAAGTTCTCTACAAATCTAGGCCTATGTGTGGTGCGATAAACAGTCGCCTAGCTCTAGAGACTACATCCGAGAAGGGACTCCTCTAATGGATCTTAGGACGCTCATCCTCTCTTTTCTCTCAAGTTTTGCTCTCCGAAGGTAACTCAACAAGATGGCCTTCTTTCTTCCGTAAGGTGCAATGGTCTCGGACCTTTGAGGGTCTGCATGAATGAGTGAAAGCACCTTTCTTGCGAGAAGAGTTTGAGCAAAACCACCGGATTTGAAAACAACCCGGATGGCTTAGGAGGTTCTAGCTCAAACAAACCATTCTTCACAACTCTAGCAATCTTAGGTGGGTTTTTCTTGGAATGCTCTAGGGGTTGAAACCTAGACCACTATTTTTCACGCTCACCTTGGATTGATCAAGAATCATGTTGAGTTTCTTTTTCCCACTTGAAAATTTCTCAAGAGTCACCTTGAGGTAATCATTCTCTTTCATTAACTCCTCACATCTAGTACACTTGCTAGACTTGATTACCTCATTGCGCTTACTCTTAAGAAGGGCCACTTCCACTTTGAAGGCCTCACAAGACACACAATAGGATTCTGAATCCTACTCAAGCTGCTCCTTAAACTTGACTCTAAAAGCCTCTTGTATCGACTAACCATGGTTTCAACTTGACATTCAAAACACAAGAGTTAGAATCAATAACCTTTTAGAAGCAAGAAAAGACATGGATCTTTCAATTTTAGCCTTTTCTTCCGTGGTCTTGTTTAAGGCTTCAATCTCAATTGTAAGCTTGGGACAATTTTCACAAGATGCAACTCTAGAGTAAATCAATGTTTCGTCATCTCTTGCATCTTAATCCTATTATCCTTACAATGAGAGCATGTGTGACTAGCATCAAACTTTTGCAATTCTTTTAAGGAACTATCCAATTTTAATTCTAGCAAAGCACAATTAGAGCAAGTTAAAGGGATAGCTTCCATGCCAATCACATCAAGAGGAATGACATCTAAACAAGCGATCTAGACTTGAAAGATTCTAGTTCATCGAGAGCATCTTTTAGTTGATTTGTGACAGAGGAATGAGCAGATTTCAAGCTTGTCAAATCTTTAAGCAAGCTAGTGCAGGAATCACAAATATCAGCAGGATTGATAGATTTAAGCCTAACAACTTCAAGATTCAAATTATCAATCATAATGTCACCTTCCTAATCATTTTTACTTGCTTATGCAATTTCATTCAAGAAGCACCAAAGCCCTTTTCATATCGGCAATAGAAGGGCATACCTCATCGGGATCACTAAAAGGATCCTCATCTTTGGAGGAATCGCCGTCGTGGTCGTTCTTGGCCATGAAACACATGCCTGAAGTCATGCGCCTTCTTCTTGCCACGAGAATCACTCTCCGCCCTCCGCTTCCGAGTCCACATCGCTCATATTTACATTCTCAAGAGCGGCAAGGACCCTACCGACAAACTTCGATAGTTTGTCTTCTTGGGTTTTGCATCCTCTCCGGGATGTCTTCGTGTCTCCTTCTCCTCCTTGCCCTTTAGCTTGGGCACTGGAGCGAATGTGGTTTGGCTCACCACATTCAAGCACGTGATAGGTCCACTCCTCCTCCTATTTCTCACCTTGTTGTACGCTCTTGTGAATTTGGTGGAAAGGAGGGCTAAGTCATCCTCGGGCAATTTCTCAAGTTGCTCATCACTCAAAGAATGTAAAGCGATAATGAAAAGCCGGATGAGCTACAATCAAGAGAATCGGAAGAGCAACCCTTGGATTTGTCGACCACTAAAGCCATCGACTCTGTCTTGGGAGACGAGATAAAGTCAATCTCATGCGTCTTCAACCTCGAGTAGAGCTTATCCATGGTAAGCTCACTCATGACGATGTTGTCATTGATGGAAGTGATCTTCATACCCTGCACCTTCACATCAAGAGCACCCAAAGTCGGCGTGCATTTTCGACTTCGAAAATACCAAGTCAACAAATACGAGATCATGAAGAATTTTAGAGAATCTTCCCACACTCATCCAAAGACTCACCGGGCCTTTGTTCGATCTTGAGTAAACCTTCTTGAGTGGTTCTGTCTCACTTCCTTGATCGCAGATGGACCCTTCGTGATAATCACAAAGTGTCCGCGGATCTCGTGAGCGAACCGCAAGTGAGCAACACGCTCAAACTCGGATCGACTAAGGCCTTGGATCAAATAATTCCGAGCCTTCTTTGTTGGCCTCCACATCCGAGTGATCGTATCGTCATCGGTGGCACGACATAAGGGTTTTTCACCTTTAGCCAAATAGCGTGCCCTTGAGCCTCGATATACGCTTGCATACGAGCCTTCCAAATGCAAAGTCAACTCCTCAAAAATGTGTGGCTTGGTTGAGTACTTGTCAGTCGCCATGGCTCCAAAGACCGGTTAAGATCTATAGAAAAGAGCTAACCGGCTCTGATACCACTTGTAGGACCGGAAAGGCGACTAGGGGGGTGAATAGGCGCTTTCAAAACTTTCTCGCCTAAATCAAAACCAACACGAACTTTACTCCTTTAGCTATGAAAGCTAAGAAGTTCAGTGTGCACACAACGGAAGCCTTGTGTTGAATTTGATAAACCCCTCAAGCACACAACACAAAAGGAGAAAAGAACTCAATATTCTTCACTGGACACGGGCGGTCTGACCGGCTACCACGGGCGGTCGGACCGACGGTCATCCAGCGGTCTGACCGGCAACTAACCAGCGGTCGGACCGGTGGACAGCGGTTCGACCCGCCAAACCAGCGGTCTGAATACACGGGCGGTCGAACCGCCGTTGTAGGGCCGGTCGGACCGGCAGAGTCCAGTACTGAAAAACTCCACCCAAATCCAAAACGAAATTTGATCCAACTTTTGATTCAACCAATAAAACTTGACCAAATTTCTAGCACACCTCCCTAATGATATTAGAGACCTATTTCTAGCGGCGATCCGTCAGATCCACTTGCGAATCGATCTCTCGAGATTTTAACAAAGAAGTGCTCAAACCCTAGAAATGAGAAAAACTTGATTCAAGACTTGCTTGTGGGGGTTTGATGATCTAGATGACTCTAGGAGTAATCCCACACATCAAAGCAAGATAAAGTAGGCCGAGAGACCAAGCATGAACCTTTGAATCAAGGAAGCACCAAAAACATCCAAAAGAGAGAAGAACACAAAGGAGCAAATGATCTTTCAATTAAGCATCACAAGATTGTTCATCCACAATAGATGCTTACAAAGCCTCTCAACCAAGGAGGGCAAGAGCTCAACAAAGAGCACACTCCAAACCCTAGATCTCCTCTCCTCTCCTCCAAACCCTAGAAAAGGAAGAAGGGGCTAAATGAATGCTTGCTTAGGTTTTCCACCTCTCCCTTCCTATTTATACTAGAGAGCTAGGGTTTCCTTTTTGGGTCTCTTACACATGGGACCCACACACAAATAACTCTTGAAGCAATCGCTTTGCTTCACCACGTGTAGGTTGATCGGCGGTTCTCATCGACGCCAAGCCTCTCTTGTCCGAATCCCATCGAACCTCCCGAGACTCGCACCGATATCCGCACCGCCTGATCCAACCAGCTGTTTCGAACCACCCGTTCGATCCATCTTGTCCATTCTGCACCATGCTTGAGTCACACAACCTCACCGGTATCCCCGTTACGGACCTCGGCTCTCCAAGCGTAGTCGATCCACTCACCGCTGACGTCGTTGACTCGCAAGCCACCGCACAAAGAATAGACAAACAAATCGTTTACGGAACAAGTTCTTCACAACTTGACCCACGTCGCCTTCCGCAATGCGATATACATCAATAAAGCATTGAAGTTCATAGAATAACACACTCAAAACAAACTCAATGCAACACTTGGCTCACCTCCAGTGATCGCCGCCCAGCCTTCACGTACGGGCCGGTCCGACCGATTTCATGCCGGTCGGACCGCTCCCACAACGGCGGTCGGACCGGTCCAAAGGACTTAGCCAAAATTCAAGCGAGAAATTCCGAAACCTTCTGGAAATTTCAAACGAATAGAACTTTTGATGGAGCTCCAAAATGATGGGACCACATCCAGAGACTCCTCACTTGCCTACACAACCTATTTTTGGCCCACTCAAAAACCCAAATCTTTTTTGGCGGTCGGACCGCCAACATGGCCGGCGGATCGCTCCATCAAGCGGATCGACCGCCCGGCACAACCGGTCAGACCGCATGTGGCCTGACAGCCTTGGAGCAAACCCGAAAACGCGAGATTTTGCAAACCATCAACGCCATTGCCAATTGACTCATCATCCTGAGATCGTGCACATATCCTCACGATATCCACAGTACCTGATCCCGACCCAATTGAAAAGGCATCGGACGAGCCTAAGAAAGCAGATTAGTACAACAAGGCCAAGTGCGCGGCGGACAAGGTAAAGGCTCCTACAAGTGAGACTATCGGTCGTAATACCGCTCCCCGTCACCAAGGCGCACTCCGGATCCAAGAGGTAAATTATGTTCAGTAAGTATTATAATTATTAATTTGGCCTGACGTTGTGTGATACGGGGGATGTCCGATCTTCTCAGTAAGGAACCGTGGATAGTTAATATGAGGTAGATGATGTCGCTAGCTGAATACTCGCGTCCATGCACGAACCCTCAACTCTTTGAAAAACGCCCAAAACACACCGGGTATTTGTTCGTCGCAACACCACGAACGACGAACGCCAAGTCCCCAATTTCCAATGGAACGATGGCTTGACCTGGAATTGCAGAACGAATCAATGGATCGCCTAGTCCTCTCTCAAAGTCCTCGCATGAACTCTGATTTTGAAAAAACAAGCAATAGCTATATTTCAATCTTATGCATAAACTAGTCTGAGCCAAAAGGCACGAAATACATGAGTATATATGACCCTAGGGCCGGCCACAAGGTATGTAAACCAACTCCAACTCATCCCTACACGGATTGGACTCAAAATCACACAAAAAGAAAACCTAAATTGACTGTTGTCGTATTGCTTTGGCCATTACGGTGCAACGATGGGGTTTCTGAACTGGGGCCTTACCCATTGTGTGGGCCTAAGAATAAGCTTTCCAACAAACCCAAGAACACCCCAATCGGACTCCGTATGTGAAAGTTATGACCTTTTTTATTACAACCCTGTTGGGCTATCCTAAATCGGATCCGAATTGAATTATGAGTTGATTCCAAGTTTGAATTGGTTGAGCTTGTGAAATCTCCGAATTTGAATTGGATTCTTTGGCTTCTCTCCCCTTGCTTGACCCACACGAGCTTCTCCTCCATTGTTTTGGATCTGGCCCCCTCTTCTCCCTCTCGGTTCCAAAGGCTTCATAATATTCAAACCTGAGAATGCACAAAATATTTGCATGAGGTAGTATCCAATTCTCATCAATGACATAGAAGACTCATTAAGAAACAAAAGCACCTGTTGATTTAGAAGTTTAGCTCTTGCTCTAGTCAGTGGACCAACATGCACTACTGCACTTGTATTACTTGTAGCTTCACTTATGGCTTGTAGATTACAATGTGTATTACCACCAATAGGAGAAGATGTATAAGTGTTAGGGGTGCCCTCATCATTGTGTTATCCTAACATCATTCAACTGTTCGACCCGTCTCGCAGGACATGGATGACTTCGAGACTGATCGTCACCACCGCAGGCAGCAAGGAGACAAGGGGAAGGGAGCGATGGGCCGTCAAAACTAATGATCTTTGTTCCAATTGATTTTATTTCTATTCCAAAAAGACACATATGTATCGCAGGTGTATTTCAGTTTGTTGCTTCGTGCATGATCTCATTCTTTATGCACGTAACAAAACCCTATACTGTGTGTAATTTGCAACTTTATTATAAAGTATATTTCAATTCACAATTGTGTTGTAAAGACGACTTTAAATCTCGTTCTCTTTTGGCATTCAATTCTTGGCGTAGCAAGGCAGAGAACAACATAAAAATAAAAGTCCAAAAGGCGTGTTCTGAAAGTAGGTACTAAATGGTCTTTGTCCCCTAAGTAACGAGCACCACCTATCATTGCAATAGGATGGGATGTGCCTGTGTAATAATCCATCTATTCATTCAAACTAACAACATCGCAAGTTTGAAATAATATCGTCTATCTAGGATTGTGCATTCACTTAGCACCGTTCAATTCTTTCCATCTCAAATCAGGTTATATTTTTCGGAACAGACGTCTATGAAACATCAAAAGGAAAAATAAAAAACTAAATAGTCCTCCAGTCGCCAGTTTAATTGGCGACAAGACTCCTGTCGTTAATTCAAATGGTGACAAGGTTCTATCGCCAATTGAAATAGCGATAAGAACCTCTCCTATTGTTCCTAGTGACGACTGGGTTTCTGTCACCAATCCAAATAGCGACAAGGATCTAGTTTTGTAAAAAAAAAAATTGACTATTTAATTTTATAATTATTTTTTAAAATAATATTATTTTTTGAAAAAAAATCAACATAACTGTACCGTCAAGAGCTCACTTATTCTTTTGAATTTTGGATGAGGTATGTACTCTCTCGCTTGGAATTTTTGAATTTTGAACGAGCAATGTACTATATACAACCAAATTTATAATAATGTATTATACAACAGATCACGTATTAATTTCTAGATATTGTGTATTACACAACTATACATTTTTTTAAAAAAAAAAGGCACTACTAAACACATACCAAACTGCGTAAATAAATGGACTCTACATATTCTTGCGCTGGCGATTGCATATTCTTGCGCCGACGATGCAATCGCCAGCGGTGAACCCGAGGTAGAGCAGCTGGAGTGGTCGCCATCACAGGAGAGGAAGTGCAATTTTTGAATTTTGAACAAAAATACTTAGATCTGTCGTGAGCAAATGATACTACTAAATTTTTCATCAAAATAATTTTCATACCATAATAGTTCTTTTTAATAATTTTCATTAGCATGTAACAAAAAAATAATGGTTCAGTATGTGTATTAGAGATTGTCCCGATGTGTCGTACTTTTCAACTAGGACCAAGCCATTTTTTTTTTTGGCGATGGATCAAATACATAGAGCTAGATGATTTTGACTTAGAGCTAGATGATTTGTCTGCCATGCAAGCTCCTGAATAACAAGAGAACATGTAACCTTAGAAGAATGAGAATGTGCGCTACATACACGAAAGGCTATAAGTTCCGAACAGGGCCAGCGCGGCAACGTGAATGGAGAAAAAAAGGAGAAGAGCCTCAGATTAGCAAGGCAGCGTCATGGCAGAGAGTGTCGGACCCGGATTTTGTAAATCCAAATCCTCTGTGAAATCACTGTGCTATTCCCTGGATCAGTAGATAGCACTTCACAAGCACATTGCTGAATCAAACTATACATGGCGTAAAATCATTGCATTCATTAATTTACACATCAGAGTTTACATAGACCGCTTCGGGTCAGTTTTTACAATAAGGGCCGAACAGGCCAAATGAGTACATTACAAAAGATAGCGGGCGACAGCGGAAGCAAGGGTGAGGCACATCTTACCGCAGCAAGTGGTCGGGGAGCCGTGTACACCCGATATTATCCGAAATCCCCGGACAATATAGGAGGTACACAAGAACCGACGGAGTCAGCTAGACTGGGGTGAGACTAGAACAACTAAGGACTAAACTACGCTTCAACGATTCCTGGGTCTTCAGACTTCTGGGTCCTCGTAGTAGTCGTAGTCTTCAGGTCTTCCTACTTCTGAGTTGGGAAAGAGCGAGGATGAGCACAACTACTAGTGCTCATGAGCCCACACAATGATGCAATAATATACATGCAAGGTGTAACAAGGTTGGCTCGGGTTCTTTTATTTGCGTAAAGCAGTATTGGTAAATACAGATATTAGGAAATCCTACCACTTAGCATTTTAACCAAATTGCATTTTTAAAGAGATTAATTGTGTAATAAGTAATAACAGCAGAGGTTCCCTCCATCGGAAACTCTGTCCCATGCTTCATTTGATTGGAGTTACCTCCATACATTAACAACACTGGATACGACGATCCAGGGAAAAGTCAAATCTCAGGCCCCGACCTGGTTTTTATACCACCCACAAAGGTTTTTCGAAATAGAACTAACTCAAGTTAAGTTCCCATGTCCGCCTTTGACCAGTAGGCGCGGTATTTTAAACGATTTTGACTCTGCGGAGGTTATACACTTTACCCACAAGAGACAATCATACTCGTTACCCCACATGATTCCGTAGTCATGTAGTTGAGCGGTCGTCACAGTAACCTTTCAATCCACCTCGCCCTTTCCATCATCTCACCCATATGGGGTTGCGCCCATAAGTTGTGCGGGATGTTCACCACTACGACAAGCGTAGCTGGCGACCTCACCCTCGGTGTCCCTTCCCTCATGCACCTTGCCTCCTCCACCAAAGGAGATGACTTTCAGGGTTCGATAAATTTACTAAGCCAAGTTGCATTTTGCAGACTTGTGGTTGTACTTGTTTTACACGGGAGGTCATGACAAGATTAAGTCCTTAATCCACCCAGACGGTTCATACCACATACCAATCGCTCTCGTGCCCGACGGCACCCACCATTCTCTCCATCCGCCCAGATGTGGTATTAGCAAGTTTTAGGGTTTTGGAGAAGTATAAAACAAATTATCCAACCAGTCCAGTCATTCTCCCTCAATGACTGCCCAAAACATTTGTCATGATTAAAGGATGATGTTTTGGGGTGGAATTACCCCGGTACTTAAACAAGTCTAGCATGGCGTTTAAGTACGACCTATAACTAGTATGTTACCAGATATTTACTAGGGTGACAAGGATACTAGGAGTTCAACTTCCAAGGAAATGGCATAATAACTTATTAATCAACAAGTAGGCATTTAACTACCTTAGAGTGTTTGACATATATTTGCATAGAAATTAGAGCATGCAATTTAATATTTTGAACGAATATAATTTGCATAAAATGTGGGATCAATATGATCAAAGTGTTGACTCGCCTGGGATAAAGGTAGAAGGGTCTAGGTATTCTTGAGCTTGTCCGAAGTGGAGGTCTTCTGCTTCTTCGAACCCTACTCGAACGATGTACCGGAAAGACACAAAAAGAAAAGAGAGTAAATAAATACATATCATCAAGCAAATGAACTCCAAATTAAACAAGACCAGTGCCATTAGCAAGATCTTGATTTTAGAAAATTTTAGGAAAAAGATTCATAATTTTTGGAGTTATAATGAGGAAGTTATGAATTTTTGAAGTTTTAAACAGGATTTTCAATTGACTGGAAAATCAGAAAAGGCTGGAAAAACGTGGAGCTGACACGTGGCGGGCTTGCGCAGGGGTGCCGGTCCACGCGCACTGTGGCGTGGGCCGAAGGCCAACACGCACGGCGCCGGGTCCACGGGTGCACGGGTTCACGAAATAGTGCCTCGGGCCCACTCGTCAGTCTCAGATTTTGAAACTTCGGTTAAACCGAGTGCTTAACCGAACTGCCGGTCCCACCAGTCGGCGTCATGGAGGGATGATTAGCGCCGATTAAGCCGGGATTAACCCTTAACGTAAATAGTAAGTGCCGGCCATTTTTCGTCCGACAACGGGACCGAGGGGAGGAGCTGGGGCGGCGCGGCTCGTCGCCGGCGGAGGAGGCGGCGGCCGGGTTGCCTAAATGGGTTCCCTCGGTGGCGGTCCCAGTGGTGGCGGCGGCGCCGCCGAGGATGACCGAGCGGCGGCAGCTCGAGCTCGGCGGCGGGGAGGTGGGGAAGGAGACTGGGTGGCGCACTCGACGAGACTGGGGGAGCACGGGGTCGGCGAGATCCTTGGAAGCTCACCTGGCCAACAATGGCGGCGGGAGCTGGCCGGTGCGGGGAGATCGGCGGTGAGGAAGAGATCGGCCGGAGGCGAAGGAGACGAGCTCGATCCGAGGCTGCGGTGGTCCGGAGGCTTCGGGCTTGGAGGGGAGCACTCCTGGGTGGTGGTGGCGCACGGTGACGGGGGTGGCGGCGCCGGGAGATCGCCGGAGGTGGAGATCGGCGGTGGAGGCGAATTCGGCCGAACCGGAGAGCTTCGGCCAAGGCAATGGCACTTACCTGGGAGCAAAGGGGGTGGAGCAGAGGCGTGGAGGGGGCTCCTCTAGGGCTTTTATAGGCGGCGGAAGAGGGGAGCAGGTGCGGGAGGGGCCCGGGCGACGCGGAGTCCCGAGAAGGCGGCATGGGCTCTGTCAGCGCCACGGAGGAGCAGGGAGCGAGGGCATGGGCGCGGGATGGGGTGGCGGGGATGGCGGTGCCGCCAGCGACCGCGGCCAGCGGGCCTGGCCACATGGAGGTGTGACGCCGCCGGGGGCCGGTGGTGGCGAGAATGGGTGGGCGCGCTGGCTTGAAGAGAGAGGAGAGAGAGTCTGGGCAGGGCGCGGGAGCGAAGGCAAGAAGGGGCGGCGTAGGGTGGAGCGAGCTTGAGCAAAGGAGGGAGAGGGGAGCGGGCGAGGCGCGAGCGGCAGGGAGGAGAGCAGCGGGCAGGGGTGAGAGAGGCCATGTGGGAGGGACGGCCGAGCCCAAGGAGAAAAAGGGAATGGCTAAAATGGGTTAAGGCTCCAAAACCGAAAAGGAGTTACAAGTTTGAATTGAAATTTTGAAAACACTAAATATTTGAAACACAAATCCGAAATGACAAGGAGTTTGAAATTTTTCAAGAAATACTGCAAATTGAAACACGAATTGAAAATAGGGGTTAAATATTAAACACTATTCATTAACCGAAAAACAGGGTGTTACAAACCTACCCACCTTAAACAGAATCTCGTCCCCGAGATTCGAGCTACTCGGATGAGACAGGGAACGTACTCTCATTGCTTCGAGTCGCTTGGGCTTCTTCTACGGTGACATGGTTGACATGACCACGCTTTGGCTTGGCGTGGAAGCTGCTCTGGATGCTTGCGAGGTATGATGACTTTTGCTTGCCATTGAAGTCTGGCCTCGGGCTGGGGTGGCTCTTAAGTTGTACTCTCTCGGGGTGGCCGGTTGAGGACATTTTTTGCGAAATGCCCTTTTCTCCGCAGCTTGAAGCAATAAGATGACCTATCGGGTTGGGCTGCTGCGCAGTTGTCCATGGATTGAAGAGAGAGGGAAACACTCTCCTTTGGGAGGCGGGTTCTGTTGACGATGGCCAAACCGGCTTTGACTTGAAGCTCTTAGTGACCAGGTCTGCCGACGGCACTAAAAACGAGCCGCCGGAAAAGTCGATCTTTGCGAAGCTACCTTGTGGTCCTTGAAAGGCCATCTTCCTTTTGTGGTCAAATCCGCGGTCTTCTTCTCGTTCTCCAAAGACTAGGGCTTTATTGATGAGATGATGGAAGCCGGAGTAGTCATGAAGGATGAGTTGGCCCTCATCTCTTCTCGCATGCCTTCAAGGAAGCGATCGATCTTTTCTTCTTCTTCGCTATGTCATCAGCATAGCGGCGAAGCCGATTAAACTTAGTGAGGTACTCATTCACCGACGGTTGCCTTGCTTAAGAGTCCACGATTCGTTTTCTTCAACCTCATGGCGCTCTTGCACAAAGTTGGTTCTGAAAGTCGCTTTGAATTCACCCAAGGTATTGCTTGCCATTCCGTTCTGTTTCCTCTTGGGGTACCTCGACCGCTTTCTCTGTCGCGGTGGGTCCAGTTGATCTCCGTGTAGATGCAACAACCTCTGGTTCTCTTGCCTCTTCTTCTTCTTCGACTCTGCATGGTCGGACTTCGGTGGCAAGATAGTTATCCCACCATGCGGCAATGCCTTTGAGTTGATAGGTAGCAAAGTCTACCTTGTCTTCCTCGGGACAACGAGCTAATCTGAGCTTCTTTTACGTATCTCGAGCCGGTCTTACGCTTCAAGAGGCTCGCTTGCTGCGAAGGTAAGCGGCCGTTCAAGGAAGTCTCGCAAGCTTTGAAGTGCGACCGGCCGATCCGGTCTCACGATTATTCAAACAGGCTTACAGGATCTGGGTTTGTTTGAAACATTACTTGCTCCATGGTTGGGTCTGCTGCTGGTGGAGGTGGTAGATCTGTCCCTGGCCACGACTGGCCACTTCCACGGCCTCTTCCACGACCTCTTGCAAAGGTTCCACGAGCCGGCGGCGGCTCTTCCGGCGCATCTGAAGGAACACCAAGCTTAGAGCGGGGTATATATATGAGGGTTACTAGTCCTCTAGTGCACAACAAAAGCAACTCAAAACCACACGAGGAAAGCGATCAAACACCATACAAAGCCTAGAATGGTCTGCATTATATTAAAAGGGCTAAGTGTTACATGACTTCTAGAGTACAGCATATAGGCCACCCTAAGCCATGACACAGGATACAGACACAACGTCTACAAAGAAGAAAACAAAAGCACTTGCAACCAAGGGACTGCTAATGCAAGCACTGCTAGCCAACCTAGACTAGCCTAACTATTCCCACACGACGACGCAGACTTCGGGGTCGGATTGTCCTTCCAGGAGAGGCAGATAGTAGTAGAGAGCGATTCCTCGGAAGGTCTATGTGCATCTGGGTCAGGCGTTTGCAGGCGAAGCAGGCTGCGTCTTGAACCGCTTCATCACAGCTGCTGTGAGTGGTCCCGGAGCTGAAGGTGTGAGCGATGAACTCACCCTCTCTAGCATAGAGGAAAACCTCCATGGTCCATGATTCTTGGTCCAGGATTTGAGTCTTTCGGCCTCTGAAGATAGGCTTGCGGTTGTAGTCCAGGTGGTACATGAGTTGGCGAAGAAGGTCCACGCACTCATCTCCATCTTCTTCGTGAGAGAACAAGTCCCACGGTCCATCGGACGAAGGGGTTGCCATCTACAATTTTTAAAACAAGTGGAAGTCAGACTGAGTAAAAACTCAAGTGAAATCAAGGAAAGTGAAGAACTAAGAAGGGTAAGTCATAGCAATTAATACGTTACATTTTGCCAAAGCTTTTCTTAGGTTTTGAAAATAGCACTCAAGTCCTTAGGCTCGACTACCTAACTAAGATTCCATACAGTCATATGCTCGATACCACTACTGCCGGACCGGATTTTATAAATCCAAATCCTCAGGAAATCACATGCTATTCCTGGATCAAGAGATAGCACTTCACAAGCACATTCTTTGAATCAAACCATACATGGCGTAAAATCATTGCATTCATTAATTTACACATCGAGTTTACATAGACCGCTTGGTCGCTTTTTACAATAAGGGCGAATGTGCCAAATGAGTACATTACAAAAGATAGCGGAAGCGACAGCGGAAGCAAGGGGTGAGGGCACATCTTACCGCAGGCAAGTGATCGGGGAGCAGTGTACACCGATATTATCCAAATCCCGGACAATATAGGAGGTACACAAGAACCGACTGAGTCGGCTAGATCAGGTGAGACTAGAACAACTAAGGACTAAACTACGCTCAACGATTCACGGTCTTGGACTTGGGTCCTCGTAGTAGTCGTAGTCTTGTGTCTTCCTACTTCGAGGAGTTGGGAAAGAGCGAGGATGAGCACAACTACAGTGCTCATGAGCCCACACAATGATGCAATAATATACATGCAAGGTGTAACAAGGTTGGCTCGGGTTCTTTTATTTGCGTAAAGCAAGATTGGTAAATCAGATATTAGGAAATCCTACCACTTAGCATTTTAACCAAATTGCATTTTAAAGAGATTAATTGTGCAATAAGTAATAACAAAGAGGTTCCTCCATCTAAACTCGTCTCATGCTTCATTTGATTGGAGTTACCGCCATACATTAACAACACCGATACGACGATCCAGTGAAAAGTCAAATCTCGGCCCCACTGGTTTTATACCACCCACAAAGGTTTTTCAAATAGAACTAACTCAAGTTAAGTTCCCATGTCCGCCTTTGACCGTAGTAGCGCTACTGCTTAAAACAGCTTTGACTCGCAGAGGTTATACACTTTACCCACAAGAGACAATCATACTCGTTACCCACATGATTCCGTAGTCATGTAGTTGAGCGGTCGTCACAAGAACCTTTCAATCCACCTCGCCCTTTCCATCATCTCACCCATATGGGGTTGCGCCCATAAGTTGTGCGGGATGTTCACCACTACGACGAGCGTAGTGGCGACCTCACCCTCGGTGTCCCTTCCCTCCATGCCTCAGACCGCCTCTCCTCCACCAAAGAGATGACTTTCAGGGTTCGATAAATTTACTAAGCTAAGTTGCATTTTGCAGACTTGTGGTTGTACTTGTTTTACACGGAGGTCATGACAAGATTAAGTCCTTAATCCACCTGCAGACGCTTCATACCACATACCAATCGCTCTCGTGTCTGACTAAGCACCCACCATTCTCTCCATCCGCCCGGATGTGGTATTAGCAAGTTTTAGGGTTTTGGAGAAGTATAAAACAAATTATCCAACCACCCACTCATTCTCCTCAATGACCGCCCAAAACATTTGTCATGATTAAAGGATGATGTTTTGGGGTGGAATTACCCCGGTACTTAAACAAGTCTAGCATGGCGTTTAAGTACGACCTATAACTAGTATGTTACCAGATATTTACTAGGGTGACAAGGATACTAAGAGTTCAACTTCCAAGGAAATGGCATAATAACTTATTAATCAACAAGTAGGCATTTAACTACCTTAGAGTGTTTGACATATATTTGCATAGAAATTAGAGCATGCAATTTAATATTTTGAACGAATATAATTTGCATAAAATGTGGGATCAATATGATCAAAGTGTTGACTCGCCTGGAATAAAGGTAGAAGGGTCTAGGTATTCTTGAGCTTGTCCGAAGTGGAGGTCTTCTGCTTCTTCGAACCCTACTCGAACGATGTACCGGAAAGACACAAAAAGAAAAGAGAGCAAATAAATACATATCATCAAGCAAATGAACTCCAAATTAAACAAGACCAGTGCCATTAGCAAGATCTTGATTTTAGAAAATTTTAGGAAAAAGATTCATAATTTTTGGAGTTATAATGAGGAAGTTATGAATTTTTGAAGTTTTAAACAGGATTTTCAATTGACCGAAAATCGAAAAAGGCCGGAAAACGTGGAGTCGACACGTGGCGGGCTTGCGGTGGGTGCCGGTCCACGCGCACTGTGGCGTGGGCCGAAGGCCAACACGCACAGCGCCGGGTCCACGGGTGCACGGGTTCACGAAATAGTGCCTCGGGCCCACTCGTCAGTCTCAGATTTTGAAACTTCGGTTAAACCGAGTGCTTAACCGAATCGCCGGTCCCACCATCGGCGCCACGGAGGATGATTAGCGCCGATTAAGCCGGATTAACCCTTAACGTAAATAGTAAGTCTGCCATTTTTCGTCCGGCAACGGGACCGAGGAGGAGGAGGCGCGCGGCTCGTCGCCGCGGAGGAGGGGCGGCGGCGCGGGTTGCCTAAATGGGTTCCCTCGGTGGCGGTCCCAGTGGTGGCGGCGGCGGCCGAGGATGACCGAGCGGCCAGCAGCTCGAAGCGGCGGCGGGAGCTCGGCGGAGGTGGGAAGAGATCGGGTGGCGCTCGACGAGACTGGGGGAGCACGGGGTCGGCGAGATCCTTGGAAGCTCACTTGGCCAACAATGGCGGCGGGAGCTGGCCGGTGCGGGGAGATCGGCGGTGAGGAAGAGATCGGCCGGAGGCGAAGGAGACGAGCTCGATCCGAGGTCGCGTGGTCCGGAGGCTTCGGGCTTGGAGGGAGCACTCTGGTGGTGGTGGCGCCTGATGTGAAGTGGCGCGCCGGAGATCGCGGAGGTGGAGATCGGCGGTGGAGGCGACCCGGCCGAACCGAGAGCTTCGGCCAAGGCAATGGCACTTACCTGGGAGCAAAGGGGGTGGAGCAGAGGCGTGGAGGGGGCTCTCTAGGGCTTTATAGGCGGCGGAAGAGGAGCAGTGCGGGAGGCCCGGCGACGGAGTCCCGAGAAGGCGGCATGGGCTCTGTGCGCGCACGAGGAGCAGGGAGCGAGGGCATGGGCGCGGGATGGGGTGGCGAGGATGGCGGTGCCGCGAGGCGGCGGCGCCGGGGCGATCCACGTGGAGGTGACGGAGCCGGTGGGGCCGTGGTGGCGAGAATGGGTGGGCGGCGCTGCGCTTGAAGAGAGAGGAGAGAGTCAGGCCGGGCGCCGACGGAGCGGAAGCAAAGAGCCGGGGCGCAGGCCGGAGCGCCTTGAGCAAAGGAGGGAGAGGAGGCGGGCAGAGGCGCAGCGCGCGAGGAGGAGAGCAGGCGGGCAGGTGAGAGAGAGGCCGGCTGTGGGAGGGACGGGCTGAGCCCAAGGAGAAAAAAGGGGAATGGCTAAAATGGGTTAAGGCTCCAAAACCGAAAAGGGAGTTACAAGTTTGAATTCGAAATTTTGAAAACACGGAAATATTTGAAACACAAATCCGAGCTGACAAGGAGTTTGAAATTTTTCAAGAAATACTGCAAATTGAAACACGAATTGAAAATAGGGGTTAAATATTAAACACTATTTATTAACCGAAAAACGGGGTGTTACAGAGAGCAACACAGAGCAGATGGAATTGGAAAACAAGGTAAACGACTTTGCTGATCAGGGCCTCAGGGGGATAATCTACGAAATCACATCTCAGTTCGACAAAAAATCTTAAAGAGAAGCCGAGTCTCCGAGAGAAGAATGGCTTCAAGAAATCAGAGCATCAAAGCGCCATGCCCATTGTTCTTTTTTCCACAAATACAGCGCGCCGGTGGGGGCGCATGTTCAGCTGATGGAAGGCGAAAAGTAAAATACTTTTTGGAAGATCTGCATCATTTCCTGCTATTTGAGCTTTTTGCTGAAGTCAGGGAGATCAATGATCTGGATCCTTGATATGCCTTCTGCCTCCTCCCTCTCTTTCTGCGTGTTGTATCCCCAATTCACTGCCCCAAATGGCATCCAGAAATATCAGCTAATCAACAAAGTAGTTTGACAACTAATCAACGTAGGGGTTGGATAACTAGAGACACCACTTACCCAGGTAGAGGTTCCATTGGTCCAGTGCTGGCTCTTTGATGACATTCTTCAACGTTGCAAGGCGGTCCTCAACAAAACTGGGATAAGATGCAACAGAAAGAAAAGGACTTGTTATGTCCGCGTTTTAGTTTATTACTTAACAGTACAGAATTTATCCCAAAAAAATGGAACACTTCAGGAAACAGTCTTTTTTTTTACTTTTGAGTTTTATGGTAGTAATATTATCACTGCATGGTGTAACTTGTAACTTACAAAAATCGGATGAGCATACTTACAATCTTTGTAAAGAATCGAAAACCAGAGCTAGTAAGTGATTGTCATCTGATAAATATAAATATTTCTTTCATTTGATTGCCATGCTTAATGCAAAGATAGTTCATCAATTTAAGCTGCAAAAACAAACAGAAAACTTTTTTTCTGGCCAACTCCAAACAGTAAATTATGTCCCACCCAAGGATCCAAAGACCGCTACCGGTCGAAATCTCGGTCGGCGGCCGGTAACGGTAACCGGCCGGTTACCAGAAATCCCGGAAAAAAAACTGGACGAATTTCCAAAACTGAAATTTGAATTGCTGATTTTGAAAACCGATTACCGGAAAAACTGGTCAAAAAAACCGGCCAGAATTTTGAATTGACGAATTTTGAATTAGAAAGTGTTTAATGAAGTGCATATTTAGCTCATACAATACGTAATCTAGCATATTTAGCTCATACTATACGTAATCTAACATATTTAGCTCATACTATACGTAATCTAACAAATTTAGCTCATATGAAGTGCAAACCGGCCAGAAACAATAATTCAATCATATTTAGCTCATACAATACGTAATCTAGCAGAAAATAGGCATAAACTAACCTAGGAAGTGCATTATACATTCAAAAATTCAAAATTTAAATTTAAATTTAAATTTCCCGAGCGGCTACTGTTCACCCGGTCCCCACCGGTAAATCCGGTTACCGGCGGTAACCGGCCGGGATTTTTTCCCCTGGTCCCACCTAGTTGACGAAAGAGGCAATAAGCTATACATTGTTGGTCAGAACTAGTTCAAGGTATTAAAATTTAAGCAGGCAAATAATAGGAACTTACTGAAGTGTCAAGCCTTGATGCTGCGGCAGTTGCTGCAGTTGCTGGAGAACTTTTACCTTTGGACTGAAGCATGAGTAACTCACAGATTCAGTAATATATTCCTTAATAGGAGAAGAGGAGAAAATAAGTACCACACTAACCCAGTGCCAAGGCCATATATCCTCTCGGAGGGAAATTCTATTCCAGCCAATTCTTTCAATAGTGCTTCAGTAAATCTGCCCTGAGAAGACAACCAAAAGTAGAGTAGTAGAGTAGCAGCATTCTGCGCTGCCTACACATAACAGAAAACCATGAAAATAAATATGAAATGTGTGAACACTGGAACCGTCCTCCGATCTAGCATCATTTTAGTACAAAATGCTCTGTTGTTCATTAACATGTATTTCATAAAAGAAATTGTAACCATGACACAGAAAACCAAAAGAAAGAAAATAAAGTTAAGAGGGTAAATGTAGGATAAACTAGTGAGATACCTGTTTTGTAGTGACTATGTAAACTTCTGAGCTTGAAAATTTTAATGCATCAGCTGTTCCGGGATAAAACCTGCAGTTCCGTAGAATTGTCAATAATCAGCTGCTTTGTTCAATATGTTTAATGAACATGAGATACAGTCATTCAAATAAGCATCTGAATAGTTTCATCAAAATGATTGAACAGCTTCAGTGTCACTGCATCACTTATACTTTTCGGAGATGTATTAGTGGTAATAAGAAAGGAGACAGTGGCAAAATTGTGGATATACCACTCCTAAAACGGCATTATAAAATTCAGATGGCTCAAGTATTACTTGTACATAGAGAAGTTGTTTTGTAATACGCAAACAAGCAAATGTACACACCAAAGCACACATGCGCACAGGCACATACAGCTGGAGCTAGGGGCTGCAGATATGGAGCCATAATTGAGATCAACAGTCAATTTTCTTTTGAAGTGTATATTTGATACTCTATATTATTCTTCCCAAAAGGTTGTACCATACGGAGTTAATACGAAGTAGAAAGTCATTTAGTTATTTCCACTTGGATACCATGATACTTCTGCTGGTACTTTCTTAAACCATCTTTGCATGGCACACTCTTCATAAGGGAACTATGATAAAAATTGTATCATACATATTGGATCCATGTGGTTATGACCTGACAGTGTTTTCCAAAAGTTTTGAATGTTCCTCTCGACTCAGGACAGAACCCTAACAGATCTAGAGATAACTGGTTCTTCCAGTAGAGCATATCTTCCAAGTTTAAACACTGTATTCGAAAGTGTTTGGTTAAATTTATCTTAGTTTAGCTGAAACTGTATGTCTGTATCGGTTATACCGAAAATAAAACAAACACTAATTATTCGGTTATTCCATGGATCAATCACCTGTTAGCGCCTATCCAGCCTGACAAATCATTTTCAATCCAGTCATCCCGAATGCGACCAAAGAGATCAACTAGAGAATCTCTATCTTCATTCCATTCAGACATAATGGTGGGCTTCAGTTTTAACCAGTTCTCCAGTACTTCTTGTATGCTAAGCCCATCTGCAACCTTGCACATATAACCTTGATATAAATATTTGATCAACCTATTCCAGCACCATTAAAACAATAGCATCATTTCATCCGGTACTGATATATTGTCAATCCTCTACGAATGAAGTATTAAGGAACTTACCGATGATTTCCGAGCAGAGGGTATCCGGATCTCAACAAGCAACCTAACAAGCAACAGATTCTCATATCCTGTTTCCACCACTGGACGAAGCTGTAACAATGGAAAACATTCTAAATCAGAATTGAATTGTGGTCAATAAAATTTGTTAGGTGTTAGATATGTCGATTTGTATAGGGTCTCTTTGTATATTTACCTACACATGTAACTTGTATATTTGGCCTTTGGCCCATTGGAATAGATCAATGGTTCATTCCAACAAAATTATGAAGAGGAATCTTATGGATATGAAGCCATGTCTTACGATGATGAGCAACACATATATTACATAGAACTAAATTTGTGGGTGGAAAAAAGCCACTAATTTTTGGGGTTTCCCCTATTTTTTATTTGATCACAGATATTTTTATATGTAACATGCTGATTACTTAGGTATTCCATATTTGAGACGTATGGACCAGAGAAGTTACCACTAATACAGATCCCTGTACAGGAGATAACTTGATGTACTGGATGTTTTATTACAAGACTCCAAGTGCTCCGAAGGGAGTGTTTTTCATTGTGTTTGCTTGGTTAAGAACTTAAAGCTAATTGTTTACTATTAACTAGATGTATTACACTGTCACAGATATTGAAAAACGAGCAATAATTGACTTGAGGATTCAGTAGTTCGGGGCAGTACCTTGAAAGACGGAACAAAGTTAACTACATCCCTTCCATTTTGTAAAATTAGTATAAGAGGATAGATCCCGTAGTTGTTCATTCGAATGCACTTTGTTCCAACTCTGGTGGGTATTACGCAACACTAATATTTCATACTACCTGTAGTCTAATTTCTTTCAGATTTCCTGTTCTTTTGTCATGTTATAATCTGCTAAAGTTAGAAAATGACTTTGTTTAGTTCTCCTGTTGTTTTGACACGTTTTTCCCTGCAAAAGTGAGCAAATCATTCAAATGTCGAATTACTTGGGCACTAACACCACATCGAAACTATTACCAGCCCAACTGTTTTGTTTTCCCTTTTCCCCACATCAAGCTCACTTACACAAACAACCTGGCTGCAAAACAAAATGCTGGTATATGCTGATTAGTAGCTACAGCCATGTCAAGAAACTAACTGCACGGCCGGCATATCCATCGGGGCATAAATTGCAAGAGTCAACTGTGGCTGTATGGGAACCAAGTTGGCTTACGGTGTACATTTGCTGCACGATCCACTCCTCCATGGCGGCGTCAACCTGCTCAAACACCCACGGCCACCTCACCTTCCCGGCCTGCCAAACCAAACCAAATCGCCCACAAACAAAGTTACATATTAATGCAAAAAAAAAAAAAATACATCAATGAATGGATGGATGCACGTGCACATGATCCAAGAGACAAGAAGGAGGAGGAGACCTTAACTGCGGAGAGGGAGCTCTCGCCGCAGCTGTCGCAGAGGACGCCGTCGAAATCGAGCGCGTAAAGGTCGCCGCCCATCGCGCCGCGTGCCGGCCTTCCCTCCCTTCCTCCTCTCCTCTGCACGGCCAAATTGGGATGGGGTTTTGATTTTTCTTGGGATGGTGAGGTTTGGACTTAGTTTGGAGGTCTGGATTAGGAGGATCAGGGAAAATGACAAGAGGAGAGCTCCGCTCCGCACAACGGCACAAGAGGAACACAAGGGTGGATTCGAGCACGAGACTTTTCCCCGATTTACAGGGAAATTTTATCGTTTCTTACGAGATTTTTGCAATTCAAACGGGTGTTTAAATTGGAGTAGATTGCAAAACATAGGTGACATATTTGAAATAAAAACATCTGCGACTTTGGGTGTGATTCCTGGAGCTGTATTAATCTTCGTCCAAGCTACACTTGGTTAGGTCAGGATCTCAAAAATCAACATCTACTTTTAATACCCAATGACCCGTGGCTCTCACACGTCGAGGTATACGATTCAATGGGGTTGATAGAGGCGTGGTTTCCAGTAGTTTGGTATGGCTGCAACAAGCTATGTTAAGTACTAAGTAACTAATAGGCTAGACATTAAGATTTGGAGGTTAATAATAATAATAATAATTTAACTTATTTATTTTATTTGGTATGTAAAATGTTTAGGTAATGACAAGATTGTTAAAATTAATATTACAGGAGTAGCTCCGAATGATATAGAATCTAAACTGCAATTTAGACACTTATCAATCAAATTAGATATCAAATGACTAAAGAAACACTCATCACTCTTGGAATACACGTTACATTGAAAATATATATTTTTGGTAGAATCAAATAGAATCTTAGATTCTACGATTCGATCCTAAAATATGATCCTACCGTGTATGCGATCCGATTTAGAATCACGATTATGGCAACTTTGGCTGTAACTTTTCTGATAAACAGCTTTCGACTGAGCTGAATGTAATATTTTGTTTAATTAACCAGAATTAGAAATTTAATAATTGGAAATTTGATCTAACATTCAAATTTTAATAGAAAAGGAGGAAACGGGGTGGGCCTTTGGCCCATGGCCCAACCGAATCGAGAGGGTTGGGAAGGGCTAGCCACATAAAGAGGTGCAAGGAAAGCCGACCAAACCCTAGGCGCCTCGCCACCCCTCCCTGCCGCGCCCCCAAACCACCTCCCTGCCCCTACTACTCCTCTAACCGAAGCCGTTGCGCCACCCCTCCCCTATCGTGTGGCCTGGAGCTGCTGTTGCCGCCAAGCAAGGAAACGAAGAAGGTGGACCAGCATGGGAAGGAGCAAGAAGGAAGAAAGGGCTAGGGTTCGCTTTCCGCCCGTGATCGTTGTCAATTTTTGTGAATAATGATCTGGTTAGCCCTACATTGATCCTAGATTAATGCTTACTCACTTTGTAGATTGGTTTGGTCGCGAGGATTGCATCATTCGTCATGCCCTAGCTCCTTAAAGTGCACTGCATAACCTTGTAGGGGGATTTTGGGGTGTCTACATCCAGAATAATGATTTCTTCTATTTAGAAATGTAACATTCTAAAAATCCCAATTTTGGGAAAGAATGTTGAAACTAAATGAGGGGACAATTTTTAGCATGTTTATATATGGAAAACTATTTTGATAATGTTTTTGAACTTTTGCATAAATCAAATATTGAAATTATATGCAAATAGCAGCTTGAAAGAATTTTTGAGAAAAATAGAGAATACATAATTTTCTAGAAAATTTACACAAGAAACAACACTGTGTCAGGCGCTTCCACAACGTAAATTTTGGAGCCCAATTGCTAAGTTTAAAAATTCAAAAAACCAATTAGCCTTTCTGTTTTTGAATTTTCCACTAGACCTTTGGGCCAAAACCCAACTCAGCCCACTTTACTCGTGCTCGCTCTGGCCCACACCAGCGCCCCACTCCCCTCTCGCTAACACGATGTCCTCACCCGTCAGGACCCTTTGTCCACCTCGCCTTCATCTCCGCGTGCCAGCGCGTCGCGCCCGTGCCTGCTCCGCCCATTGGTTTCGACCGCTACCCACCGTTTTACGACCTCACATGCTCCCGTCACCTCCACCTTCCCTCGCCCATGCTAGCAACCCGCCTATCGTCTCCTTTTCCCCCGCGGGATGGAGACGCCAGAGTGTGCCCGCGGGTTTCTCGCGCACCGCCGTTCTTCTCGAGCTAAACCTTGCTCTACATGGCCAAATTGGGATGGGTTTTTTTATTTTTCTTGGGATGGTGAGGTTTGGACTTAGTTTGGAGGTCTGGATTAGGAGGATCAGGGAGAATGTCAAGGGGAGAGCTCCGCTCCACACAACGGCACAAGAGGAACACAAGGGTTGATTCGAGCATGAAACTTTTTCCCGATTTACAGGGAATTTCTATTGTGACAACTTTGGTTGCAGCTTTTTTGAAAAACAGCTTTCGACTGGGTTGAATGACTATAGGGCTGAACAACTGGGCTGAATGTAATATCTCATTTAATTAACAAGAATTATAAATTTACCAATTGGAAATTTGATCTAACATTCAAAATTTAATAGAAAAGGGGAATAAGGTGGGCCTCGGCCATGGCCCAACCGAATCGAAGGGGTTCGGTTTGGGGGGAGGAAGGAGTCGACCCACCCTAGCCAAGTTGGGCTCGGACTCAGTTAGGGGGGAGGGCTAACCGCATGAAGAGGGGCAGGGGGAGCCGGCCAAACCCTAGCCACCTGTAATACCCCATTCAATCTTTAGAATTATAATTGAATTCCAAACCTTTTTATCAGGATTTAAAATAGAATTTCAGAATTTCTCTAGAAGGGGGATTAAATCTTGGGCCAAAGGCCTATAGCCTTAGCCCATTAGGGCGACCAAAACCCTAGATGGTATCTTGTAGCATGTCGTACTCTGATCGCTATCACATCTGATACCACCCCCTTCCTTTGCTGATGTCCAAGAAGGAGGAGGGAAGGAGAAGAACCTTCGGGTGCGGCCGGCCAAGGAGAAAAGAAGAGGTAGAGGTAGAAGAAGAAGGGGAATCTCGCGGGGACTTCAGCAAGATCCATAGGGGTATTCGTGGGTAAATTCATGATTCCTAATAGCTATTACAATTCTTTTGTATGCGAATTGTTGATAGATAACAAATCTGCTCCCTACTGTCAGTAGATCGGGAGTACTGCTGTTCTGTTGACGCGCAAATTTGAGTTAGATTCAAGCGGATCAAGCATGTAGTCTCTCCTAGATATTTGTGGGGTTTGTTCTCAGCTTTCCATAGAGTCTGAGATCAACCAATTTGGAGTTGTAGTTTGGGAGATACGTTAGTTTCTTTACCGCTGTCAAGAAATCCTAACGAGATTACACCAGTTGTCTTGTTTAATAGATAAGGTTTAGTTAATATCCGATTCAGGTGGGGTATCCAAACACAACTTTTATAGGAAATTGTATTATATTTCCATATTGATAAAGATTATGAATTTTGGTTCAGTCATTTGAAATATATGGATTTTTCTTGTACTGCTGTTCCTTCAGACTGTCAGATTCTGACTTCAATTTTTCAACTGTAAATTAGATCATGTTATTGGCAAAATTAGATAATCTCGCCCACTAAGTTATTGTATATAATTGTTTTATCTTTCAATAGAGTCTTAGAACATTGAATTTGGATGTACCAAATAAAAGTTACAAAATTCTCAAGTCAGTAGTACGGAAGATGACAGAACGGTCTTCGGAATTTAAAACAAAAGCTTAGATGGGATAATTTGATCTTTCGGTCACCTGAGAAGTCGTAGATATGCTAGTGTATATTCCAGGAAAATTGAGTTCATAACTTTTAGAGTTTTGACTCAAAAGTTATGGATTTTCCTTTGATAGCTGTCTGTTTGGACAGATTGATATTTGAGAGTGTATCGGCTAAGTCTCGGGTTGCGATTAAGAGCGATTGATTTCATTTTGTTCCATTACTATGCTGTGTACTTTTGAATGATATATTTAGTATACTTTACGGTTGATAGGTGGTGGTGAGCACCGGGGTTAGAGCTTTTCTGTCGTCATCCGTCTCTTGGTTAAGACAAATACATGGTAGAGTGGTGAACAATATGTTGTTCGCCATGATCATTGAGATTACTTATCATGCTATTTATTATACTTTCGTTAAGCTTATTCTTATACATGATATTGATGACCTTGAGTGAATGAGATTATGATATTGAGTTAACGAGAAAGAGATATTGAGTTAATGAGACGAATTATGTTGATGAATAATTAAAGATGTTGTATCATTTACATCCATCATGACAGGAGTTGCACGAGCCAAGTCGGTGAGAAAGTCATGTAACTATTCTGGTGATGTCGGTGAGAAAGATACATGACTAGTCCGGAGTGCTCTAGATAAAATCCTACTTCAGTGGGGACTTCACGGGAGTGAAGGATAGAGTGTGTCATCGACGGGTGAACACTCCGCTATACCGGTATCAACTGATGAGATGCATATGAGCATAAGCATGTTGGTGCATTCGCATATATGAGTAAATTGTGAAATTGTGCAACTTTACCTATATGGAATATGGCTTGTTTGTTGGAGTATGAGAATAGTATTAAATAGATGGATGATGATGATAACTTTGATTATGGTTGATAAACTATTATTTATGGTTTTATTATGTATTTGCTGAGTTTTGGACTCATTCTTGCTCTGTTGTTGTTTTTAGGTGATCGTTGATGACATTTGACTCGGGAAGAGCTAGCGCACTTGGAATCATACACTACACCCAATCAATTGATTCATTGAACATGAGAAACTTTTAGTATAATATGATGATTTATACCTAGGACATGATGGTATTGAATAACCTTAGATGCTTGGTTTGCATTAATCTTGGCTTATTACCTTGCTATGCTCCTAGGACTAAATTATCTATGATTATCATAGTATTATGCTTGTGTTATTGTGGCCCGTGGATGATTTTTATCGTTGTTATGCTTGTTGTAATTTTATAGTAAGTTGATGTAAATTAAATGGTTAGAGTAGTTTAGTGGCATTCTAGGCTCAATGTTGGGCTGGGGTGTTACACCGCCCCTCCCTGCCACGCCCCCAAGCCACCTCCCTACTCGGCTGCCCCTGCTACTCCTCTCGCCGAAGCCTTTGCGCCACCCCTCCCCCTGCCATGTGGCCTGGAGCTGTTGTTGCCGCCATGCAAGGAGGGGAAGGTGGACCATCATGGAAAGGAGCAAGAAGGAAGAAAGGGCTAGGGTTCGCCTTCCGCCCATGATCATCGTCATTTTTTGTGGGTAATGATCTGGTTAGCCTTAGATTGATCCTAGATTAATGCTTACTCACTTTGTAGATTGATTTGGTCACGAGAATTGTATTATTCGTCATGCCCTAGTTCCCTAAAGTGCACTACATAACCTTATAGAGGGATTTTGGAGTGCCTACGTCTAGAATAATGATTTCTTCTATTTAGGAATGTAACGTCCTAAAAATCCTAATTTTGGGAAGAATGTTGAAAATAAATGAAGGGATAATTTTTAACATGTTTATATATGGAAAATATTTTCAGAATGTTTTTGAACTTTTGCATAAATCAAATATTGAAATTATATGCAAACAACAGTTTGAAAGAATTTTTGAGAAAAATAAAAAAAATATAATTTTCTAGAAAATTTACACAAGAAACCATACTATGTTAGGAGCTTCCACAACATAAATTTTGGTGCCTGTTTGCTTAGTTAAAAATTTAAAAAACCAATTAGCCTTTCTAGAAAATTCAAAACATATTCTTGAATTTCCCGCCGAACCTTTGGGTCAAAACCCAACTTGGCCCACTTCGCTTGCGCTCGCTCCAGCCCATGCCAGCGCCCCACTCCCCTCTCGCTGACAAGCTGGCACCACCTGCCAGGACCCTTCGTCCACCTTGCCTTCGTCTCAGTGTGCCAGCGCGCCGCGCCCATGCCAGCTCTACCCGTTGGTTTTGATCGCCGCCCACCGTTTTGCGACCTCACCTGCTTCCGTCGCCTCCTCCTGCACTCGCCCATGCTAGCAACTCACCTATCGCCTCCTTTTCCCCCGCGGGGTGGAGACGCCAGAGCGCGCCCGCAGGTCTCTCATGCACTGACGTTCTTCTTGGGCTAAACCTTGCTGTACTTAAGCCCCAACCGTTCCATCTTCTTCGTCAGCTCGCCCCCGTTCTATTTTTGTAATATCCCAAAGTTCTGTTACTAAAATTAAATAAATTAATACAATTATTATTTTATTAGATTTCTGAAATTTTAAAAGAGTTTCTTGGTTTGTCTTGAATTTTAAATTTATAAAATAAAATCTAATTAATTTCCTTGAATATTCTGGATTTAAAAAGGTTTTTTTTACTATATTCTAGAAATCAAAACTAATTTATGTGCAAAAAATTAAAACTAACTTTAAGTTGGAAATAATTTTATTAAGCTCAAAATAATTCAAGGAATTTATGTGATTTTTTCAGAATTTTTTTTAACTCTATTTGTTATTTTCTAAAAGGTTTTTTGATTTGTTGCAATGTCTGAAAATAAAAAATAAATTAAAACCCCCGAATTTCCGTTGGGCCGAAATCCATCTTCCCCGACCCATTTCTCCTTATTCTGCCTAGCCCAACAACTTCCCGCGCCCTACCCAACCACTTCGCCTCTTGTTCTCACCGCCACACGGGCCCTAAGCGTCAGCATCTCCCGCCTCACTCTCTTCCTCTCTCTCACCGCCAAGCGGGTCACACCTGTCAGCCACCTCCATCTCCTTCCTCATTTTTTCTTCCTCCACTTCCTCCAGCCACCACACCCGACTGCCATTGGCGTCGCACGAAGCTCTTCAAAGCCACAATTTTCCTCCCCTAACTTTGTGCTATCCTAACATCATTCAATCGTCCAGCTCGTCTCACAGAACATAGTTGACTTCGAGACTAGTCACTGTCACGGGCAGTCCAGAGACAAGGGGAAGGGATCAATTGGCCTCTAGGACTGATCGATTTCGTTCCAATCAACATTTTTTCGGATTCCAAAAAGGCTTACATGTATCGTAGGTCTATTTCTGTTTGTTGATTCGTGCATGTTGGCGTTTATAATGTATGTAACCAACCCAGCGCGCTATGTATTTCGCAATTAAATTATGACGTCTTCTGAACTTAAATCTTTTTCCAAAATATTTCGACTATTAAATATTATGTAATCTTTTTCCGAAGGAATCGGTTACACAAACAACACAATCGGGACAACAACGCACATGGCAACCCTAAACCCAATTATTTTTTCATTTCGCTCGAAGGGGCTATTTGTGTTATTGTGTCGCCGAACCCGCGTTCCAAATTGCGTTGTCGATCTCGCATTCTTTGTTTCATATTTCGTTATCTTCTCAAATTTTGGATTACGAACTACGTGGACACTTGAAGGTATTACAAAAAAAACTTTGTGAAATACACTAAATATTTAGGCCGAAATCTATATACACAAAATAAATCAATTGGCGACATGGATGCTTGAACAGGTGAAATGCTCTTATCGCTAGTTCAATTGGTGATAGAAATCTCTCCACACTGATCCCTGTCGCCAATTAGAACGGTGACATGCACCTATTTTTGTAATTATTTTTTACTATTTTTTGTAATTATATTTTAAATTAATATTATTTTTTAAAAATTCATTATCTGGATGGGGAAACCAAAAAAATAGATTCTAATACAAATACGTGCTATAATCGAATTATGGAATAGCCCACCAAATAAATTGAACATAATTGGATATATGCCACTACAAAACATGACACTCCGAAATATGCTACACGGAATCTTGAAACTAGATATATGTCACTTTTGCCCTATGCGCTTCTTCTTCCCCCCTTCCCACCACCGGCATCCTCCTTCCCCCACTGCCAGCCCGCTTCTCCTCTGTCGACGGCATCCGCTGCGTCTACGCTTCTCCTAGGAGCTCTTCTTCTTCCTCCGTTCCCCACAGTCAAATTGCCGACCGCGGAGACCGAGATCACCCCTCCTAGGAGCTCTTCTTCTTCCTCCCTTCCCAACCACCGGCCAAATCGTCCACCGCGAGGAAGGCCAAGACTAACGCGGAGGACGAGCTCGACAAGATCGCCGTGAGATGTTGTGTGTAAAGTCGCGTAAGCGCTAACGCAGAGCGGTGAAGAAGAAGCCTAATGCATGCAAGAAAGCTATCAAGGAAATATTGGAGGAGATGTGTGAGGACCCCGGAATATTGGAGGTTTATACCAAATTAATAATCATACCAAAAGTAAATTTTTTTAATCAAGAACAATCAAGTCTCAATTAAAAATTATACTAGAAGCACAATTATTAACAAGGTAGAAATCCAATATTCAGGTTCCCGGATATGCCTCTCATGTTAGCTCCCAGGATGAGCTGCTAACATAGACATATCCTTACAACATTATATCACAAGCATACATGTTTGGAATACATTAATAAAAATTTACAACTTAAACATTAAGAGTAAACCAAAAATGGTGATGCTGGCTTGGCTTGACCTGGTGATTTGCCCTTGGCCTTTGCTTTGGTTGGCTTGTTCTTGATTTCCTTCGGTGGTCGTCCGCGGTTCAGAGGCTACCGTCAGCTTCGCCTTGGTTCTCCACTCCTCCCGACTCTGCTCCTTCCTCCTCCTGCTTCCTCTGGCCTCCTGCCTGGCTTTCTTCTGGCCGAGGGAAAGAAGTGGGGAGGGGAATGCTTCTGAGAAGAAATGGGAAATGGGGGGTGCGGCTGAGGGGGATTGGGAAGGGGAAATGGCTGTTGGGGAGGAAATGGGGAATGGAGGGATGCTCTGTGTGCTTGCTCGGCCAGGGGGATGAACCGGCGAGAGAAGGCTATGGAAATGGGTTGTGCTGTCGCCCGGTGCTTTGCTGTGCTCTGCTCTTGTTTGCCTTCGGTGGTTCCCTGGCTGGTGCTTGGTTGGTGAGGTGCATGTGCTGTCATTGCAATTTGCTAATGACGCTCATGCATTTGTGTTTATCCGAATGGATCCTTAAGATATTTTTGGGCTGGGCATTTTTGGTCCATTGTTAGCAATTCATTATGCAAGGGATTTGCGACAGTTGAGGCAATTCAGTGTATATGGGTGTTGGATTTCCCTAAACGCCGAATGATGAGAACCTACGGAAATAAGACGGTGCCGATTTACTTAGGTTAGTCTAGGTATCATGGGTGTCCCGGTGCCGACTAATCTGGGTTAGCCTAGGTGACTTGAAAAACCAAGATGCTGGTTAACTTAGGTTGGTGCAGGTAGTCTCGATACTCAAGGTACCGACTAATTTAGGTAGATCTGGGAACCGTGATGATTCCTATGGTACACTGACGGTAATTTATTTTATGCTAACTCTATTATATTACTTTAGGAACAACTAATTGTTTTTTTTTGACTGATTGGCGGACTATGGAGCTGCAATTGGTGTTTCGGATTGGGTCGAGGAAGATGGTTTGGCTGGACAATAATGGATGGCAAGATTTCAAGGAAGGCTTTTGGCGACAAGGAAAGCAAGTTTTATTTTAACATTTTGTAAATTACTCAAAGTTGTAAAACATAATCTAAGCTGATGTAAATAAATTCTTGTTTTACTTGTATTGAGAAGATTTTTATTCATGATAAACATTGTAAAGTTTAATTAAATTATTTTCTAGAGAATTTTATAAATATATATTGTTGTCTCTCTTTGGAACTGTGATTGGAGTTACATATTAGACTTTGATTAGGATATTTACAAATGCAAAAATTTATGCAAATGCTTCAGAAATAACAAATATAATATAAAATGCATATAATTACTATTTATTAAAATTGGGACTGTTACAAGATGGAAATGGTGGAGTGGTGGCGAAGGCACGTGAGGATGCGAAGGCCGAGCTCGAGGACGATGTGTGCGTGGAGGAGCCGAACACGAAGGATATGGCGATGGAGGAGGACTCCCGTGGGAAGGGAGGAAGAAGATTTCCTAAGAGGGGTAAAAGTGTCTTAAAGTTGTATATATCATAGCAAATATGTTTTATTGTAGCGTATATCCAATTTTAGAATTATGGGTGACATCCAGAAGCGCTATATTATAAAATGATATATATCCAATTTTATCAAATAAATAAAATAAAAGAAAGCGAGAAACAATTAAGGAATGGAAAACAAGCCAACTCAATCGTGCTTCGTGCAGGCTGGATTGACTCCTCCAACCCAACCTCGATCCCCACCCGCCGCCGCCCGGTTCCTCCCTTCCTCTCGTCGAGAAATCTCCGGGCGTCTGCTTTCTCCCAAGGTTCGATCTTGCTCCGTATCCTGATTCGTGTTCCGTCGATGCTCGCCGTAACCGCAGAACGCTTCTTCATCCCGTCGGGTGGGTGGGTGGGGGATTTCTTGAATCTGTTCTTGGTGGAAATCTTGGGCGTGCGAAAGGTGCGGTGGGTTTGCCTGGTTCGGTTGGGTCTGTTTCCTCTGGTTATTGGTGGATGCGAGCAGTGTTAGATTTGCGCGGAATCGTTCGTGAGAGGTCTTGAGCTGATTCTGCTGCTAACTGAGTAGGTTCGAGAAAGGAAGGCCTTGTCTTTCGTGGCTCCTGGCCTACTAGCAACAAGGTGATGCTGCTGCTCTAGTCGCATACAGATGTCTGATGAATTGTATCCATGTTCGTTGAGTTCTTTTTTTCCCTACTCTAGTCCATCGTTACCCGTGTGGAAGGCAAAAACTTGCAATTTCTTCAGGTTCTTTTGACCTACCATGGGGATATCCTTGGCTGCTTGAACAGACGAAGCCCGCAATCGAGTCTTAGAGATGTTACAATCTGCGCCACCTCCAAATCTTATCTAGGTTGCAAGTGAATTAGAGATAAGCCCATAACAACATGCTTGTGTCTTAGAAGGGTCAGCTGGGACATTTGGGGTTTTCTCTGCAAGAGATTTAGCTAGTTATTTTGATTGATGAAATTTGGTGTTGCAACTAATATCCGGAGTTCCAGCTGAAATTCTTGACATGTTTTGACACGTGACATAATCCTTTGCCAACAGTGTTATTGATTTATTATACAATCGCGACTTGGATGTTGAATTCCAAATGAGATTTCATGCAAGTTGCGATCCACTACCATTTATGCTGATGTACCAATGCTAGCAGTAAGGGGACACCAATTGAGGTTATCTTCTTTGCCTGCTGGTGTGCTGCACACATTGGGGGCGTGGGGGTTTGCAAATGAGCATATGGGGTTGGCTCTGTTTGCTGCTAGTTTCAAAAATATGCCTTTGTGTTACAAACTGGAAAGCGACAATTATTCCTTCATGACAAGTAAACCCCCAAACGAATGAATGAATTCATAATGGCATTGCGTAGACTGCCAGGTATAAGATGTAACAATACAATATAACGATATCTGCACCAACCTTCGCCCCTTTGGATTTCTTACATCTAATGTTGAGTTTTTGGTGTTCATGTTAGGTTTTTTTGCATGGCAGATGATAGCAAGGTCACTGAAGGGTCATCTGCGGCTGATGAATGGGATATGCTGTCTCTGACTTCATCAGTATACACTGCCCCCCTATTCGGAAGAGGATTTGATTCAGTTTATGTACCTGAATATGGGAACGTGAGTAATAGTCAGCAAGGCCCATATCCTGGATTATTTACGTCAGATGACTTTGTGTTCCCTCCAAGTGAACATGAGAATTTGCCAATAGAATCTGAGCCGGATGAATTGAATACTAACAACGATGGTCAGGAAGGTAGTTGTGCTGTGAATTTCGTTGGGTGTAATGAACTACCCAAAGAAGTTGATGACAGGAGTGATGAAAATCTGTCTGTCGGCAATGACTTGCTTTCTGCCAATGAAACTACTAGCTCTATTTTAAAACCCCCTGAAATACATCCTGGTCAAGAGAAAGACAATACAAACTGTAAGTCTGATCTTCCTTGTGAAGCATGGTGGAAAAGGAAATCGATGTATCTATGTCACCATATAAAGGGAGTGACTACAGTCTGCTCCATTGTGGCAGCTGGTGCTTTGGTGGGCTTTGCCATAATGGGTCAGAGGTGGCAGCAGGACAAATGGCACCTTCATCAATTTCAGTTGAGTGTCAGCGGTGAGGTATGCTATCTAACCTTTATCTGAAGTAGCTTTGCTAAGAGTGCTTTCAGTATTTCCATTGGTCATTGTTTTTCTTGTCTGTTTGTTATTTATTTGAAAGGCTTGGTAAATCATGCCAAAATATATAATATCCCTCCTCCCTTATGCGTTATGGAACATTCCAATTACAAAAAGGTACATGAAAGTTTAATGCATCCTGTTTGTGATTAAAAGTGCTTCCTATGTGATTTAACTTTGAGAATTTTTACTAAAGAAAATGGAAGTCTCATGCATGTGTATCACACCTTTAATAAAAGTTGGCTATGCATATAATATTGGACCTAGTTTTCATGGTGTTTTGATCAATATGGTTGTCAGCATGGTGTTCTACTTTTAGTTGTAAATAAGTCCTTAGTTCTGAATCTGATTGTGTAAGATATGCTCTTCCTGAGTTAATTATTCTTTTTTTGACTAAATTCATGAAGTTCCTAGAACACATGTTGGCTGTTATTGTTTTGGCCCCGAGGACTTCTACTTTTTCCCTAAACTGCTTGAAGGAGATGTGTTACTTCGCCACATGTTGGTTTCTGTTAGACTAGACGCTATATACTCATTCTAACCTTTTCGCTTAAATCATAGTAGTTCATTTACTGTACCCTCAATCCTGCTGTTGCAAAGTAGCTACATGTGTCCCTCTCTCCAGGATTGGGCTTTTTATTGAGCAGGTCTTTTCGCTTAAATCATAGTAGTTCATTTACTGTACCCTCAATCCTGATGTTGTAAAGTAGCCACATGTGTCCCTCTCTCCAGGATTGGGCTTTTTATTGAGCAAGTATTTGATACAAGCTGGACTAACATTTAAGCAAATCAATTATGTGCTGGTAACCGTATGTTTCACTGATGTTAGCACTGTTTGACAGAGCATGAATCGAATCATTGGATTATTCAGCCGTTGGAAGGATGGACTTGCCGGGACTAGTCAGCAGCTAAGGTCTCTGCTGCCCACTCGTGTACTCCCTCAACAGCAGCTGAGCGCTTGAGTGAAACAGGTGGCAAATTTTGGTGAGATATTGCATTTTCTTTGTTGCTGATATTGTTTTGAGATAGCAAATTCTTTCTTGTACTAGTACAACCTTTGATTTTTATCCTTGTGTATATTTGTGGTCGAGAGCTTTTCATGGTACGGAAACACTATTATTTGTAGCCCGTAGTAACAGTAAAATACACGAAAACAACACATGTGAACCGCAACCATCTGTACCTGCGGTCTTGGTACGAACTTGACTATCCTTTCATCCTGTCTAGACCGCACGCTTGATTTGGCACATATATTAATTACTATTGGAGGTACTTTCAGTTTGTTCATGCTGGTTAAGTGGTTATGTTAACAGCATTCTGTCATGCCCGGTTTGTTGAATATTTTTCGTCATCTCCGCATAAATAGCTACGTTCAGTGTTGTACGGCGGACATTGGCCGCTGCTCGCGCTCGCACGTCCTGTGTGTTAAGAGTATTGTATATTCTTAAGAGTATTGTATATTCTATATTTCTCTCTTAATCTGTCTTGTAGCCCATGTGGCCCTTGTAGCCCATGAGGCCCATGTATCTTCTATATATATCCCTTCATGAATGAATAAGATGCATAGTTGTGAATAATCTTAACATGGTATCAGAGCAAGGTTTATCCAAACCCTAACCCTAATCCTATCGCCGCTAGCGTCTTCATCCAGAGGCGTAAAGGTTGCATTCGAGCCGCCGGTCGGAGACGACGCCATCGCGGTTGGTGGTCGCGCCGTCTCCGCCTCTTCATCGCCCGCGCCTGGAACGACGCCATCGCCTCCTGAAGCTTGGTGGTCGCGCCGTCTCCGTCTCTTCATCGCCATACCGAACGACGCCGCCGCTTCTTCCTTCCATCGCGACGCTGTCGCTTCTTCCTTCTCATCGCCTCGCAGACGCTCGAGATCATCCGCGTCTCTCTTCCTTCCATCGCCCGCGCTCGAGCTTGGTGGTCGCGCCGCTCTCGCCTCTTCATCGCCTGTGCCTTTGCTCGAGCTTGAGGTCGCGCTGCTCCGCCAAATCATCCGCAATCGCCCGAGCTCGAGGTCGCGCTGCTCTGCCGCCTCCATCGCCGCGCTGGAGCCGGAAGCCGCATAATCGCCGAGCTCGAGGTCGCGCTGCTCTGCCTCCTCCATCGCCTCGAGCCTCTCCTCTCAATCGCCGCTGCGCTGGGAGAGTCTCTCGCCTCCTCCATTGCCGCGCTGGAGCCGGAGGTCGCGCTGCCTCTCGCCTCCTCCATTGCCGCGCTCGAGCCGGAGGCCTTTCTCAATCACCGCCGCGCTGGAGTCGGTCTCTCCTCCTCCATTGCCGCGCTCGAGCCGGAGGTCGCGCTGCTCTGCCTCCTCCATTGCCGCGCTCGAGCCGAGGCCTCTGCCGATCAAGATCTTCGCTTCTTGTTCTCGCTTTCGACCGCTTCAGATTCTATCCTCAAGATTCTATCCTCAAGATTCTATCCATCGATTAGCACCGCCGCTTCGCTGGTATCTCTATTCATCGGATTAGTACTGCTGATCTGCTACTATTGCTACTGTGACTGTGATTGGTATTGTTGTGTGGTATGGCTAAGTCCGACTCGATGTTTGTGGGCGCTTCATCTCTAGTGTTTACGATATCAAGCTCGATGGGTTGAATTACCGAGCATGGGCTTTCTCGACCAAGACTACTCTTAGGGTTATGGTTTGGCCTCTCATTTGACTGATGATCCTCCTGATCCGAAGACCGTTGATGCCGAGTGTTTAAAGGCTTGGCATAAAGAAGATGATCGTGTCATGACCAGGCATTGTCTTTGAGTGTTGATGTTTCTCTGCGATGAGTCTTGAGTATCATACTTCAGCCAAGCAAATGTGGACATACTTTGAGAAGAGATATGTTCAGTCCAGTGGTGCTCTTCGCTTCACATTGCTCAAGAACATTCATAGTCTTCAGCAGCAGCCTGATCAGTCAGTGGAGGAGTATTACAGTGCTTTCACTCACATCACCGGTCCTCTAGAGTCTATGACATCAAGGTCAGCTGTTGCTGTCGGTCCTTGTCTTTGCTAAAGATGAGTATGCTCACAGACGCTCATGTATCGGGCCAGTGATGGGGCTTGATCGGAGTTTGAGCTCGTTTCGTACTCGGTTGCTCAACTATCCCACTCCACCGACTTTGATCATGCGCGCTCTCTCTAGTCCGATTGCAGAGAGACGCGTCTTCATTCTCTTATGCCTGTCTCAGGATCCTCACCACATGCTGTTCTGAGTCTCTCACAGCGGTCTGGATCTACCAGAGCGACACCCACAGGAGTGTTGGTTTGTTCCCATTGCAAGAGGACAGGTCATCATGTTGACAAATGTTTCAAGTTACATCCAGATCAGCTTATTGCCTATCGTGCTAGACAGCCATTTGACCGTCGTCGTGGAGCACCTACTGGGCCTTCCAGAGCACTCACTGGAGCAGTCACTGCTGACACATCCACATCTACTGTGACTTCTGGATCAGTGTCTGCTATGACATCAGTTGCACCTTCTGCTTCTAGTGCTGCTCATCCTTGGATTCTGGATTCAGGTGCTTCGTTTCATGTCACATCTGACAGCTCTCAGCTTGTTGCTCGTAGGCCCTTGACTGATGCAACCTATGTTCACACTGCTGATGGTACACCTTGCCCTATTACCCATCAGGGCATTCTCTCTACATCTTGCTTCTCTGTTCCTGATGTGTCTTTTGTTCCTCAGCTATCTATGAATCTTCTTTCTGTTGGTCAACTAACTGATATGAACTGTTTCATTGGATTTGATGATTCTTCTTGTTTCATTCGTGATCGCGGAAGCGTAAGAGTGATTGTTACGCCATCGCCATAGAGGCTCTCCCGCCTCTATGTCTTGGACATCTTACATCTTCCTTCCACCAAGACGTCAAGGCCTTGGTGTCTTCGCTATGTCTTCATCTCGCCTCTGTTGGGTCTTCCTTCAAGAAGTGGCATCATCGACTTGGTCATCTTTGTGGAGCTCGCCTCCACTTTAGTTCACCAGGTTCCTTAGGTCATGTCACTGTTGAGTCTAGTTTTCATTGTACTGGTTGTAAGTTGGGAAAACAACTACAACTTCCATATCCCAGTAGTACCTCTCAGTCTTCTGATCTTTTTGATTTGGTGCATTCAGATGTATGGGGTCCATCTCCTTTTGCTTCGAAGGGTGGTCATAGTTATTATGTCATATTTGTTGATGATCACTCGATATACTTGGATCTATTTTATGAAACATCGTTCTCGCTTGATTTCCATTTATCGCCTTTTGCTAAGATGGTTCATACGCTTTCTTCTTCTATTCGTGTTTTCCGCTCGACTGGAGGCGAGTATCTTTCCTCACCTTTCGCCGCTTTCTTTCTTCCGAGGTACTCTTCCTCGCTCTCGTGTCCCTGCTCATGCTCGAAATGGTGTTGCGAGCGCAAGCAAAATCACATCATCGAGACCGCCGCACTCTTCTCATTTCCTCCTTTGTCCCCTCTCACTTCTGGGGGGAAGCGGTCTCTACAGCAGTCTATCTTATTAACCGTCAGCCCTCTTCTAAGCTTCAGGGCAAGTGTCCTGGTGAGGTCCTGTACAGAGCACCTGCTCACTATTCTCATCTTCGCGTTTTTGGTTGTGTCTGCTATGTCCTTCTAGCACCTCGTGAGCGCACAAAGTCGAGCCCTCGCCGCTTGAGTGTGTTTTTAAGTTACTGATCCGAGCATAAGGGTTATCGCTATGATCCTCAAAGACGTCGCATTCGCATCTCTCGTGATGTGACTTTTGATGAGGGACGTCCTTTCTTTCATCATTCCTCTCCACATCCCACTTCTTCTTCCACAAATTCTACTTCTTTTTTGTGTCTACCTCCCATTCATTCTCCAGATACACCTTCTCCAGATACACCTTCTCCACCAGTTTCACCTTCTCGTGTACCTTCTCCACCAGCTCCACCAGTTTCTAACACTTCCACTCTTCCCTTCCACTATAGTCGCCGACAGAGAGTTCCTTCGACATCATTATCCTCTCCTCACTGATCCTCCGGCCAAGACCATCGACTCGACGATCGTTCTACTACAACACGATATGCCCTACGTGATCGTTCTTCTATTCAGGCACCAGAGAGATGGGGTTTTTCTCGTGCAGTCAGATGTCGAGCCGAGTACCTATCGAGAGGTCGGTGTACCCGAGTGGCGCTTGGCTATGACAGAGGAGCTCACAAGATTAGAGTGCACGGGCACTTGGGATTTTGTTCCGCCACCGTCTGAGTCGCTCCTATCACTTGCAAGTGGGTGTACAAAATAAAGAGCAAATCGATGGGTCAAGAGAGCGATACAAGACTCGCCTTGTTGCAAGAGGTTTTCAGCAGCTTATGGTCGAGATTATGATGAGACTTTTGCTCCAGCTTGCTCATATGACCACAAATTGCACTTTTATTGCAGCTGCGGCGAAGACGCACATGGACTATATCTCGATGGATGTCAAGAATGCTTTTCTTCACGGTGATCTACATGAGGAGGTCTATATGCACCACCTCCGTGAGTTGAGGCTCCTACAGTGCTATGTTTGTCGCCTTAGGCGTGCTCTATATGGTCTCAAGCGGCTCCTCGCTACCGGTTCGAGCGTTCGATTCGTGATTCGAGTGGTTTCACTTCGAGTGAGCATGACCGCGCCTATTTGTTCACACTTCTCGGCGAGTCGCACCTTGCCGCTTCTGTATGTAGATGATATGTTGATCACGGGAGATGACATGGACCACGTGGTTTTTGTCAAGAAGAAATTGAGTGAACAATTTATGATGTCCGATTTGGGAAAATTGAGCTATTTTCTAGGAATTGAGGTTCATTCTGATGGTGATGGCTACTATCTCACAAGATCGCTATGTTCAGGATCTACTTGCTCGATCTGGGATGACTGATACTCGTACTGCTGCCACACCCATGGAGCTTCACTTGCAGCTTCGACCTACAGACGGTGTACCCCTGACAGATTCTTCTCGCTATCGTCAGCTTGTTGGGAGCCTTGTCCATCTCACAGTAACCCAGCCAGACATTGCTCATGCTGTTCATGTGCTCACCAGCTTGTCGCTGCTCCCACCTCGCCACTATAGTCATGTTCTTCGTATCGCGATACTTGAGAGGAACTGCGTCCGACGCCTATTCTATGCGGCCGAGTCACTCGGCCCACGCTTACTCGACTCTACTTGGGCGAGTGATCCCGCCGATCGCCGATCCACATCGCGGCTATTGTATCTCTCTTGGTACTTCGCTTATTGCTTGAAGTCCAAGAAGCGATCATGCGTGTCACGCTCTAGTGCGAGGCGAGCTCCGAGCACTTGCCGCTACAACATCGTAGATCATTTGGCTTCATGGCTCTTGACCGATCTTGGTGTCTTTTGTGACAATCCTACCCCTCTCTTTTGTGACAATACAAGTGCCATTCAAATTGCCAATGATCCGGTCAAGCATGAGCTGACAAAACACATTGGTGTTGATGCATCCTTCACGCGATCTCATTGTCAGCAGTTGACCATCACCCTCAAGTATATTCCCTCAGAGCTCCAAGTTGCAGATTTCTTCACTAAAGCTCAGACTAGAGAACATCATCGACTTCATCTACTCAAACTCAGTGCATCAGATCCTCCTGATCCACCTTGAGTTTGAAGGGGGGTGTTAAGAGTATTGTATATTCTTAAGAGTATTGTATATTCTATATTTCTCTCTTAATCTCTCTTGTAGCCCATGTGGCCCTTGTAGCCCATGAGGCCCATGTATCTTCTATATATATCCCTTCATGAATGAATAAGATGCATAGTTGTGAATAATCTTAACACTGTGTTGGCCATGGCCGATAAAGCACCGGCTAGATTCTGGTCCTGCGCCCGTCTCTGCTAATGTCCTCCTGCTTAGGGTCCGCCGCTGCTAGTCACTCATGGCAACAGCTCAATAGTGGTTAAATCACCCTTGAATTGTCATGCACTTTGTAGTTAATGGAAATATTATGTACTGTATGTATGGATTAAGTTCTTACACGGTGTCCCCTTCCCTTGTTTCGTTGTTTTAGAATTTCTACTAAGCAATCAACCTGAATTATGAGCAAAATTTCATAAGAACCTTGAAAAGATGTACATGGAGCAATATGAGTGCTTAATGCATCTAGGATGTTTACATACTCCAAAATGATTCATTTTATTAGTTCATTGAGCCTATTATTAGTTTGTTGAGTGACGCAACGAACAAAAAACTAATTAAAACGCGAGAAATTGAACCTATTATTATTTTGTTGAGTGACACAATACAGCGAGCCATCGAGTGCCCAGACTCTCTCTCCAACTCAATTGTTCGTAGATCTCATCCCTGAGGATGCATCTACCTCCACAGTCTCCATGGCATATAAATGTCCTTTTAGATCCCTAAAACGCTCAAGTTTAGAAATATAAAGGCGTACCTACAACTTTGCTATACAAAAAGCAGTCTAGTGAAAAACGGCCTATTAGTCCTCGGCTATGGGTAATTTCCCAATTAATCAGCCTTTTCCGTTCAAGTGTAAATACATTTTATATGTAAGTTAAAATTCTTTAGTACTCTATAAAATATTGTGCAATGATGTGCACAATACGTATCATATAAATGAAGTATAAACTACGTAACAAAGGGCCCGTTTGAAATAAAGGAATTTGGTAGGATTTTCAAAGGAAATGGCTCAATTCTCGCAGGATTTAGAAAAAAAATTTCCACATTCTAAATCGTGCCTATGTAGTCTATATATAATGATAGCTTATTATAATATTGATGAATAAATTATTGTTAGTTAATTCTAAATGTAAATGAATGTGTTATTATGAAAACCACAAAAGAATTTGGGTTACACACTTGCAAGTAGTCTTTTAACACTTTCAACTAGTCTCTAAAACACATGTAAGTCGTTGAACATATACAAGTAGCCCTTAAATAATATGAAAAAGGTATACCTGATGAGTTTTTTAAGTTCAACTAATTTTAACTCTAAACTATGAAATCGTCTGCTATCCACTCCTCAACTGCCGGAATCGTCTAAAGCCCCCAGTACTGTGTCACAGACATGGCAGTGGTTTTCATATGGTTTTGTGATTACCCTAGTGGTAATGATAGGAGGCGTCACACTCTGCTCCTTAGTCACCACGAACCCGGGTCGAGTCGAGGAACGGGTGATACGACATAAATTATAGGAATTCTAATTTATACACAATTTGACCCAATTTTTCACGGTATAATTATGCAGCAGCAATCAAATAGCAGCACCCCTTCACTTCCTTTGGTCAAATACAAGAACATCAAGCAAACAATCAGATTGATATGTGTGTCCACCTGCTCTTGCTCTCGGCCAAGAACGGCAGCGACTAGTATTGCAGATAGACATAGATGAATCTGGAAGTCAACGATACCACTCGAACGAAGTAGTATATCTCAACACGATCAGCTTGTGAAATTGGTCACCCACGAACACAACTCAAATAAAAAAATTCCTTGTGCTGCTGCTTCCATGTCTTACGCGTGCCGCTGGCTCAAGAGTTGCATGCATGCTAGTCGGCCCACTATCGAAAGATCCACCAGACTATATTCTTTTCTCTTTTCCATCCATTGCACTAAGACAAGATACAACCTCGGTTTGTGAGTTGGAGACCTCTTCCTTTTTGTTTATTTATGTTCCGCTGCTACTTACTTACTCTCTTTAACACATTGGTCCATCGGCCTGTTCTGTGAAAACCTGGCTCTAAGGTCTATTTATGTTTGTTTCTGTAATAATTAAGTATTCTTTTACTTATACGCTTGTATGGATGTAATATTCGCCGATAATTGTACTGTGTGAGCTAGCTGCTGATCATAGGACTAGCTCAATACAATGAGGGTCTAGATACAATTCCGACCCGACATTTTAGCACATTCCTTTCTTCCTATCAACAAACTTGACAAACAAACACACCTGATGTGTTGGGCCTTCAATCCAGTGAGATAGTAGTGGTACTACTTGCTTTGTCAGAAAGCAAAAAAAAAAAAAAGTGGTTGGTGGAGTAGTGGGCTTATGATTCGAACCACCATAATTCAAATCTTGCCTATAGCTACACACACGGAAAGTTTATCTTAGTCGGAAAGTGTGTGCCTACACACTCTCTGAGATCACGTATATATCCATGCCATCTGAAATTCTAGGCATGTGCTAGGGAGCTCACTCATCTGTTGTAATTAAAAGAAAAAAAAAGGGTGCGAATATCGACAATTATATTGCCGTCTACCCGCACAGCTTGTGGATTCAACAACAAATATAGTTGGAACATCACCGTTGGAATCCTACCGATTGAAATCAATAGTAAATGGATGTTATTTATCAGTCGCATGATTCTTTTTTTTTAAAAAAAAAAATAGACCAAATTTTTTTACTCATTCTGGTGGTAGTGGCATTGTCAGCATTATTATTATTAGATGGTCATCACTACACCATGGCACATGTTTACCGACACCAACGCGTTCTTTCATATTGTTGTTAGAGGTGTCACTACCAATGGATAAAACTTGTTATTAGATTGCCGTTCTTGGATATGCCATTAGCCATAGCTGATAAGTGATAAGTGCTAGTACATGCGCTAGGTTAAAGTGCAATAAAAATAAAGGTCGATCGGTCTGTCCGGGTGATCAGTGCAGTGACAAAAACAAGTGTACTAGTTAAGAAAGTAATTGGATCTTCTTTCTGTGTGGATCAGACGACGATCGACATTTGTCACATCAGATCGAAAGCAACAGTCGCAAAACACTGAAACCACTGTCTCTTTTTATTGATGGTACACACAACTGAGTACATAGCAGTAGGTAATGCAAAAAAAAGAAAAGAAAAAAGAAGTACATAGCAGTAGCACACACCCAGTCTAATATTATTGGATCATAGCCAAGAGATAGGTCGAACGCATGCAAGCATTCTATCAGTTCTCGGGCATGCCCGTGCCAATGGCCGGCGAATTTGGCGGTGGGTTCGGCTTCGGCGGATCTGGCTGGGCTTTGGGCGCCGGCTTAGGTTCAGGCTGCGGCTTGGGGTTAGGGCTTGGGTCTGGCTGTGGTGTGGGCTTTGGGTTTGGCTTGGGGTCTGGTTGTGGGTCAGGTTTCGGGTCAGGCTGTGGCGCGGGCTTTGGGTCAGGTTGCGGTGAGGGTTTCGGTCAGCCGTGGTCCGGCTGGGGTTTCGCCGCTGGTCGTTGTTCGTGAGGGTTTCGTTAGGCCGTGGGTCCGGCTGGGGTTTCGCCGCGGTCGCTGTGGTGCGGGCTTTGGGTCAGGTTGCGGTGAGGGTTTCGGGTCAGGCTGTGGGTCTGGCTGGGGTTTCGGCTGCGGGTCAGGTTGCGGTGAGGGTTTCGGGTTAGGCTGTGGGTCTGGCTGGGGTTTCGGCTGCGGGTCAGGTTGTGGAGTGGGTTTCGGGTCAGGCTGAGGGTCTGGTTGGGGTGTTGGGTTGGGTTCAGGCTTAGGGTTTGGTTGTGGGTCCGGCTGTGGGTTAGGTTGTGGTGTGGGTTTCGGGTCAGGTTGAGGGTTCGGCTTCGGAGTCGGCTCAGTGTCAGGCTTAGGGTCAATGACCCTTCCATCGGCAAGGCCAGGAACATGGGCGGCCAGTGCAATGACAAGTGCCAAGCAGAAACACAGCGAGAGGAGAGACCTCATCGTTGCCGCTCACTCGACGATCACCTGCTAGCTAGTTTGTTCGTGTCACGGAGATCACAATACAAGCTGTGGTATAGCTTGTGTGCACAAATGGCAGGTAAGTTCCAGGGGATTTATAGCCACGGCGAGCCAACCAACGCTGGACGCGTGCGCGTCACCCCCTTTTTGTGTGATATTTGCAGCGTCACTAGCGATCAACCCCCTTTTTTTTGTGTGTAACTTTGCGCCCACCAGCCAAAAGTGGATCGATCAGGAAATTAAGAGCAAGGACTTGGCCGTAAAACAACACTCGTGCCAAGTCATGGCAGGTAATAAGTGGAGAAACACTTTTTTTTTAAAAAAAAAAATGCATGCAGTAGCTCGAACTTGTGACTGATCATATCCAACTTTGCCAAGACACGCTTGCATATATCCATATGCAGAACTCCTCCGGTAATCTTTCTTCTTCTTCTTCTTTTTTTCACCTGTGATGTCCTAAGTACGTAGGAGCTGAGCAGTAGCCAGCAGTAGTGCTGATATGCTTTGGGATGGAAGAAGCTTTGCAACTTGTTCCTTTTCGAAAGCCGGAGTACTGCATAGCATGCAAGCACAAGCACGCCGTGTGGATCAACAGGACGACGGGGGGTGCATGTGCAAGAGGACCGGGCGGCACCACTCGCCGGAGGTAAGTGGTGCGTACGCGTATCATGTGCGCGTGCGTAAAGCCCTCCTGCTTCTGTCTCCCCTCTTGCTTTCCGTCTCCTGCCCGCCCTGAAACACATGCAGTTGCATTCAACAAAACTAAACCAGAACCGGGTAACAGTGGCCACAGGATCACCAAGGCGGCAGATTGGACGGGTGTGATCTGGCCCACAAAAGTTTATTCCTCTCTTGTCGAGAAAGAGAGAACTTCATTAGCAATTCAGAACACGGATTACAATCATGAGCAATGTACTGCTGAACGCGCAATGATATTATTTCGAACATGCATGCATGCTATGTTCTCCCTAACAGTGAGAGCAGCCTAGAGGGACCTTTTTCGTGTCACACAATCTGTTGAGAACGAGGATAAGCCAGTTCGGCCTTGTGAAGGCTGAAGAACATATCTTGACCAAATTTCTCTCTTGTGAAATCCATCCGATGAGGCAAACCGTCTAGAGAGTCATACGGTCCAGCGATACGGTCAGTATTGTTGGTGATATGCCCTACAGGTAATAATAGAGGTGATTGTATCACGTGTATGTTTATGAGTTACTGAATAAGTGTCATTCTGTTCCTTGAATGCATCATCTGTTATAAAGATTATCAAGTATGTGATTTGTTGGTGATGCTTTTTGAACTTACATGATGTCGTTCTAAATGTATCTCGGTCGGATGTCACTGGTCTGAACTCCAGTGATCCTATTGATCAGCACATGTATTGATTGAAGACTATATTTCACCGGTCATGGATATAGGGATATCAAATTAATAATATGAACACATGTTAGAGAATATGGTGTTGGATTAACCCACCTTGAGATACTACTGAGATTGTTATGATTTCATGTGTCGCCAGTTGGTCTTAAGCAATGATGATGTATAATCCTTAGACCTGAGATCATCATGGTTTCCTACATGTGTAAGAGTACACTTTGGGGTTGCCAAAGGTTACTCCGTAACTGGGTAGTCATAAAGGTAGCTTCCGAATATGTTATGAAATATGCGGCAGAATGTGACTGGTCGGATATGGGATTCACCCCTCCTAACATAACATGAGAGATGTCTCTAGGCCCCCTCGATGTGGTCGGATAAAGAAAGTGCATGGTCATGCCACTGGTGGTCGAAGAGTTTGACCACATGAAGTTATCTGACACTCGATCAAGAATGTATTGAATAGTCCATGAATGACATAATATCTCACCTAGAGTTCAACCATATATCGTGAGGCAAAGGGAGAATACACAAGCTGGTCGTTCAGTTCTATCAGATACGGACTAGTCGTATGGAGATACGAGTTGGTTGTAGCCTGGTCGAACATGATCACTAAGTGGTCGAAACCTGGTCGTAAGGAGTTACGAACTGGTCAAAACTAAATATAAGTTGGACGTAGGCTGGTCGAAACCTAGTCGTAAGTAGTTACGAACTAGTCGATACTAAATAGGACCTGGTCGTAGATCATACTGTATTAAGGTTCGTCTGATGTAATTTGTGTGTATTCGGGAATTGTTATATTCAGCTAGATACCACTAACGACTCATGGTCGAAAAATATTTTCGAGTTAATAATAGAGGTGATTGTATCACGTGTATGTTTATGAGTTACTGAATAAGTGTCATTCTGTTCCTTGAATGCATCATCTGTTATAAAGATTATCAAGTATGTGATTTGTTGGTGATGCTTTTTGAACTTACATGATGTCGTTCTAAATGTATCTCGATCGGATGTCACTGGTCGGAACTCCAGTGATCCTATTGATCAGCACATGTATTGATTGAAGACTATATTTCACCGGTCATGGATATAGGGATATCAAATCAATAATATGAACACATGTTAGAGAATATGGTGTTGGATTAACCCACCTTGAGATACTACTGAGATTGTTATGATTTCATGTGTCGCCAGTTGGTCTTAAGCAATGATGATGTATAATCCTTAGACCTGAGATCAGCATGGTTTCCTACATGTGTAAGAGTACACTTTGGGGTTGCCAAAGGTTACTCCGTAACTGGGTAGTCATAAAGGTAGCTTCTGAGTATGTTATGAAATATGCGGCAGAATGTGACCGGTCGGATATGGGATTTACCTCTCCTAACATAACAGGAGAGATGTCTCTAGGCCCCCTCGATGTGGTCGGATAAAGAAAGTGCATGGTCATACCACTGGTGGTCGAAGAGTTCGACCACATGAAGTTATCTGACACTCGATCAAGAACGTATTGAACAGTCCATAAATGACATAATATCTCACCTAGAGTTCAACCATATATCGTGAGGCAAAAGGAGAATACACGAGCTGGTCGTTCAGTTCTATCAGATACAGACTAGTCGTATAGAGATACGAGCTGGTCGTAGGCTGGTCGAACATGATCACTAAGTGATCGAAACCTGGTCGTAAGGAGTTACGAACTGGTCGAGACCAAATATGAGTTGGACGTAGGTTGGTCGAAACCTAGTCGTAAGTAGTTACGAACTAGTCGAGACTAAATATGACATGGTCGTAGATCATACTGTATTAAGGTTCGTCCGATATAATTTGTATGTATTCGGGGATGGTTATATTCAGCTAGATGCCCCTAACGACTCATGGTCGAAAAATATTTCCGAGTCACAACCGAACTACACATGAACCTGCAGGGTCACACACTTAATGAGTTGGAATAAACTAGTATGGATACGATTCGTTAAACGTGCTCGGATAGGATCTGTCGCACTGTATAAGGAGATGCTTGAGGCTATTGGGGAGAAGGAAGTGGAGACAAGGATACGTGAGTTGCTCCACTAAACCTCATTCGTCATCTTCTTGAGAGAGTCTTCCCTGCGACTTGATGCTAGCACACCGGCGTACGGTGTTCCTGCGCTGGATGTGTGGATACCGTAGAGGTGCTACTGCGGTTGCTGTTGTGCTTGAGGACTGATGAGGACATACCTATTACACATTCATCGTCCACTCCAAGTGATGAGGACATCCCTGCCATTTCAACTCCTAACCCTCCTAGCACCATTGCACCAACTAGCCCTATTACTCGGGTAAGAGCTAAACTTCTTAACAAACAGGTGACTCTTCTCCTAACTGAGTTTCCATTTGATTCTCATGAGAATTGGCTACTACCTAAAGCATTTCATCTATGTGTAGTTTTATTTGACAAAGAGGAGGCATGGTTGGCCGAAATAGATGGAGAATAAGGTGAAAAACATCAAATTCAGATTCGGAATCAGCATCAAATTCGGATTCGGAATCAGCAGGACAGTCCGGATTAAAACGGTCATAACTTTCACAAACGGAGTCCAATTTAGGTGTTCTTGTGCTTGTTGGAAAGATAACTTCAAGACCAATCCAACGGATCCTCCCTCACTCTGAAATTCGTCCTGTATCAAAAGATATAATTGAAACAATGTGACGGTTGTAAAATCAGGATTTCCTTTTTTGTTTTGGAATTTTTCGGAATTGGAGTAGGACTCCTAATCCGAATTAGAGTAGGTGTAGGGCCTCTTGGACAGCCATGAGGTGGAGAAAGGGCACTATATACTGAGGGGTAGACCGCCATTATAACCTCAGACAACGTTTGAGAAAAATCAATCTACTAAAGTTTTCGAGTTTAGCTTTGCTACCAAAATTCTATAGGGAATTTGGAGTGTCTTCTTCAATCAAGATCGTTCAGCCTTTCCGCTGGGAATCGGGTGCACGATAGATCTTCGCTTGGTGGTCAGTGAAATCAACACGAGTGTGTTTTGGCGGATTAAAAAGTGTTCGTCCCTTGCACTAGCATTGGAGGATCATTACAATTCATCAAGACTCCCGTGAGTATCCATCCTACGTCGAGAAGATCGGACGACCCCGTATCAAGGACGATCCGCAACTTTACCAGGAAAGCAATTGGTTGCTGAAGGAGATGATCGGCGACGATGACGCTGGATGATCGACCGACTACGTTGGATGATCGACTGCGAGGACAATCGACTACGTCGAACGATCGACTACGACCACTACCTCGATGTGCTCTTCGTTGGACCAGGCTACTCCAACTATTTTTTCACTGCATTGCATGTCTGGTGGTAACGATCTATGATCTCTTGCTTGCATAGCATCCTGGTTTGAGTGGTAAATTTTTTGAATTGTCAGCTAGTGTAGCCTATCCGTATCCCTACAGTGGTATCAGAGCCATCCTGCATAGTTTTTGATCTAGATCGGTCGCATACGCTGGATATGTGGTAATAGTAGATTGGATCTATTACTAGTTTGGTCTGGTATCCTAGATCGGTTCATTTGGATGGAATGATCTAGGCACTAGTCGATAAGATCGATCGGGTTTCGGTGGTAGTAGATGTTGGAAATATGCCCTAGAGGCAATCATAGAGATGATAATATTTCATTATGTTCATGATTTTGATAATATGTTATCGTGTTCCTTGAATGAATCATTTGTTATAGATCAATAAGTATGTGACTTGTTGGTGGAACTCTTCAACTTATATGATGTCATTCTAAATGTATCCCTAGTCGAAGGTCACTGGTCGGAACACCAGTGACTCTATGACTAGCGCATGTATTGATTGATGACTTGGTTTCACCGGTCATGGATATAGGAATATCTAATCAATAATGTGAGCACATGTTAGAGAACATGGGGTTGGATAGACCCATCATTGAGACACTATTGAGATTGTTATGAATCTTTGTGTCATTAGTTGGTCTCAAGTAATGATGATGTATAAACCTTAGACCTGAGATCAGCATGGTTCCCTACATGTGTAATGTCACTCTTAGGGGTTGCCAAACACTACTCGTAATTGGGTAGTTATAAAGGTGGCTTTCGGGTATGCTATGAAACATGCGGAGGGATGTGACTGGTCGAGATGGGATTTGCCCCTCCTAACATAACAGGAGAGATGTCTCTGGGCCCCTCGTGGTGATCGGATAAAGAAAGTGCATGGCCATGCTACTAGTGGTCGAAGTGTCAACAACATGAAGTTATCTGACACTCGATCGAGAAAGTATTAAACAGTCCATGGATGACACCACCTCTCACCTAAAGTTCAACCAGACATCGTGAGGCAAAGGGAGAATGCATGAGTAGGTTGCTTAGTTCGATCAGTTACAGACTGGTCGTATGGAGATACGATATGGTCGTAGATTGATCGAACGTAATCACATAATGATAAGGACCTGGTCGTAAGGAGTTACGAACTGGTCAGGACCAAATACGATCTGGTCTTATGGAGATACGAATTGATCGCATGTGATGAGGACCTGGTCATCGATCATATTACATCAAGGTTCGTCGGCTATTCTATGTGTATTTGGGAATCGTTATGTGCTGCTAAGTAACCGCTAACGACTGGTGGTCAGAAAGGAGTTTCCGAGTCATAACCGATTGCACATGAACCTGTAGGGTCGCACACTTAAAGTGCTACGATCTGTTTTTTGGATGATGATCCTAATTCGTATAGGCCACAAGTTCCTAATGGACCTCAAGTTCAAGACCTATCATGGATGCCTATATAAAGAGGGGCGATGGCATGGGGTCAGGAGCAGGATGTTCATTGAAGAACTCCCGAAATCCTAATAGCCACGCCTTCTCAACCACGCTGCCAGTGCTAGCACTCCAGCGCGTGGTGATCCTGCCCCGTACGTGTGGATACCTCAGAGGTGTTGTTGCGAAGCATCAGCACTAGGACGATCCGCGACTCGTGACGATCACCGGAGTCGGAGGAGAAGTCGCATGGTGAGTACGGCCACTCGAAGGAGCAGACACGCGGCAAGTGCGACCACTCGAAGGAGGAGACACATCGTGAGTACGACTACGACTGCATCAACTCGCTACAACGACTCTACTTCCGCTACGAGTCGGCGCGTCTAGCGGTAATCTCGTGATCTATTATTAGCAGTGGTTCCTTGGTTGCGCGGAATTTTTTTTTTTGTGCTATCGTAGCATGACCGCGTTCCCCAACAGTAGTAGATGGGTTTGAGAAGAGGTATAAGTTGAGGGAACCAGATGATTTACTCGACTTGTTTACAACTGTCTTGCTTGATACTCCTACCGATCGGAATTCCGCCATCAGAGTATGCGGCAGTGCGTGGTCGTATCAAGGTAGTGATCAGATTGGTTCGGGATAGGGTTAATATAATTAATCCGATGATTTTCAAGGCTCAGTTACATGAATAAGATTCATGTCCCAGAAAAAGTTTCCGAGAGCGCTACCCTCGACCAGTGAGGGGCACTACCCCTTCAAACCCCGCTCACTAACCGGCTAGCCGGTCCGCCGTGGTCGTAGTCACGTTATATGGTTTTATGCGTTAATGTCACCCGATAGAATTGGATTCTATGCATAACTCATTTTTGCAGGGATTGATGTCAATAGTATGGCACATTGTGTATGTGATACATGTATGGATTTCTCATGGCCCGCGTGTTATGCTGTGAGATAGCCATCGAGCTACATATTATTGTATAACTGTGTGTGTACCGACGTTCTCATGGCCTACATGTTATGCTGTGAGATAGCCATCGAGCTACATATTATCGTATAACGGTATGTGTACCGACGTGAGATGCTTGATATTATCGTCTGTAATTCATTACTGGTTCTTATGAGTAATTGATTAGTAAATGAATGCGACCGGAGGCTTCAAGCATGGTGGTCGGAGGACAGGAAATATGGTGATGGAGATCATCATGATAAGGGCCATACTATTTCACAGTTTAATATGATTATCTGTGAATGTTTATTCATATATTGCTATTTGATCATGTTTTATCATTAGATGTTTTTACATGGTAGAATAGTAATACTCAAGAAAAATTAAGTTAATTTGATGTCTTTCTAATTGTTGTGACCATCACGATTTTGATCGTTAATTGGTGGGTCTATCATAGTAAGGTGCCATTAACTATCTTAATAAGATGGGGTGGGTGTCGAACACCCACATGCATAGTATTGGTTTAACTTAACAAGACTATCAAAACAGTTTTGGGCCTTGGGGCATGGTACTGTTGGTTGCTGGGGCATAGAGATGCCGCCCAACAGACAAGAGTCATATGTAATCTGATTGGCAAGAGGCTGCCTACCTAAAATCACTAGGTTTCTAGCAGTGATGCCATTGCTCACTAGGACTTAATGATTTTTGGATGTTGAACTCACTATATGATGTTTGAGGGAAACATGGTTTAGAACATATAGTGGGAGTATCTTTTATTGATCGTTAAACAATGGGTTCTAAACCTAAATTAGAATATTACCATTGTGATGAGATCGGGCATTGGAAGAAACGCAAGAACTACTTAACGAGATGAAAAGAACAAGGGAAGTAAGACTTCCAATTTAGGTATAAATGTTATAGAAATTAATCTTGCCTCTTCTCTGACTAGTTCTTGGGTATTTGATACCGGATCAGTTACTCATATTTGTAATTCGATGCAGGGACTGATAAGGAGTAGAAGCTTGGTAAGGGGAGATGTTGATCTTCACGTGGGTAATAGAGCAAGAGTTGCTGCATTAGCTATTGACACTTTACCATTAGCTTTACCCTCAAAATTAGTTATGGAATTAAATAATTGTTATTATGTTTCTGCCTTAAGCAAAAACATTATTTTTGCTTCATATTTAGGAGCAAAAGGTATTAGTTCAGAATAAAGAACAATTATTTTTCAATTTATTTTGAAGACATGTTTTATGGTTATGCTCCATTGCTGAATGGATTGTATGTTTTGAATCTTGAGGATGAGCCCATCTATAACGTTAATGCTAAGATACTTCGACCTAATGATTTGAATCCTACTTTTATTTGGCATTGTCGTCTAGGTCATATAAATGAAAAGCATGATGAAGCTCCATAAAGATGGTCTTCTAAACTCATTTGATTTTGAATCATTTGAAACATGTCAATCTTTTTACTTGGCAAGATGGACAAGGCACCTTTCACGACTAGATATGAGAGGCAAGTGACTTATTTGACCTTATACATACGATGTATGTGAACCAATGAGCACTTGACGAGGTGATTTTCAGATTCATAACTTTTACTAATGATTTGATGAGATTTGGCTATATCTATTTGATGAGGCATAAGATGGAATCCTTTGAAAAGTTCAAAGAATTTCGAATGAAATCAGAATCAACTTGGCAAGACAATCAAATGTTTACGATCTGACCATGGAGGAGAATATTTGAGCCATGAGTTGAGTGATCATCTAAAGAAATATGGAATTGTTCCACAATTTACTCCGCCGGGGACACCTCAATGGAATGGGGTGTCTGAACGACAGAAGTGAACATTGTTGGACATGGTTCGGTCAATGACGAGCCAATATGATCTTTTATTGCAATTATGGGGATACACTCTAGAAACAGCTACTTTCACTTTAAATATGGTTACATAAAAAAAAACTATAGAGAAGACATCATATGAAATATGGAATGAGAAAAGTCTTGGATTGTCTTTTCTCAGGATATGAGGCTGTGAGGTATATGTCAAACGTTTGACGCCTGATAAACTCACACCCAAGTCCGATAAATGCTTCTTTGTGGGGTATCCTAAGAAAACTAAAGGATATTATTTTTATAATCAGGTTGATAACAAAGTGTTTGTTGTCCGTAATGGTGATTTCTTGGAGAAAGAGTTTCTTTCCAAAGGAGTCAGTGGCAGCAAGGTGCAACTCAAAGAAATTCGGGAACCATCTAAAAATATTTCAAGTCCTACTGATCCTCTACAGGATGAACAAGATGTTTTGAACCTATAGATGAGGAATCAGCCCCACGTAGATCAAAAAGATTACGTCAATTGCCTATAAGGTATGGGCATGATATTTTATTATTGAATAATGATGAGCCTAAGATTTATACGGGAGCGATGATAGGCCCAGACTTTGAGTTATGGCTTGAAGCCATGAGATCCGAGATAAAATCCATGTATGACAATCAAGTTTGGAACTTGGTTAATGCACCTGATTGTGTCACGACCATAGAGTGCAAATGGATTTTTAAGAAAAGGATATATATGGATGGAATGTTCACATTCATAAGACACATCCGTCGCAAGGGTTTCAAACAAATTCAAGGTGTTGATTATGATAAAACATTCTCATCTGTCGCGATGCTTAAGTCTATACGGATCTTTCTAGTTATTCTTTGCATATTTTGATTATGAGATATGACAAATGGATGTCAAAACAGCCTTCCTAAATGGAAACCTAAGTGAGGATGTGTACATGACACGACTGAGAGTTTTGTTGATCCAAAAGAAGCTAGAAAGGTATAAAAGCTTAAGAAATCCATTTATAGATTGAAGTAAGCATCTCGAGTTGGAACATTCGTTTTGATGAAGTGGTCAAGCGGTTTTACTTCATCAAGTCGAGTGGAACCTTGTGTTTACAAGAAGGTTAGTGGGAGCAAGTTTGTATTTCGATCTTGTATGTGGATGACACACTCTTGGTCGGAAATGATATTCCAATACTTGAATCTGTAAAACTTCATTAAGAAAAGTTTCTCAATGAAAGATTTAGGAGATGTGGCACATATTCTTGGTATAAGGATCTATAGAGATAGTGTGGATATCATGGGGATATGCTCCGGATCTTAGGATGATGTGATAATTGGCAATAGCGTTTACGGTTTGTCGTTTCACGTGTTTTCAACAAAGTTGGCATGCTATCGAGCTATAGCCGTCGGCCGCGAGGTGGCGTCGACCGATTCTGACCGATCGACCACCGGGCGTCAGCCGACCGATTACAAAGTGAGGATTTCAGTGGGCCAAAATAGAGGTGTAGGCAAGAGAGGGATTCTATCGCACTTGATCCTATAATTTTGGAGTCTCGATCAAAAGTTCTATTGGTTTGAAATTTGAGTAGGTTTGGTTTAGAGGTTGAAAATCGGCTAAGTCTTCTTGGCGATCCGATCGGCCAATAGGTGGCGGTCATACTGGCGAGTGGGATCGAGACCAGCCTAGGGCGGTCGACCGGTTGTCACTGGGTCGTCGCCGTCGTGGCGGCGATATTTGGTTGTTAGGTCAAAGTCATGAGGTTCGGGCATATATGTTGCATGATGCATGTTTTGACTAACATGGGTCAAGTTGTGAAGAACTTATTCCTAAATTCGGTTTACTTGTCTATTGTTGTGCGAGTTGCTTGTTGACCACAGCGAGGATGATCGGGACTAGTCTTGGAGAGTGAGATCCGAGCGATGAGCGATGCGGAGAGGTCAATGTACTCAAGCGTGGTGCAAGATGGACAAGGGTGACCTATTAGCTAATCCGAGGCGCAAGATGGCGCAAGGTGCAGCTAGTTAGGTCAAAGGGTGTTAAAGACAGTGCATTAAAATACGTGCGTAAGTATCCCGTTTGTTATGGGCCTTAACGGGAGCCCAATTGAGTCAAACTTCTAGAAGGTCTAAGCCTCCACTATAAATAGGAGAGGGGGGTGGCTGCACCTCCACTTCGTCTCTTTTGTAATTTTTGTAAACCCTAATTTTCTTAGGGAGAGCTTTTGTGGAGGCTATGGTTCTTGATAGTTTGATGTGATTTTCGTGCTATTGGATTGAGCATTGTCCTCCATTGATGGCGAGGTTGTAATCCCATATCATATCAATCAATCAAAGGAAAGTTTGATCAATATTTTGTCTCATCGCGTTCTTTCTCTCTATTTGATGATTTTGGGTATTTCTTTGACCCGTGAGTTTTTAATTGATTTCTTCACGTGATCTAGCTTGCTGTGACGTGTGAAAATCTATCTAGGATCATCTTGATCATCAATCACCCACGAGCAAGAGTTTTGACCTAGTTTTCGACATGATACAATCATCTCTATAATTGCCTATAGGGTATATCACCAACACTCATGTTGTATTATTTAACTCATTAGGACTTTTGTATTTATGAAGTCATTCTATATGTCATTTTTATTCGATGGTTATGTATTTGAAGTGATATTTCAAGTGAAATTATGTGTGTGTATAATTACATATATGTGTGTGTGTGACCCGTTTCGTACTCCTAGGAGTATATACTCATACTTCCAATATACCACTTAAACGAAATATTATACTCTTCCAATATACCACTTAAACAAAATATTACTTCTTTATCATTTTCAATATACTTAAATACTAATTATAAAATACTCCAATACGACTTGATTGAAAAAAAAAATCATTGGAGCGCTTTATTTTTATATATATACCATTTTCATATATAAAAGAAGTATATACACAAATTTTGTTATAAAAATAGATTTTAATGATTTTTTCATGGAACTTACTCTGGGATATCTTATAATCATTATTAGAATATGTTCAAATTGATAAAGAGATATTATCATACGATTTAAGTGGTATATGATAAAATGGGAGTACGTACCCCTAAAAGTACCATACCAGTATATATTATTAAAATCCAGAAAGGTATATAAAAGGAATGTTCTCAGCTGAGCTCTAATTTCGTGGATTGAGCTCAAGCTAAGACCCAACGACTAATTGAGTTTCACTTTCAACTCTACTTGAGAACGCACAAATAGCTCAACTTAGACAAACTAGAGCACTGGCGTAGACTGTAGAGTAGATTTGCTCATATGCCGAGCCGGAAAAGTACTGCCTTGAGAGGCCAGGCCAAGGTTGGCCCAGCCGAACAAAGCCAGGCCCAAAACAAAAAAAAATCCATTTTTTTAGTACACTGTTACTTTATATTCATTTCCTTAATAAAATACTATTTGAAATTAATTTCCTAATAATATATGTATTTTTTATTTGTAATTTTGCCGGGCATCTTCAGGCAGGGTCGTTGGGCCAAAACCTGGGCCGAACACTGGCCCAGCATCGGCCTGTACCAGCCCACCCAGGTTGGGCTTCTAGGCCCAGTTTGGAAGGAGGGAAAAAATTCAGTTCCTACCAAAATATAAACTGACTTTTGTAAATTTTATGTGAAATTCAAGCGTTCAAAACAGCGCCCTAAAGTAAAAGTAAAGTAGGTTACGCTTCAGTCTCGTGACACAAAAGCCTTGGTATTTTGAACTAGACACCTGGAGTCTTTGCTGATTGGACTATCCGGCCCGTTCAAAGATTAGGCCCAAACCCAAGTTGTTATTCCTTGTCCCATTTCTATCCCAGCCTGCCTGGCCGTCCCAACTCCCAACAGCTCCAAGTCAACAACCCCAACTCCTCCCGAGAACCCCCCGTCCCCACCCATGGCCGCCGCCTCCTCCGTCGTCACCCTCAACGTCGGCGGCGAGCTCTTCCAGACCACGGCCGCCACTCTCTCCCGCGCCGGCGCGTCCTCCCCGCTCGCCTCCCTCGGCCCCTCGCCCCCCTCCGCGCCGCACTTCCTCGACCGCGACCCCCGCCTCTTCGCGCTCCTCCTGTCCTTCCTCCGCCGCGGCCGCCTCGCGTCCCCTCCCTCTGCCGCGCTCCTCGCCGAGGCGCGGCACTTTGCGCTCGACGACGCCATCCTGGCCTCCCTCTCCCCCGCGTCCGCCTTCTCCCCGCTGGCACTGCGCCCCTCCGTCCTCCTCCCGCTTGCCGGCCGCGTCGCCCCCTCCGCTGTGGCCGTATCCCCCTCTCCGCACCCCGCCTCCCTCTTCGCCGCGCACGGTGGGGTCATCACCCGCTTCGACGCCGCGCTCGCCTCCCGCAGCAGCGTCCTCACTCCGCTCCCCACCGTCGACTCGCTCGTCGCGGTGTCCCCCGCCCTCGCCGTCGCCGGCGCCAGCGACTTCCCCAGCGTCCACCTCTGCCGGTTCCTGGACGACGCCCCCGCCGCTTCTCCGGAGGTGCTTTCTTGGCCAGGTTCGCCCTCCGCCACCGTTCTGTCGATGGCCGCCACGGCCGCCTCAGAAGCACCGTCGCCGTGGCTCTTTGCCAGCTTCGAGTCAGCGCGGCGGAACTCGAGCGCCGTGGTAGCGTTCGACTTGAATTCTCTCTCACCTGTCGCGGAAATTGGGCGGAAGGAGGTGTTCGGTGCTGACGTCGAGGCGGCTATACCGGCGACCAAGCTCGGATGGCTCGGTGGGTACAATCTCTTGCTTGCCGCCGGGTCGCATTCCGGGCCGGCCGGAATGGTGGGGGACATACGCCTGTGGGATGTCCGGGCGAGCGTGACAGTGCCAGTGTGGGAGCTCAGGGAGAAGGAGGACTGCTTCGCGTACGTGGCTGCGTCGGTCGAGCTGTCGGCGCTGTTCAAGGTGGGGCCACGTCTGGCGAGGTGTTCATGGCTGACTTGAGGAGGCTTGGTGGTGGCGGCATCGGCCTGGAGCCGTGGGTGTGCATAGGAGACGGACAGAGGGCGGCAGCAGCAGCATCATCCGGCAGGAAGGAGGGGAATGGTTTTAGGATTGAGTGCTACCGCAATTGGGTGTTTGTCGACGCGCACGGTTGTCGAGTGTGGACGCAGGTGGAATTGGCACTGGAGGCCAGGGGAAGAAGGTTATGAGGAGGAATTGGGTGGGAGTGGATCTTCGCTACCTGGTTGATCTGTTTCGTTTCTGAAGCCGGCCATGGTCATACTCACCTGTGGCCACCGGGTCGACCGTAAGAGAAATCGGTCCGACCGCCTAAGGCCAATGGGTCCGACTCAGAATAAGACTAATGTGCTTTGGCGGATTAATGAGTGTTCGCCCTTGTGACGGTATTGGAGGATTATTATAATTCATCAAGACTCCTGTGGAGTATCCATCCTACGCCGAGAAGATCGGGCGATCCGTGATCAAGGACGCATCCACAACTTACAAGGAAAGCGCATTGGTTGTCGAAGGAGATGATCGGCGATTTATGACGCCGGATGATCGACCGACCACGTTGGATGATCGATCGCGAGGACAATCGGACAATGCGAATGATCGACCACGACTTACTACCTACCGATGTGCTCTTCGCTGACCAAAGTTACTCCAACTATTTTTTCGCTGCATTGCATGTCCGTGGTAACGATCTATGATCTCTTGCTTAAATAGCATCCTCGATTTGAGTGGTAAATTTTTGAATTGTCACTTAGTGTAGCCTATCCGTATCCCTGCAAAGTGCAGCCAGAGCCATCCCGCATAGTTTTTGATATAGACTCGGTCAACATTCCGGATATGTGGTAATAGTAGATTGATATATACCTAGTTTGGTCCTGCATCCTAGATTCGATTCATTTGGATGGAATGATTCAGGCACTAGTCGATAAGATCAGATCACTTCATGGTAGTAGATGTTGGAAATATGCCCTAGAGGTAAACTTCAGAGATGATGATATTTCATTATGTTCATGATTTTGATAATATGTTATCGTGTTCCTTTGAATGAACTATTAGTTATAGATCAATAAGTATGTGACTTATTGGTGGAGCTCTTTAATTTGTATGATGTTATTCTAAATGTATTCCGCCTGATGTCACCGGTCGGAACACCAATGACTCTAATGATCAACACATATATTGATTGATGACCATGTTTCACCTGGCCATAGATATGGGGATATCGAATCAAGAATGTGAGCACATGTTAGAGAACATGGGGTTGATAGACCCATAATTGAGACACTATTGAGATTGTTATGAATCTTTGTGTCATTAGTTGGTCTCAAGTAATGATGATGTATAATCCTTGGACGTGAGATCGAGATGGTTCCCTTACATGTAATAGCACTTTAGGGGTTGCCAAATGCTACTCAGAACTCAGGTAGTTATAAAGGTAGCTTTCGGGCATGTTGTGAAACATACTGAGGGATGTGACTCGGGTTGAGATGGATTTGCCTCTTCTAACATAACAGAGAGATGTCTCTCGGCCCTCGTGGTGATCGGATAAAGAAAGTGCATGGCCATGCCACTAGTGGTCGTAGTGCTTAATTACATGATGTTATCTGATACTGATCGAGAAAGTATTGAATACCCATGGTTGATATATAATCTCACCGGAGTTCAACCGTGCATCGTGAGGCAAAGGGAGAATGTATGAGTAGGTTGCTGAAGTTCGATCACAGCGGACTAGTCGTATGGAGATACGAGTTGGTCGTGGACTGGCCTAACGTGAATCACGTAATGGTAAGAATCGGTCGTAAGGAGTTACGAATCGGTCGTGACCAAATACAACTCTGTCAGATAGAGATACGAATCGCTGTAAGAGATAAGGACTCGATCATAGATCATATTACATCAAGGTTCGCCCGATATATTCTATGTGTTTTGGGAATCGCCATGCCGCGCTAGGTACCACTGATGACTAGTGGTTGGAAAAAGATTTTCGAAGCCGTCATAACCACATTACACATGAACCTGGGGTTGCACACTTAAAGGGCAAGGATCTGCTTTTGGATGGAGAGGTGCTAGCACTCTAGCACGTGGTGATCTCCGCCTGCACGTGGATACCTCGAAGGTGTTGTTGCGAAGCATCAGCACTAAGACGATCCGCAACTCGTGACGCTCACCGGAGTCGAAGGAGAAGTAACGTGACGAGTACGACCACTCAGAGGAGCAGAGGCGCGACGAGTACGACTACTCGAAGGAGGAGACGCGTCGTGAGTACGACTACGATTGCATCAACTCGCTACAACAACTCTACTTCCGCTACGAGTCGGCGCGTCTAGCGGTAATCTCGTGATCTATTACTTGCGGTGGTTCCTTGGTTGCGCGGTAATTTTTGTTTGTGCTATCGTAGCCTTGCCGCGTTACCCTTCAATATTACCATATAACGAGGCCACGATTACCTAGCACGATGATCCCGCTAGTCGGTTAGCAGGCAGGGTTTGAAGGTGCAGCGTCCCTCGCTGGTCGAGGGCAGCGTGCTCAAAAAATTTATCCAATACATGAATATCATTCATGTAATCGAGCCATAGAAATAATCGGATTAATCATATTAACTCTATTTCGAACCAATATGATAACTACCTTGATACGACCACGCACTACGGCATACCACGATGGCGGAATTCCGACCGGTAGGAGTATCATGCAATATGGTCGTGAACAAGCGTAGAAGACCATCTGATACTTTTGACTCTTACCACCTGCAAGCCCATCTAGTACTGTCGAAAACTGATTGATCTTATCGACCAGTGCCTAGATCGTTCCATCCATATGAACCGATCTAGATAATTAGATCAGACCAGTAATATATTCAATCTACTACTCCCACATATCAAGTATATGTGACCGATCTAGATCAAAAACTACACAAGATGGCTCTAATACCACTGAAGGGATACAGTAGGCTACACTAGCTGGCAATTCAAAAAGTCTACAACGTAAACCAGGATGTCATGCATGCAAGACATCATAGATAATTGCCACCGACGCCAGAAGGCAAGAGAAGAAGAGTTGGAGCGATCGATCCAACGAGAGCGCCAATGAAGTGGTCAAGTCGATCATCCAAATGTAGTCGATCATCCTCGCATGCGTTCGCCTCCTCCAAAGAATCAATCGAGTTCCTCGCCAAGGTTGTGGATCGTCCTCAAGCACAACAGCAATCGCAGTAGCACATCTACGATATCCACACGTCCAGAAAAGGAACGTCCTACGCCGGTGTGCTAGCATAAACTCGCACTCGTAGGGCTCTCGTGAATATGGTGGCTAGGGTTTTGTAGAGCAATTCACGCCACGCCTATCTCGCTTGTCTTTTAGTCTCATGCATCTCCTTATAAAGAGCTTATGACTGATCCTATCTAAACACGTTTGTTCCAACCCGTTAAGTATGTGACCCATTAGGTTTATGCATAGTCGGTTGTGACTCAGAAATCTTTTTCATTCACGAGTCGTTAGCGGTTCCTAGTAGGACATAACGATTCCCGAATACACACTAGCAGGACATAACGATTCCCGAATACATACAAATAATATCGTACGAATCTTAATGTAATATTATTTACGACCAGGTCCTTGTCACTAACAACCAGCTCGTATCTCTATACAACCAGATCATATTTAGTCTTGGCCGGTTCGTAATTCCTTACAACCAGGTTTCGACCACTTAGTGATTATGTTCGACCAGTTTATGACTAGCTCTTATCTCCACACGACTAGTTTGTATCTGTTCGAACTAAACGACATGTTCGTGTATTCTCCCTTTGCCACACGATATTTGGTTGAACTCCACGTGAGATAATTTATCATCCACGGACTGTTCAATACTTTCTCGATAAAGTGTTGGATAGCTTCATGTGGTCGAACTCTTCGACCACTAGTGGCATGGTCATGCACTTTCTTTATCTGACCACACCGAGGGGCCTAGGATATCTCTTCTGTTATGTTAAGAGGGATAAATCTCATATCCGACCAGTCACATTCCTTCGCATGTTTCATAGCATACCTGAAAGCTACATTTATAACTATCTAGTTACGGAGTAGTGTTTGGCAATCCCAAAGTGTACTATTACACATATAGAAAACTATGCTGATCTCAGGCCTAAGGATTATACATCATCATTGCTTGAGATCAACTGATAACACATGAAATCATAACAATCTTAGCCGTCTCAAGGTGGGTTAATCCAACACCACGTTCTCTAACATATGTTCATACTATTGATTTGATATCCCTATATCTATGACCGGTGAAACATGGTCATCAATCAATACATGTGCTAGTCGACAGAATCACTAGTGTTCCGACCAGTGATGCATTTAGAACGACATCATATAAGTTAAAGAGCTTCACCAATAAGTCACATACTTGTTAATCTTTATCCATGATGTTTCATTCAAGGATCAAAATAACATTTGTTTAATAACTTATAAACATAGACATGATACAATCATCTCTATAATTGCCTATAGGGTATATCACCAACACTCATGTTGTATTATTTAACTACGTAGGACTTTTGTATTTATGAAGTCATTCTATATGTCATTTTTATTCGATGGTTATGTATTTGAAGTGATATTTCAAGTGAAATTATGTGTGTGTATAATTACATATATGTGTGTGTGTGACCCGTTTCGTACTCCTAGGAGTATATACTCATACTTCCAATATACCACTTAAACGAAATATTATACTCTTCCAATATACCACTTAAACAAAATATTACTTCTTTATCATTTTCAATATACTTAAATACTAATTATAAAATACTCCAATACGACTTGATTGAAAAAAAAAATCATTGGAGCGCTTTATTTTTATATATATACCATTTTCATATATAAAAGAAGTATATACACAAATTTTGTTATAAAAATAGATTTTAATGATTTTTTCATGGAACTTACTCTGGGATATCTTATAATCATTATTAGAATATGTTCAAATTGATAAAGAGATATTATCATACGATTTAAGTGGTATATGATAAAATGGGAGTACGCATTCTAAAAGTACCATACCAAGATATATTATTAAAATCCAGAAAGGTATATAAAAGGAATGTTCTCAGCTGAGCTCTAATTTCGTGGATTGAGCTCAAGCTAAGACCCAACGACTAATTGAGTTTCACTTTCAACTCTACTTGAGAACGCACAAATAGCTCAACTTAGACAAACTAGAGCACTGGCGTAGACTGTAGAGTAGATTTGCTCATATGCCGAGCCGGAAAAGTACTGCCTTGAGAGGCCAGGCCAAGGTTGGCCCAGCCGAACAAAGCCAGGCCCAAAACAAAAAAAAATCCATTTTTTTAGTACACTGTTACTTTATATTCATTTCCTTAATAAAATACTATTTGAAATTAATTTCCTAATAATATATGTATTTTTTTATTTGTAATTTTGCCGGGCATCTTCAGGCAGGGTCGCCGGGCCAAAAACCTGGGCCGAACACTGGCCCAGCATCGGCCTGTACCAGCCCACCCAGGTTGGGCTTCTAGGCCCAGTTTGGAAGGAGGGAAAAAATTCAGTTCCTACCAAAATATAAACTGACTTTTGTAAATTTTATGTGAAATTCAAGCGTTCAAAACAGCGCCCTAAAGTAAAAGTAAAGTAGGTTACGCTTCAGTCTCGTGACACAAAAGCCTTGGTATTTTGAACTAGACACCTGGAGTCTTTGCTGATTGGACTATCCGGCCCGTTCAAAGATTAGGCCCAAACCCAAGTTGTTATTCCCTTGTCCCATTTCTATCCCAGCCTGCCTGGCCGTCCCAACTCCCAACAGCTCCAAGTCAACAACCCCAACTCCTCCCGAGAACCCCCCGTCCCCACCCATGGCCGCCGCCTCCTCCGTCGTCACCCTCAACGTCGGCGGCGAGCTCTTCCAGACCACGGCCGCCACTCTCTCCCGCGCCGGCGCGTCCTCCCCGCTCGCCTCCCTCGGCCCCTCGCCCCCCTCCGCGCCGCACTTCCTCGACCGCGACCCCCGCCTCTTCGCGCTCCTCCTGTCCTTCCTCCGCCGCGGCCGCCTCGCGTCCCCTCCCTCTGCCGCGCTCCTCGCCGAGGCGCGGCACTTTGCGCTCGACGACGCCATCCTGGCCTCCCTCTCCCCCGCGTCCGCCTTCTCCCCGCTGGCACTGCGCCCCTCCGTCCTCCTCCCGCTTGCCGGCCGCGTCGCCCCCTCCGCTGTGGCCGTATCCCCCTCTCCGCACCCCGCCTCCCTCTTCGCCGCGCACGGTGGGGTCATCACCCGCTTCGACGCCGCGCTCGCCTCCCGCAGCAGCGTCCTCACTCCGCTCCCCACCGTCGACTCGCTCGTCGCGGTGTCCCCCGCCCTCGCCGTCGCCGGCGCCAGCGACTTCCCCAGCGTCCACCTCTGCCGGTTCCTGGACGACGCCCCGCCGCTTCTCCGGAGGTGCTTTCTTGGCCAGGTTCGCCCTCCGCCACCGTTCTGTCGATGGCCGCCACGGCCGCCTCAGAAGCACCGTCGCCGTGGCTCTTTGCCAGCTTCGAGTCAGCGCGGCGGAACTCGAGCGCCGTGGTAGCGTTCGACTTGAATTCTCTCTCACCTGTCGCGGAAATTGGGCGGAAGGAGGTGTTCGGTGCTGACGTCGAGGCGGCTATACCGGCGACCAAGCTCGGATGGCTCGGTGGGTACAATCTCTTGCTTGCCGCCGGGTCGCATTCCGGGCCGGCCGGAATGGTGGGGGACATACGCCTGTGGGATGTCCGGGCGAGCGTGACAGTGCCAGTGTGGGAGCTCAGGGAGAAGGAGGACTGCTTCGCGTACGTGGCTGCGTCGGTCGAGCTGTCGGCGCTGTTCAAGGTGGGGGCCACGTCTGGCGAGGTGTTCATGGCTGACTTGAGGAGGCTTGGTGGTGGCGGCATCGGCCTGGAGCCGTGGGTGTGCATAGGAGACGGACAGAGGGCGGCAGCAGCAGCATCATCCGGCAGGAAGGAGGGGAATGGTTTTAGGATTGAGTGCTACCGCAATTGGGTGTTTGTCGCACGCGGCACGGTTGTCGAGGTGTGGACGCAGGTGGAATTGGCACTGGAGGCCAGGGGGAAGAAGGTTATGAGGAGGAATTGGGTGGGGAGTGGACCATCCATGGTGACGGCAGGAGGCGAGGAGGGGGCAAAGGAGAAGGCCAAGATTGTGAGCTGGGCCTTTGGAGGCAGCAGGATGGCATTGGCGAGGGCCGATAAGCGGTCCATTGAGGTGTGGGATAGTGCTCCGGCGGCAATATCTGCGAACCCATGAATAGAAGGCTACAAACATAAGATAGTGTATCTCAACCTTCAATTGTTCTTCTTGTCCATCTATACACGTAGTTTTCTCTGTGTTGTTTTATGAAGTATCCTAGAGACTTAGATTTCTTGAATGCGCAATGCCTGAAAGGTATGAGATTATTTCACTAAAATTGAACACAGTCTGCGTTTTTTTTATTTGATCTGCATAAGTTCGTGATTATCCTAGGAAAATAGCAGTTATATCATTGAGTTTATCTCTTTTAAGCAAACCTGAAGCATATAATTATTTGCCAGTCTGAAGTAGCTCAGTTCCTTTGTGTAACTGTGGTTATTCATTTTGATTCTTGAAAACCTAACTTCCCACATATAAATTGATCAAATCATCTACAATGGATATTGTATTTATGGACTCTAGAAGCTCATCACATTTCCAGCATGACTTGCGAATATGTTACAACACGCTTTGCAGTTTTCTGTTTTCAGAAGACGACAAGATGACCTGGTCCATGCTAAATGCGTACTGCTCTGCACATTGGTGTCCTTTGGGTTTGCTACATGAGCACTTCTTGTATGATGCGAAGCAATATGTCCTGATGCTGGAATGGGCAGAATTGTGCTTGAAACCGATGCTCTGAACTTGAAGCATGCGCTGCAGGGCAGTGAGCAAGATATGTCCCGAGTTGGAGTTCTGTTCAGAGAAGCAAAATTTCTGCTCTTATGTAATTTCCTGGAGTTCAGAGTTGTGTCGTGTTCTCGTTCTTGTAATCAAGTTGCACATGTTTTGCCAAAGCAGGGGCACGTATGGACCGGGTGCCGTGATGTTATGGCATGACACGGCTCCTGCTTTTGTAAACTCTCTGGTGCTTAGCATTTGACGGCACCTACGGTTTGATGGAAACTAAACATTTCCATCTCAAAAAAGAAAAGCATTGTTATCTTTCAAAATTATACATGTACTAAAACCGGGCGGAGGGGTTTGCAAACTAATTTTAAGGAGTTTTTTGAGCGACACCCTACCTGTGCAGCCCTGCAGGTAGTAATTTCCCTACCATTTGTGGTGAAATCAGATATTTTTCTTAGTGATCTTATTGATGAATCCTGTGGCAGTCGTATCATGTTCTTATTGATCGTATTTCTGAATCTCTGCCAGTTGGAAGCTCGACGGATATGCGGTACATACTGACTATGAAGTTGATCGAAACAGCTGCTTCGTGCTTCGTATCCTGTATTATCTTCAGATACATCCCTTCAGCCTGTTCGACTCGTCGATGGTGAATGCTGAGCCGTCGAGATGTGATCATCTTAGAAACCAAATGGGCGCCGAGAAATGAACTCGCCGTGGGTGTCACACTGTCACTGCCCAGGAGGATGAAACCATATATATTTGTGCGCTACTGTACATTGTGCCGAAGAGGTACTGAGAGGTGTGCAGGATTCCTTCGCATTGCCAGATCTTACATATATTTTTGGACGGCACGAAAATGGAACGAAATGCCATGCGTGATGCGTGTGCACCAACTCCGGCTCTGTCAGATTCAGAAGCGTCCTATTAGCAAACAGTCCCCCGCGATACAGAATGGCAGCCACCTACGAGTCATAACACGACATTCCATTCTCTTGGTCCAAGCTGTAACTACATATTTATTAGCCTCCATTTAGCCTTGCATGCAGTGGCCTTTCAAGATCGTATCTACATATTTTTCCATCTTTGGATGTAAGGATTAGGCTCCAAGGATTACTGCGATCCGTAAAGATTACCATTCCCCAAAAAAGGAGAGAGAGAGAGAGAGAGAGAGAGAGAGAGACAGAGAAGATTACCATTCCCATGTGTGAAAAAGAGAGAAGATTACCATTCCCATTATCAGCGAACGCATCCAACAGTATATAGGTAGGTGCCTTGGACCCTGGTGCTTGATCCGCTCTTGGAACAACTCCGCCCATATTCGTTGGAGATCGAGAGAGAGTCCGTCTGAGTGGCTGCAGGATCTGTGGCCATGGCCGGAGGCGCATCCGATCTCGTAGTGGTCGCCTTCTTCGTCTTCCTCCTCGGTATCCCTGGTGGTACGTACCCACTGCTCACGTGTGCTCGTTATTTTACAGGATTTTTACGGGAATTGTACTGTTTTTTTTTTGGAAAAATCCTACGAAATCTTACAGGATTTTACGGGAATTTTTGCTGGTTCCAAACCGGCCGATGCGCATAGATAGGCTTGTTTCGCTTCTTTCTTCAGTTTCCATCTTCCTATATGAGTTTCTCGACCTGATTGATGGGCCAATATCACTCGTATATATGTATGCTGGATCACCTGTGTAACAAAGGATGAGATTGTTCTACTCTCCGAAAAGAAAAGAAATAAACTTTTTAAATAATATATTTTTTTTAAAGAATTACATAAATAAATATCTGATTTTTTTTTACAAAACTAGATATACGTTACCAATTCAATTAGCGACATGGAGCTATCGTTATTTCAATTGGCGACAGAGACGGTCGCCCCATAAAACATAACCCTATCGTGGCGATATAGACTGAATCCCTAAATTACTCTTGTGTGGAGGGGGCACATGCTGAGTCGACAGAGGTTCCGTCGTCATTTCAATTAGCGGTAGGGGGACTGATTTACTTTTCTGTTGGCGGCGGAGCTGCGATATACTATTTATTTCTGTAATTCTGTTTTTAAAATGTATTATTAAAAATATCGAAAAAGAATGGGAACGCTCATATGCATCCGTAACAGCCACCGAGGATTGGCCCCAGGTTTCTGTTTTAAAATAGCATGGGGTCTTAACAGCTCTGCCCGTACGCACAGGCACAGCCGCTCTCCCGGCCTGTTCTTTCGCATATCTGGACTGGACTGCATATCTGCATGTTTCCTTCCAACTGCGACTCGATCCTCAATTTTTTTTTCCTTACCATTTTTTGAGTGTGTTTTCAATTATTTTGCATGGTTTTACGGCCTTCAATCTTATAGTTATAATACTAGTTTCTATCAAAAGCTGTAGTAGATTTAGACGTTTTTTTAGATGTTGGGGACAACTGGGGAGTGCAGTCAACTTTAGGCTCACAAGCCACAGTTCAGAGTCCTAAATCTCGGAAAATTATAGTGAAAAATCTACACAAATAACCAACGGATCATCAAGAGAGGCAACGTGTCTTACCAATAAACTATAAACTATAAACTAATCCGTTTGTTTGTTTAATTTCCCACGACAAACTGATATAAACTAGTAGTATCAATTAACACATCAGGCATGGTCCAATTGGATTATAATCAATCAGTCAATTAATTTCTTGGCCTATCCCGCGCGACAGACAAGCTCACATGATAATGGTGTGTTGTTGCTGAAGTGTGCACGCATGTGTCGCTGCCTTTTTCGAATGAAAATTTTAATTTATAGAAACTTAGGCTATTTCTCTAAAAATATACCCAAAATTTCATTCAAATGATCAGAATGCAACCTAAAATGTTCTCGTTGATTTTTATCACATGGTACATGATTGCCATCATGGTAATATATATAGGGGGAATTAGGTAGTAACAACGCAAAAGGTTAAATTAGGGAAATACCATTGCAATAGAACTTAACTACTAAATAACATCCAAAAGGCTAAAAAGTCTGAAAAACAACACTAAGCGAATATAATCGCTCCCTTCTCCCCCAACTCCGATATCTCCTCTTGAGATTTCTCTCTCTCTCTCTCTCTCTCTCTCTCTCTCCGGCTGCATCGCGCCATCTTTTGTCGTGTCGCCGCATGTGGAAGCCGTGGCTGCACCGCTTGAGACCGGTGTTGAGGCGGCCGCCACAAGACTACCGAGAGCACACCGACGCAGCACGGTTTGGAGACTGGCAGCGGTGACGCGGACCGGTGGTGGCGGTGACACGGCTAAGGGGAATATGCACGGCTTGGCCGAAGAAGAGGGAGAAAGGCGGCAGAGCTTGAGATCGGCGCATGACAACGACTTTGAGATCGGTGGCGCTGACTGGCTAAGGGAGGTGGTGTGGCTTGACCAAAGAAGAGGGAGAGAGAGGCGTGTGACATGGAGACTAGTGACGACAGCACGGCTTGGGGAAAGCGGCATGGCTCGGACGGAGAAGAGAGAGAGAGGGGGGCGGGGAGAGAGAGAGAGGCGTGGCTTGGAGACCAAAGAAGAAGAACACCTGATCGGCGGGCGGGCGACATGGCTTGGGGGAGGCGATGCACTTCTACTGAGAAGAGGAAGAGAGAGTGAAGCTGGAGAAGAGAGGGCCGGGTGTAAGAGAGATGGTAAAAACGTTATTTTACCTCGCGTGTGTTATTTTCCTAGTTTTTGGCTGTTCACGTTGTTATCATGCAGTCAACTATGAATGCAATGTCATTTCTCTAATTCTCGACGATTTGGACCCTTTACCCCACATGTGGCAACCATCTCACGCACAAGGACTAGTGTGCTAGGTACTTTTATTTTATTGAATATATACGCAATACGGTAAACTTACACAAAAGACAGAAAAATCTAACTATAATGATAGTGGGCACAAAACTAAACTACACTATACAGAGATCAAAACTGCAATAGATATAGGACCAACGACTGTAGTAGATATATACCAAAAATTTCAGTAGACGCATCCCAAACTGCAGTGTACTGAAATAAAAACTGCAGTAGATATATGACCACCGACTGCAGTAGACAAAAGACAATGAGCGATCTGTCTAAGCGAGTAGGGGAAGTAGAAAAAGAAACTTGGGATGATTTAATTTTTTTTTTTGGGCTTACATTGCATGTTAGCCTCGCAAAAATAAGTATACGAGTTCACTACTGAATTTTGCATCCACTTTTAATTACATGTTTACATGCATGCATGTGTACACGTCCTAGCCTCCTGACATTTCATGCTTTTTCGTGCATGTCCATATCGTCGGTAACGTACGCATATTGCACACACATTTGTCTGTTTGTTAAGTTGTCAGTCTTCTTATCCCTATCCGCTTGTTAGTTTTTTTCTCTCTCTCTCTACAAGAAAGCTCTACCTTGTACAGAAACGGCAGTCTATCATTTTGTTTGTTTCTTCTGTCAGTTTTGCTTCAGAATACACGGCCACATCCATGTACAAAGCTATCCACGTTGTGTAATCCAAAAAATAATGCGATCTATAGGACTAATCCACCTCTTTGCACAAACCTGTAAATTAACATGCGATTCAATAAATTTAGGAGGTTTGTGTTAGTATAAAGTTTATTGTTTGCTTGGTGGGTACGGAAATTTAGGTGGAATGGGGATCCGCAATCGATCCAAACTGCCGAGCACATGATCCAACGGCCGAAGTGACGTGGCTACGGTGGCTAGCTGTTATGACTTTGAGTTCTTGACGCAATTGATATCTTGTACACGACCTCAGGTGCAACGGCGGTGAAGTTCACCTTCCGGAACAACTGCCCGGAGACCGTCTGGCCGGCGACGCTGTCCTCCGGGGGTCACCCCGCATTCCCGACGACCGGCTTCATCCTGCCGCCGGGGGCCTCCCTCTCCGTAACCGACGTGGTGGCCACGTGGTCGGGCCGGGTGTGGGGGCGCTACCGGTGCAACGCCTCGGGTGGCCGCTTCTCGTGCGAGTCAGGTGACTGCGGGACAGGGCAGGTCGCGTGCAACGGCGCCGGCGGCGCCCCGCCGGCCACCCTCGCCGAGTTCACCCTCGGCGGCGGCGCCCTCAGGGACTTCTACGACGTCAGCAACGTCGACGGATTCAACCTGCCCGTCGAGGTAAATGCAAGCATGATTAATAACAAAATTAATTAATTTTTCCATTCTTTATGGTGGTTTCATTAGTTGTTTCATGGCTTATAGATAGAACCGGAGGGAGACTGCCGGACGACCTCGTGCCCGGCGAACATCAATCGGGTGTGCCCGAACGAGCTCGCGGTGCGGGCGCCGTCGTGGTCGGCGAGAAACGGCAGCGGCGGTGGAGCCAGCGGCGCCCGCGCCGTGATGGCGTGCAAGAGCGCGTGCCTGGCGTTCGCCACGGACGAGTACTGCTGCCGCGGGCAGTTCGCGTCGCCGGCGACGTGCAAGCCGAGCAGCTACTCGAGACTGTTCAAGGAGCAGTGCCCGCAGGCGTACAGCTACGCGTTCGACGACGGGAGCAGCACCTTCACCTGTGGCAACGCCACGGCCTACCAGGTCACCTTCTGCCCGGGCACAAGCTTATAGAAGATCCGGACATCGGGTCATGCCTACTACTGCCCCCGGTATATGTAAAAGCTGTTCCATTTCAGTTAATTTTATCATATATGTAACTCAAAATAAAGGAATGGGAATTACAGATGATCTACCTAATTAGCAGTTAACAATCTGGTGTCAAAAGTATTTCTATAATATCATAAATTATTATATGTGTAAAATTTACTAATATATAATAGCAGATATTAACCATCTAAGCATAGTACAAAAAACCGAGCCGGTAAGCCAACCATCCACATGATCGATTCACAGTTCACTAGTCCAACATTTGGTTTTTTTCCCAATCAAACCGCGGTTCAATAGTAATACTATTTCAATATTTATGGGCATAATCAATTGAAAATTAATGGGTTGGTGTCATCTACCGCACAATAACCTAATAAAGATGTCTATGTCTACTTAGACCAACAACGAATGTAGTCCATGTGACTCACTTCATCGCGGAGAAGCAAGATGGTGCCAATTCGAATCCTAGCAAAAAACAAAAAATAATTTTCACCCAATTTTTAGTAACAATCCTAGCAATAAGACACTACTACAGTAAAGCTCATCACGCATTTTTTTTGAACCGTCTGAAATTTTATGTCTGTGATATCAGCGATTATCACGCATTTCGCTGAAAACCGCTCAGGATATCTTTATCACGCATAGCCCAACCACGAACCGTCTGGAACCGTGATAAATCTTTAGACCTAATTAATTTTTATCGTATTTTCACTAGCCTCGTGAATTGCTAGCCATGCCCTCTCAAAACTAGCAAGCGTAAACATATCACGATAATTGTTGACAACTCAAAGTGATCATTTAACTCAAAATCAATTACAAAAGAATGTTTCAAGTATATATTATCGCTAGAGTTACAAATTGAATTACAACCACCAAAGTGAATTACAATATTGAATCAATTGTTTCGAGGTCGCTCATCGGTGTCGATGGCGTGAAACTCTCCTGTGGTGTTAACTATGTCCGCTTGATGAAGACGCAGAGCTCCCATCGAACGCGCGTGACTCGTCCATCTCGAGTGCATTTAACTCTATGTTCAAGCCCTATCGCTAGCGGTGAGTAAAGTAGTAAGCATATATATTTAAATTTATAATTAGGAAATAATTATTACGAGATTGACAAACCCGGGATCGTGTGTCCTAGAAGCAATCCATAGTCGCATATGATGGCATACGAGAATGCGATAGGTGATCTCGCTTTTGTCAAGCGGATCGCAGAAATAGAATTACATATACATGTACAACCGCCAAGACGCAATATTACTGAGTATGATATATGATTATTGTGTTGTAGCGCTGCATCGAAATCGCATCCTCGTGAGTCGCAGGCGCTGCTCCTTGTATAAACCTCCATCAAGAACATAGCCGATGAACGCCTACATGATTCAAAAAAGTTATCCTTGTACATTTCAAACGAAGGAAGACTACAAAAGAGTTATGTGCGGAGGAAATGAATATACCTGTCGAGTATTCCTTTAAGAAGGGTGAAGTCGTGATTTTTGTTGAGTAGAGAATCAAGGTACAATACCATGTTCCTCTTTAGCACAAGAATCAGAAGAATCCAGTGAAACCTACTCGTGTTGAAACGTAATTTGTACAACAAATATTGAAGCACTTACTTCTGGTTGTAGCGCACCATTATGTAGTCCTTGTCGTCCAGAGCAAGCAATCCCATTTTTATGTAATTCTCGACGTAGGATGCGTCTTGGTTGATTATTTGCTCAGAGACCACGTGTGGGTCGAGGAAACCCAAAGGTTCTTTGATTCGACGGGCATATTTCATAATGTATCTGTACATAAGCAATGAGTTATGATATTTATCAGATCACGTGAGTGTAGAAATTGATTGTACACACTTACAAAGGTCCAAAGATCGTAGAAGTGAGGCGTCGAGGCGCTTAGGTTGTATAGGTCAAATAAGTCTTCAAGCCCACAACGGCGGCTGTGCTCGCTGAAAAATGCTCCTCCCGATCCGACGGTGATTCCAAGATGGCCCCTCCTCTCGGTCTTGCGCAAGTACCAATCATGCAAAGCTTGACAAGCTAGTCCCGAGCTCTTTATTTCTCACCAAGACCAACGGACTTCCGAGGGAGTATTTCACGGGTTTGGGAGGTGCCTTAATGTTCTTCGATTTCGATTTCTCCTTAACGAGGCGGCCGAGGGACGCCTTCCGTGAGACACCTCAGGACCGATATGGTGACATGATTTTCTTGTCCCTTCGCCCTTCTCGACGCGGGCGATGTGGCGGCTTCCAAGCTTTGGTTGAGGCGACTCATCGAGGGTCCTATTGGAGAGGCAGGTCATGTCGATATCACACATCAAGGGTCCAGGCGATGTCCTTCTTGGGCCACTGGATAAAAGTGTGTGTGGCATCCCCTAGTGTTCTGATTTCTTCGTTCGGGGGAATCTCCAGCGGGATGGCTATGAAATTATCATGTACCATGTCCACCGCACTCGGCGTAACCTCGCCCACCGGGCACCGTGGTCGCATCGCTCTTCCCGGTATGGACACACCATACCCCGCCAAATTTCAATAGGAATCGACCCAACCATCCTCACTTAGAGCTTGCAGGGCGTAGGTCCCTACAAAACGGTACACAATTAGCTAAGCCGTCCTATAGGTCTATCTTTGGAGCATTCCGAGATGTACATTACCTCGATGTCGCCGATCGGTAATTGCACGTCAGAATGTTCGTAATTATTTGTGGACACGACGCCATCTGATGTCGAAAGCGTGACTTGCTCCCAAATTATCAGGCGCTTGCGCCGCATGAGTTGATTTACTTGGTTCGCAAGTTTTTATTTGTTCTTGAAATTTTTCAATAATCACATGTTCCAACCGAGCCGTGGTTGGTCCTGGATCTCTTGCTACCCTATATGTCTCTGAGTTGTGTGGGAATCCATCCTCCAAGGTACGTAAACCCGAACGCCTCGTGTGACCCGGTGCTACTTGTTTCCTGTGGTCAGAGACAATACATCCTTCTCCCCGCCTACTCAAGGAACCTTAGGAAGATGCGAAGTCAATGCTTCCCGCAAGAGGACATTATGTTATTGTAGACACCATGAAGTTATGGACTTATTAACAATTAAGTGGTTCGATAAATTTACCAGCGTTGAGACACCGCCTCGTCACGGGTTTGTGAAAGAGATGTCGCTCAAGACGTGGTCGATGCCCTCGCCTAACTGTGCTCGAGCGCCGCTTCGTCTCGAGATCTCAAGAACGGTCGGCAATGGTCTCATCCTCCGCCGCCATTGCGGGCTTTACCCGCTGCACTCTGGCCGTGCCGAGCCCGTGGGGTGAGTGTTTTGTGCTCGAATAGCTATGTGCGCCGCACTTTGCTCCCAAATTCGGCCGTTGTCTTCATCTCGCACGAATGCGCCCCATGTATCCCGCGACAAAAATTGATACGCCGTGAAGGGCGTCCGACCCGTGTTCACGCATCGCATGACAAGCGCACTTGAAGGTCCTCCACGCTGGGACATCGCGAGCAAAGCCAGCGCCATCGCACACATGCCCGGTCCGCCTGTGGAAAGTGAATGAGGCAGAAAGTTCACCCACAACCGTCTCTATACATCCGCCGAGACTTCTGTGTTGGGGTGGTGATGGGGACCTGCTCTCTGCAAGTACCCCGCAGACAAACCGAATCTCGCACCGCTTTGGGATTCACGGATCCCGACGCCATCGACTCGTGATCGCCATGCGCCCGAGTGCAATTTGAGATTCTCCGCTTTCTCGTCACGTACCCTTGATCGGAGATCCAGACGATTTACGACGCCATCGACGGCAAGAAAGACGGTGCCTCCGCCATCTATATAAGTTACGTGCGCAATGATTACATAATCAAATAGAAGTTACCCATTGAACCTAAATATATGATACGAGTAAATAAAATATATGAAATTGCACAAAAATGCAAAGGAGAAGGAAATATTGCAAACAAACAAACACACATACAGACTCAAAACATACAAAATTAGCATAATGCTCAAATTTAAATATTTGTTTATTTGCTATTAGATATCTAGTCGCTTGAGATGAAATCTTGGCCTCCTAAATGTCAAAAGTTAATCTCTTATATTACAAGTTATTCTATCACCAACAGAGAATTGAATTTGCTTAATAGTGCAATTAATTTCGTAATCAAAACTATAGCATTTCAACAACAGAGAAGTAAATGACTAATAGAGCTAAAGTATCACAAATCGAGCATGGTCGAGCATGGAAAATTATCGGTTTCATATGCCGACTTTGAAAATTTATTAATTCAAAGTCGACACGAGGGATGATTATTTTAGAGATCTCCTCAGATAGAAGGTCCTTGGTCTCCAACAATTAACCTTGCATATCTTTACCAACAAGATGAAAATCAGCATGCTCTCTCGATTGCTTCACTTGGGAAGAGATAGCAAAGGCAACTGACACTTCCGAACAACAAAAGTCTACGACTGCACGGATTCACCAATGAGTTTTACAAGAAATTCTTGAACATTACTATACACTACATGTAGCAAAGCAAGGAGAGAAGAACCGTAGGGTGGTGCCGGATCGGGAGGCGGCGCGGTGGCGCCGATCGAGGGAGGCGGCGCTGGGTGGTGCCGATCGGGAGCCTGTTAGCGATTCGGGAAGAACTAGGCAAGTGTTAAGAACTAGGAAAGTGCCGACCACTTATATAGACTAACATCACAGATCGTTTTTAATAGAACCGTCAGGATGTTATAGTTATCACAAACGGTTCTATTAAAGAACCGCTGCGGATAACTATAACATCACGCATTTGCTTCTATTAAAGAATCGCTCGATAATTCCTAAACATCACAGACGGTTCTTTAATAGAGCCGCTTGTGATGTGAGTAATCAATCCAGCCGCTGATATCCAAATCGGACAATTCAAGTGAACGGCGATCACCGGTCCGATCGGCCACTCAATCCAGCCGCTGATATCCAACCTGACAGCTCAGTGAAATGGGCGATCGACCGGTCCGACACCACTCAATCCAGCCGTGATCTCCAAATCTGACGGCCGGATCCAGGAGCGGAAGGCCCGAGTGGTCCGAACTGCACGTAGATCCGACCGAGGATCTCCATCTGACGGCCACACACGACGCGTTAGGCGGCTGATCCGAACCGCGAGACTCGGTCTGAGTCCGACTCGGTTCGAGCCCGAGGAACAAAGTGATTCCGCATTTTGATCAATTGAAAGGTTGAGATGATTTGGGAATTTCCAGAGGTAGCTCCACAGCTCCAAAAATTCTAAACTTTTTACTAAGTGATCCTGACTTCAAGATCAACCGTGTTTGAACAGGGAGACAACAGGTTTGACCAGACCTTAAGAAATAGAAAATAATTTTTAAAAATTATGAAATTTCTCAGGGAGGTTACCCAGATGATCAAGAATTTAGGAAAAATATTTCCCAAGGATGATCACAAGGTTTGACTAGAAGACCTTGAATTGCAACACTTCGAGTCAATAACCTTAATTGAATTTGAAGTCCACATTTCAAGGAGATAAATTCTAGAGAATTCAAATGACAACAAGGATGCATCCAAAAGTTTAAATTTATCCTCATTTTTATACATTTGAAACACAACTAATTGCCGGTCAGACCGCCAGGCCATAGAAGCAATGCACTTTTAACTTTGCTCAAATGACAAAACACATTTGTCCATTTGTGTGTATTTCCTACAAGGTTTCAAAGATGATATTCTCAACAAGTTGATAACTCTAAAAAATTCGCATTAACATCAACATTAGAGATGACAAGTCCATAACACATGTTAACATCAAATTACAATGGAATACATGCTTAATTGAAATATAGTCCTTCATGATGATCGACGCCCATATAGCTAGCTTCCTCACTGGGTTCTTCCTCCACTCGATGTCGCTCCGAAAGGAGACAACTCACAAATTGATTGTACTCTTCCTCATCCACGACATTCTCAACTCGATAATCCTTCTTTTCCCATGAAGAACTACGTGGCGTTCTTATTTGTCGGGTTCGTTACATAAAAACTTGAACAACTTGCTTAGCGAGTACGAATGGTTCACAGGAGTGACGCCGTACTTGTCGACCTTCACGCCCTGCGGAAGTTTAACCCAATGACATCAAACAGGGGATCTTGAAAAGTACATAGTCGAGCTCCCAAATCTCCTCTACGAACCCATAGTACGAGTTCAACCCGCGCCCTCCCAGTATTGAACCCTCGTGAAATGCATCTGCATGACACCGCCTGCTCGGATCAGGCTTTTCCTATCCCGAGCCGCCATATAAAATATGTACCCATTTATATCGTATCCTTGACATGTCACAATTGTAAATTTTGGTCCTTTGGCCAACCATAGCAATGCTTTCATCACTTGATAACCTCCAAGTGAATCGCATCTTTAACCATTCGCTGAACCGACGGCTGTGTTTCTCGTTATCCAAACCTCCGACCGGCCCGAATCTGCATGCACTCATGTCTTTGTGCTCGCCGATGTACTTGGATCATGTGTTGCAAGACCGTGAAATAGGCCTACGCGTATGTATCTAGATCAGAGTGATTGCTTTCTCCCGATGGTCCCGATACCTCCAGCCTCCTCGTGACGAGATAGAGGCACACCTATCGTTCCACTCGAGCCATGTAGTCGACGCAGAACTCAATACCTCTTCTGGTTGCATAACCTTCAATGATACCGCCCCGACCGAGATTGATTCCGCACGAGGACTTCGTAATTCCATGTATCTCTCGAAATGGTACATATGACGAGGAACACAGACCGCATATCTTTATCTCTTTCACAAGGTGAACAATGAGATGGACCATGATATCAAAAATGACAGAGGGAAACACATCTCAAGATGACATAGAGTCGCCACCACCTCTACCTCGCAGAGCCGAGTCCTTCTGGATCGATGACCTTCTCGAGCAATTGAGTTAAAGAAATAACACACCTAAAGATTGCCAATCCGACCTTGTTTAGCAAGATACTCCTAATTGCAACAGGAAGCATCTGTGTCATCAGCACATGACAATCATGAGACTTCATACCAATTAATTTCAAATCTTTCATGGAAATAAGTTTCTTAATATTGTCGGAGTAACCTGACGGAACTTTCACACCATGCAAGCTTTGACACGCTTCATTTTTCTCGCCTTGGACAAAGTGTAGCAAGTCGGGGAGGTATGCTCGTCTTTATCGGTCTCTTTCTGCTAACTCTGCTCTTATGTTCATATCAACCAAGTCACACCGCACGTTAACACCGCTTTTGTTTTGCCACTAATGTTCAAGAAGAGACCAATCAAGCTATCACATACATTCTTCTCACGCATGACGTCGATGCAAGGCGAATTTCTAAGTGCTCCCAATAAGGTAAGTCCCAAAAATTGACCGCTTCTTCCGTATGTTTTTCCGAGGGGTCCTTAATTTACGCCCCTTCCAAGCACAACATCGATATTCTTAACCATATCATAGACCTCTTTCCTCTAAAAGCCCTTGAGCCGAACCGCCCTCCTTATTTCCGCCGAATTGTTTCTTCATCTCGCAGGTATGGGTGAATCTCGAAGGAACCTATGGTGACGATATATACGCTTTGCATGAGTTGTTCACCCATACACTCGATACCATCTAAGCAAAGCGACATGCTTTGGCTCCTTTTGTAATCAACCCGACAAAGTTACCAAGGGCGTAAAAATCATTGATAGTGCGTAATAACATGGCGCGTAAAGTGAAGTTCTCTCGCTTGTACGCATCCCATACTTGTACCCCTTCGCTCCAAAGTGTCACAAGATCTTCCAAAGAATGGTGCTAGGTACACATCAATATCGCTCCTGTGTTGCTTCGCCCTTGGATAAGTAGTGACATCAAAATGTATTTCCGCTTCATACACGTACCAAGGAGGAAGGTTGTACATATATATATTCACAAAGCCAAAGCTATGTCTCACGCTTCATATTACCAAAAGATTCATTCGTCTGTACTCAACACTAACCTTATGTTCCTGCTGCGACCGAACTCTTCAAGTCCGATCGGTTTCTCCATCGGGCGTAATCGCAGGTGTCCGAGCTTCCCATCTTTCTTACGCCTCCGAAAGTGCCAACGCATCAATCTTGCCTCCTTTCGGTTCGCAAATAAACGCTTCAAATGTGGGATCACAGCGATACCACAACATCTTAGCAGGAGGTCCTTACTTCGCCTTAGCAGATTCTTACGCTTGTATCGGATGCTTTGCACACGGACATACATGCATGTCCGCATACTCTTTACTGTAGAGGATACAATCGCTCGACATGCATGTATTCTTTCTACTTCCATTCCCAATGGACAAATAACCTTCTTAGTTTGGTAGGTCGGGCTGGGCAACACGCTTTCCTCCGAAGGATGTCACTAAGAGACCTAACAACGCCAGAAACTTTGTCTGACCAACCATTGCTTGCCTTCAATTTCAGCAGCCTGCACGGCTGACAACCTTATGTATTTCGGCTTGCACCAGGAACAAAGGTTTCCGAGTCCTCCATTAAGCCCTCGAATTTACAAAACTCTCTCTCACCGTAGTTCCTTCTCGCATCGTAGCATCCGATCCATATTGTCATCATGCGACCTATCCTCATCAAAAGCACATTCCATATCCCGCATATCGCTGACTTCTCGGCGATGTCGCCATTATCGACTTCCCAGATAATCTCGCTTTTCACCGTGGATCGCCCAACATGTATATCCTTTTGAAACCCTTCAGATAAGTGAGTTTCGATCGCAACGTTGTTAAACATTTTCATATTACCGCGATCAATGCATGGACAAGACATAAATTTTATCCCTTCTTCAACATATCCCGCCGGCTTCTTCTAAAAGCAAACACGCCATTAATATACTCTTCACTCACACGTTCTCAATGTACATCTAGTTTTGGTCCATCTACATGTATACGCACGTAACAAATTAGTTAGTGTTAAATTATATTAATAAACCGCAAGTACCCTTCATAATGACCAAACACATTAGTGATTAGTCTAGAGCAAATATAAAGGGTTACAGATCGTTACACATTAGTGATTTGTCTAGTGTAAAAATAAAGGGTTACAGATCGCTACCCTTCTCTCCAAGGTGGCGAATGTGGGAGGAGGCAAAGAGAGGTGCCGCAATGGGGAGGAGGAGGCAGGGTACAAAAAACGGAATGGGCAAGAATGTGCATGGAAGGAGGCAAGCAGCAGCGAACGGTGAGCGGCAAGCAGCAGCAGAGGAGGCAATAGGAGGAGGCAAGAAGAGGGGTGGCGCGCCAAATGGAATGGAATGGGGCCTCGGGAGCATCTATTTATACTGCTTGTATATCACAGACGGTTAACGAAGAACCGTCTGTGATAATTTTATCACAGACGGTGGGGTGTGTAGTATAGCATGTTTTGTAGTAGTGGCAACAAAGTCGATAACCGCCCAATTTTATTAGAATATAAGTATGACTAAGCATCAATTCGCATAAACATGTATAGACTATATATTAACATCCATAGAGCAGTAACATCAGTGAGAATAATAACTTAGGTCTAGTGGCAAGGAATAAATATTTGCTACAGCTCATGCATCTAATATGAATAACTGTCTCTAACGAAAAATAATCATTGAAGTAGAACATGCATACATACAAGTTGCAAACAAGATATTTTGTAACGAAAGTAATAGGATCAATATGATCAAAGGGGGCTTCTTGCCTTGATGAAGATAATTCGCTTGCTGCTCTTGAGGATCACACTCGAACTCGTTCGGATCTTCGTAATCTAACGTCCGAATACAAAAAGCAAATAAAAATGCATAACACCAAATATATCCAAAATGCATGAAAATTTTAAAGTAGGAATATTATGATATTATATGAATTTAGAAATAAAAATTATTCCATGTGGAGTTTGTATGTGGAAGTTATGGCATTTGGAAAATAAAAAGGAAGAAAAATGCTGGAATATTGATTCTTGCTATTGTTCACCGAATTCCAAATTTTAGCACTAATTTCTCCAGGAAAGTAACATGTTCAAAAATTATACCATATTAAAGTTCATTAAAAATAAAAACTAACAAAATTGGTTTTACTAAAGTTGGAGTTAAAATGAATTAGTTATGAATTTTTGAAGTTACAAGAATTTTCAGTGCAACAATAGTTCAATTCGGAATTTTCTAAAATAATTTAATACTTTTTATACCGAAATGAACCTAGCCATAGCCTATGATAGGGGGGTCTACTGCAAAGTGCTATTTTTTATTTTAATTTCTGATTTAAATTCTACTAACAGGTAGAGTCCACCTATCAGCGACTTGGCTCACAGTGAATAGTCCATGGACCACGAGCGTTGTGCACTTAATGGCTCTGGCCCACTTGTCGCTGACTCAATGTAAAACCTGGTTATTAATTCATCTAGTTTTCTGTTCGTGGGGCCTGCATGTCATAGAAACATTAGTGCATTAAAACATCCATTTAATACCTAAAGTAATCATTAGCACTAATTGAACCAAAATTTGGCTAATTAATGGTGTTGGAACAAGAATGGTTGGGGTGTGCCACGCGCCTCGCTTCTACTGGAGGTTGCTCAAGGCCGTGGTCCACGCCGACGCCGACAAAGGGCGTGACTAGAATCCTAGCGCCATGTGAAGCTATTGGCACTAGTGTCGAACTCTAAGGCTCAGAGAGCGCACAAGACCGAGAATGGCGGCGGTGAGCTTTACCGCACGCATGTCCCAACCTGGCGGTGTTGTGAGTGAAATAGTGCGTGCATGTGCTCCTACGTGGTCCAGTGAACTCACCAGAAGGATGGAGAGGTTAGGAGGAGCTCGGTGGTTCCTTGTCGATGAAAATGGCGACGGCGGCACTCGGCTCCATGAGGGAGGGTACTGCACAAAATGAAGGGCAATGAAGGCGCCGAAAGAATAAGGAAGCTAAGGAGCCGGTGCATCGAATGGAATCGAACATGACTTATCCGATTGACAAGTGGATGATGAATAGGGTTATCGACTGACAAAAAGGGAGAAATCCAATTGCGAGAGATCCTGTAGAAACTTCAACCCAATTGGTTGAGGGGAAAAGTCAATCATGCTCTAGGACACGATGTGACGCGCAAAGGTGAGGAGAAAACGCACCCGATACGAGGATGACCATGTTGACACGGCGCAAAGCTCTGGTGCGCGCGTAAGCCGTAGAGCACGAGTTTGTCGCGGATGCTACAAACGAGCAAAAGTCGGCATAAGCAAAAATGGAAACAACATTGAATGGAGGGAAGAGGGGACACAATGTCGAGGACCTTACCCGAGGATTGAGCAAGAATGAGCTTCTTCTTCCTCAGCCACCGAGAGGGAGAATAGGCGAGAAGAAGGGTAGGGAGTGGTGTTTAAGCATGGACAAAGACGGGATGGAGGCGGCGCACCGGTAGAGCTCGGGAGTGGTCGAAAGGGGTGGTGGATCCACTGTGTCAACTAGCTCGGGCAGAGCACGACGAGACGTGGCGCCGGCTCGCCGCCACCGCCCGAGGTTGAAGGCAAAGCCGACACGCGGCCTAGGTCATCGCTGGCTCGATGATGGTGCGGCCTGAGGTCAGCGCGGCGAGTGGGTTTGGCTCAGCCAAGTCAAGTCGGGTCCGGCCTGCTGAACAAAGGCAACGCTTGACTGGTTTTGAATTTTAATCCCTCTCATTTTGACCGGGCTACTAAAAATAGCAATTAAATTTATAAAATTCTAAAAAATTTCAAAGAGGTTCCTAAGATGACCTAGTACTCAATTTTTTTGAAACCTCACTATTAAAGGTTTATTTTCTTGTTTTAAATTCAAAACTCGCAGGGCTATTAAGATGGGTTTTGAATTTTCTTTAGGTTGATTTGAGTTCTAACAATTTTGGAAAAATTATATTTATTGATGATAAATAATGTAAGATTTAAATAAATTATTTCCTAGAGAAATTTTAAGCATTTATCTAAATTTTGTTTTGGAGCTTCGATTTGAGCGGTAGGTTTCAAATGGATTCAAAATTTTCAAATGCAACATTTTATGCAAATGCTCCAAAAATCCAATGCATATTCAAAATTTTAAGAAGTTTATTTATTTATACATTTGAAATACAAACCCAAGATTTGGAATGTTATAAGAGCAAGGGCACATATGTATTCTATCTATGTGACGAAGAAGGTCATATGATAAAGGATAACCCAAATTTGAAGAACATGGGAGGGGGTGCATTCTCAAGGGCGAGAGAAAGATGATTCATATATTTTAGTTGGTAGTCAATCATATATTTCTGATGTATGGATATTAGATTCAGGTTGTTGCTTCTATATATGTTTGGCAAGGGAGATATTCGATGAATGATCTTTACGCCTAGTGCATGGAATTGTTCACTTCACGGATTGCAAGGAGTATGCAGTCACTAAGGTGGGAACAATTGCATTGAAGATGTATGGTAGAGCACATCACACGTTGACTCGGAGTTCTAGATAGCTTAAAGAAGAATCTAATATCTGTGAGGTCACTTGAACTCAAAGATTGTGCTACATAGATGCCTAGAGGAATCCTAATAGGACAAATGACTTCTTGTAACGTCCCAAAATTTGGTTTTTCAAATAAATCATTTGAGTAGTTTAGATCCCTAGAAAATTTTACCAATTTTATTTGAATTAATAAAGCTTAATTGAGAATTTTCTAAATTCAAAATATTTAATTTGACTAATCTAAATATCAATTAAATAAAAACTAGTGTTATTCGACTTTCTTGTGTTCCAAGGAATTTTTGGGTATTTTCTGAGAGTTTTCCAGATTTATTTGCTATTTATTTGGTCTCCTTGATTTTAGACTCTTTCTTTATTCTAAAAATCCTTCCTTTTCCATCTCCTCTCGATTGCTACAATATTTTGTATTTACTATTCATCTTCAATCTCCAGAACCGAACCGAGAGTTTGTTTGGCTATTCCCGTGAACAACCAAATCTTCTAATTTCTATATCTTCCTCCACTTGCATATCGAGCAAACTGCTCACATCATATTGAAGCTCTTGATCTTCTCCCCAATCCCCAAAATTGGTTTCTCTCGAATCGATCTATTTTTGTCGCATTTGCAAAATATCGAGCTCCAATCAAGGTCTTCTACGGTGAGTCAGGCCTTCATCCGATGTCCCCGGTCGAACTGCTCATGCGGCTTGAGTTCGTTGTCGCGTTTCACGCCTACATCCCATCCCTTCACGAAAGATCGCTGAGCACCGCTGGCCATGTCAAGTCATAAAGCCGATACGTGTTCGCTGTTCTCGATTTCTGAGTTTTCCCAAAGTCCAATCGTGTTATCTTGTAGCTCTCGCCGAGACTTTTCTTTTCCATCTTTTAGATTCAAGTTTGATCCACCGTACGAGAATTGAGTGATCTCTCCCTCTAGGCCTATCTCCCTTGTCCGCCAAATACTCCACAACCGCTGATCCCCGCGCTTCAACTCCATCACCGCTGGTTCACATCATCGCTTTATGCCGCGGCTCACCTTCTTTTGCGTAACATCGCCAAGTGGTATGCACCCGTGAGGCCACCACCGCTGACGTTCTTCGCCTTGCCACCATTGCACGGCGTCAATCTCGACGTCCGACTACGCCATATCTTCGTAGCACCGCCACCATTCCATTTTTCCCTTCGTCGCCGGTTCGCCTTTGTTTGTCGTTACTACCTTGCGCAAATTGGCCCACGCTTCGCTCACCGCTCATCGTCGATGACATTCTATTGTTTTCTGCTTGCATCGTAGTTTCTCTTGGTCTCGCAGTGATTCCTGCTGCTCTCGCCATCTATTCTCTAATCCTTGCTTTGTTAATCCTCTATCCTTTTTGTTTTGCCATCTCTACCATGGCAATGTCTCCATGCCGCCATGATCAGCCGAACAAACCTCTGCTCTCTTGCCTTCGATTGCATCTCTAGTCTCCTCTCTATCTTTCTTTTCCATTCAATTAATTTAAGCCACATATTTTCTCTCATCTCTCACTTCCATGTGGACCCCACATGTCATCGCCTCAAATAAAAATCCTAATTATTTTTATCTCTTACATGCGCCAACCCACATGTCACCAACCCTTGGTCAAACCCTAGTTCATTAGCTTGGTCTACCGTGGACTAGCATATCTCTATGGACCTAGTCCATGACCAAGGGCTCACATGTCAATCCCTAATTCTATTTTTGGGAGTTAATTTAATTCTTGAAAACCCTTTATCCTATTGGTATCACCTCTCGCTTCTGTTTACATTATTTCTAGAATTATTTTAATTCTAGAAATCCATAAATATCAGTAGGTTCCACATGTCATGCACTCAGTCATTTTCTAATAGTTTTGAAATATAATATTCTGATAATATTTTGTAAACCCTAATTGTTAGTTCTCTCTCTGTTTTTCTTTTTCATCATTTCATATGAATTTCAAACTTTCGATAGCTCGTTCTCCTCCGTTTGAACTCAGATTGAACTCATTCAAGTTTATAAATTCATCTAAATTCAATATCTATCTTCCAGTACCATTCAATTTTAATTTAGAGTTTAATTTATTTGTTATTTTTTGAATTTTGTTTGTTTTGCGATTTCTTTCCCATTAGACGTCGAAGTCCCGTAATCGTCCGAAGGGGCTGAAGGTCAAGGAAGTTGAAGATTGAATATAAAATAAAAACATCATTGCTATTACAAGGTAAGTTATTCCTTTGATCATATTGCACCCAGTTTTCAAAATACTTTGATTCATTCAGTTTTTATATTTCCCAGATTTAGCACAAAATGTGTACAGACTACAGACAGCAGGGTGCAAGATATATAGTGTTCTGCTTCTTTTTTGAGCAGTGCCTCTTTCTGTTATGCTGCATGGTGCTTCCCCCCAAAGGTATGTTCTAATGTTTTTATCAACATACGTTAGCAAAAATGTGGAATGTGATTATCCCTATTCTACTGGTTACATGGAATTTATGTTAAGGGTAGATTAGTGACTACAGTGTGTTGCTTATGTTGTTTTAATGCTTTGGTCTCTATTCAATTCCCGATTATCAAATTGCTGTTATTCTCCAGCTCTAGTATATTCAATGTTAAGGTCGATTGATCAGTAACTGTGTAACATGTGTAACTGTCGCCTTGCTTCGAAGATTTACCAACGGTTTCTCGATGAAAAAAGATTTACGAACGGTTATTGTGCCTACCTTTAAATGTTTCATAGCTCATACTTTATCATGTTCTGATTTTCCAAATAGAACAGATTTGCTATTTCCATTTTTTTATGCAACCATCGTATATATCGGCCGTCATTAGCACCTGAACAGTAAAAATAGTTGCTTGGATTAACATACCACCAAATCCATATGTATGTTTTGCTAGATTTGGGCAGCAATCCGGTTGGTCACGTGTATAAGCAGCTATTCTTGCCTTTCCCTTTTCAGATCACATCTATTACTCAGAACGAAAAATTAGCCATTTCCTTATATGCTAATACCTAAAATTTTGTGTTTTCTTCGTCAGTAAGCACAGCGCCTTTGCCCAGGTCCGATAACTTTTCTTTCATCTACTCTGCTGCAACTGAAGACTAGCTTAGTTTTTGTCCTCATTTATATTCACTTATGCGTACCTGATTTTTCACCTAGCAGACAACTGTACCAAAGGCTGCCGCTAAAGAGCTGAACAGAACAGATTTGCTATTGCCATTTTTTATGCAACCATCACATATATCAGCCGTCATTAGCACCTGCACAGCAACAATAGTTGCTTGGATTAACATACCACCAGATCCATATGTATGCTTTTCTAGATTTTGGGCAGGAATCCTGTTGCTCACGTGTATAAGCAGCTATTCTTTCCTTTCCCTTTTCAGATCACATCTATTATTCAGAACGAAAAACTAGCCATTTCCTTACATACTAATACCTAAAATTTTGTGTTTTCTTCGTCAGTATGCACAGCGCCTTTGTCCATGTCTAACAACTTTTCTTTCCTCTACTCTGCTGCAACTGAAGACTAGTTTAGTTTTTTGCCCTCATTTATATTCACTTATGCGTACCTGATTTTTCACCTAGCAGACAACTGTACCAAAGGCTGCCGCTATAGAGCTGAAAAGAATTATGGAAAATGACAACCTTAGATATATAGATGTATGTACCACTATGTTATTTACAAGATTTATCATTAGTGTTCTCATGGTTATTAAGGTGTGGTCTAAGCGTCGCTTAGGCGGTAAGGCGGTCAGGAGCTCACCGCCACGCCGTCGCCTTGCCAAGGAAGTCTATGGCATCCGCTTCACAACAATGGCGTCCCCATGGCGTCGCTTAGGCGGCGTGCAGCGTCGGGGACGGCCGAGATGGACGCCATATGCATGAAATATGCATATGAAGAGTAAAGAGATAAAGAGATGGGAGGGGAGGGGCCAGCGGAGAAAACCTGTCACCTTGCCTTATGAGCGGAAGAGGGGGGAAGAAGCCAGGTAAAAGGTGAACAGAGGCGGCGGCACGCCGATCTTGGATCGGGGGCAACAGATCTGATGCTGAAGCCATCACCTGTTCGTTGCCGCCGCTGGCTTGCCGTCGTGGAACCCACGCCGCTGCCGTCGAATCTCGGCTTATCGCCGCTGGATCTAGCTCAAGATCGCTGCAGCTGCTGCTGTCAACGCTCGTCGTAGCCTTGTCCTTCTCCGGCGGCGGTGACCAGCGAGCAGCGAGATCGAGCTTCGGCTGCAGTGGCTGGGCCCCAACTCCTCCCCTCTGGCTTGCTCTTGCTCAGGCAGCAGTGTGGTTGGCAGCTGGCTGTTTAGGGCGCACAAAGCACGGTGAGGTGGCTTAAGTTGTTGGGTTTGTTGGGTTTTGTGGGCTGAGTGGTCTAGTGGGCTTTTTTTTTGTTATTTTTCTTTTGCCTTATCTCTATTTATTTGCTATTTCTGTCAATTGTCGCCTCGCCATATGTCATAAGCGCCTAGGCGTCCAGGCTGTGGTTTGGCGTCTCGCCTCGCCTTACCGCCTTAATAACTATGAGTGTTTCCATGTTTGGATATATTTTTATTTGATAGCTTATTTTCTTTTATATTTCATTCTCAATTGCATCCTAATTTATACATTCTTTGCTAATCTGTAGAGTATGCAAGATGAGATGATAGATATGGATGTGGGTGATTGAATACAAAGTTTCAGCCAAAACCAGATAAGCTAAAGAGATACAAGAATCACTTGGTATGCTTCATGATTTTGCAGCATGAGTAGACAAGGTAGTCCTCATAGCTTGATGCAACTGACTGGTGTAAGTTGAAGATTTAGTTATATACCAGCAAGAATTGTAAAAGTATTTACTGTTCTGTAACAACCATGTTAGATTTCCCTCTCTTACATTTCTCAAAGCAAATGGTATGGCAAGGCAAATTCTGTTCAGAAGGATTCAGCTCAAGGTTGTACAGCAGCTTTAGACCATTTTGGATCAAATGGAAATCCATTATCTATTGTAACCAATATTCAACAATTCCAACTATTTTTATATTACTACTAGTTAAGAAATTGTCTCTGTAAATGCGTGAGAAATTTACATACACGAACGTGTTTTTGCGATATTTTGCATATATTATTATTTATTAATGTTGAACCCTGGGTGAATACCTATATAAGCTTTCCCACTCACTCCCTTGACTATCTGTTCTCCACAAATACAAGTGATATTCTAAAGGAACATTTAGTGTTACCGTTTCAGGTGGTTTGTTTGGTGTATGAACAATCTGGAGATCTAGTAATTTTGTCTGAGTAACATCCACAATGTGCACTTGCAGAAACTAGCTCTAGATTAAACCGGTTATAAAAAGAGGTGTGTGTTTGACCATTTCAGAGGAAAATCGATCGTATTCTGCTTCTTTAACTGTAGTCTATTTTAATATGGACCTAAACACTTCGAGTTCCAACTTTGATATTCAAACTTTGTGTTTATGTCCTATTTTGCTTATTCTAGTTGAAAAAATTATGGGAAAAAAAAAATCCAAGTTACCCCTTGAACTACTATGAAAGCCCACTTTTCACTTTGAAACCATATGATTTACATTTAAATTATCAAACTAGTACAAACCACCACTTCGCCCTAAACCAAACCGTAATTCCAAAGACATCGATATTTCGATTTCTTCGTGGGGAATCAACGAAGGCAGACACTTCAGCAAATTTAGTACTTTGAGTAAACGCCCCAGTGGTTATCCTATGACGAGAAGGTACGTAGGTAGACGCCGTAAGCCAACTCCTATCCTTTTTGCATCGTCATTCCCTTCCTTGCTTCGACGAGAAGCAGGTCGAATACTCAAAGAAGGGGATGGCCAATTCCAGGAATAGAGTAGCATTCTCAAGCACTATACACTTAGTTGCAACCTCACTCCATATGAAACAGTCTATGCATGCTGATGTGCCATCCTAGTAGGGCAAGCATTTCCCCCTCTCTCGTTCTTGTTCTCTCTGCTCGAGCGGGTTTTCGCTACCTGTAAAAAAAATTACGAGGGGGCAGTAAGGCCAGTTTGACAACAACAACAAAAAATCTGATTTTTTGTTGAATTTTAAATAAAAAATAATAATTTCAAATAAAATTTAAATAAATTTGATTTTTTGGGGGATAAATTTCATCATTTTTCGGAACCGATTTGTATATCAGAACCGATTTGTATGGTTAGAAACAAAGAAAGACTAGTGAGCACCGAGCACTAAAACGGCATGCAACTAGCACTTCATTGTTAGCACTATTCTTGACTTGTACATGTTGTTGTTCACGCTGTGGTCAATCATTAGTCGAGGCAATGGGTTAGTCACATGCACGATTTAGCTTGTTAGTTTGTGTTAGTCCGTGAATAAGTCTTGGCTACGCAGCAAAGATGATGGAGGCGTGGTTAGCAAGGTCGCCAAGACGAGAGGACCGCTTTCTTGGACGCTACGCTGTGGCCGCGCCGAAGTCTCGTGAGTGCACGCGTTCATGGCTCGTGGAGAAGTGGATGGCGCGGCGACGCAGGTGCGCTTGAGACCCGCCAAGTTGTTGCTCACCGGGGTGTCACCGGGCTTTTAAAGTCGCGGTACTCGTGGCTTTGTTGTAAGCCAGTGAATACAAAAGAAAGCCAAAACCGTGAGGCGCTCGTCGCCACCGCTGCTCGCCGCCACAAAGCTCTTGCATCCGTGTGTGTTCGTGTGAGTTTGTGCCGAGGAGCTAGCGTTGTCGCGCAAGCTGAATCCTAGGCGGTTCTAACAATTGGTATCGTGAGCCACATGGCGCCGGGTTCCGCGACGCGTCGGGAGCTCGGTGTCGCCGACCGCCTTGGTGACTCACGCCATGTATTCACACCGTCTCCGGGCGATCAAGGCGAGGCGATCCTCGACGCCTGTGGTCTCGAGGTGGTGTGCCCGCATGGATGGCGCGCTGACGGACGCAGAAGAAGAACAAGACGCGCAATTAGGCAAATTCTTCGTACATTGTCTTGAGGACATCCTCATGCAAGTGTCGACGAAGAAGACGACGAAGGAGGTGGGATGACCTCAAGACGAGGTTCGCCGGCGCCGATCGGCTATAGGCTGCTGCCTTCCACTTCCGAGGCGAAGTTCGATAAGTCGCGCACATGGCGGAGGAGAGTCGCCGGACGACCACGCCGCAAGATCGCCAGATGGCGGCGAGGCACGTCGCTTTGGCTCGACGCCGGCGACGCCGCCATGGTGAAGAAGCTCCTCGACACCGCGTTCGACCCTAACAGTACTCGCGTGGCCGGATCGAGGGGCTCGCGACGCCGAGACGATGGCGTTCGAGGAGGCGCCAAGGTGCCTGGCGCTTGAGGAACGCCACGCTGACGGCGCCGCGCAGTCGGGCGGTGAACGAATGACGCCAATTTTTGCTCACCACCGCTGAAAGTGGGTGCCTCTGAGAGAAGCTCAAGTCTCCGGGAAGAAAGGTAAATGTTATAATTGTGGTGTTCGTGGACATTTTGCTGTGGAATGTCCAAATCCACCTGTTCAGAAGGATTCAGCTCAAGGTTGTACAGCAGCTTTAGACCATTTTGGATCAAATGGAAATCCATTATCTATTGTAACCAATAGACTACAATTCCAAGTTTGTCTATATTACTACTAGTTAAGAAATTGTCAAGATTAATGCGTGAGAAATTTACATACACGAACGTATTCTTGCGATATTGTACATGTATTATTATTTAGTAATGTTCAACGCTTGGTGAATACCTATATAAGCTTTCCCACTCATTTGACTATCTGTTCTCCACAAATACAAGTGATATTCTAAAGGAACATTTAGTGTTACCGTTTCAGGTGGTTTGTTTGGTGTATGAACAATCTGGAGATCTAGTAATTTTGTCTGAGTAACATCCACAATGTGCACTTGCAGAAACTAGCTCTAGATTAAACCGGTTATAAAAAGAGTGTGTGTTTGACCATTTCAGAGGAAGATCGATCGTATTCTGCTTCTTTAACTGTAGTCTATTTTAATATGGACCTAAACACTTCGAGTTCCAACTTTGATATTCAAACTTTGTGTTTATGTCCTATTTTGCTTATTCTAGTTGAAAAAATTATGGGAAAAAAAAAATCCAAGTTACCTCCTTGAACTACTATGAAAGCCCACTTTTCACTTTGAAACCATATGATTTACATTTAAATTATCAAACTAGTACAAACCACCACTTCGCCCTAAACCAAACCGTAATTCCAAAGACATCGATATTTCGATTTCTTCGTGGGGAATCAACGAAGGCAGACACTTCAGCAAATTTAGTACTTTGAGTAAACGCCCCAGTGGTTATCCTATGACGAGAAGGTACGTAGGTAGACGCCGTAAGCCAACTCCTATCCTTTTTGCATCGTCATTCCCTTCCTTGCTTCGACGAGAAGCAGGTCGAATACTCAAAGAAGGGGATGGCCAATTCCAGGAATAGAGTAGCATTCTCAAGCACTATACACTTAGTTGCAACCTCACTCCATATGAACCAGTCTATGGCTGATGTGCCATCCTAGTAGGGCAAGCATTTCCTCTCTCGTTCTTGTTCTCTGCTCGAGCGGGTTTTCGCTACCTGTAAAAAAAGCCATTACGAGGGGGCAGTAAGGCCAGTTTGACAACAACAACAAAAATCTGATTTTTTGTTGAATTTTAAATAAAAAATAATAATTTCAAATAAAATTTAAATAAATTTGATTTTTGGGGATAAATTTCATCATTTTTGAACCGATTTGTATATCGTAACCGATTTGTATGGCTGAGAAACAAGAAAGACTAGTGAGCACTCGAGCACTAAAAACTGCAACTAGCACTTCATTGTATTATTTGGGCACTAGAAACATCAAGATTAGTAGCACTTCATTGCATTATCGTAACGAGAATGTTTCTTGATTTATAAAATGAGAGAGAGGAATATAGAGAGTATTGCCGCATCAAACAAACGCATGTATTCTAGAGTCTTCTTCCTCTTGTGATAACCATGTGTGAGTTTTCCAGAAAGCTGTGTGAGAGAGAAGTCGGGCCAACAATTGGTATCAGAGCGAGGTACAAGGAGGCGAGGTGCGAGAAGAAGTCAGGCGGTGTGGTCGAGCAAGTCTGCCTTTGGCTGTGTGATGGCGGCTTCTACGGTGCAACTTATCGCGTGGCGCGCGCGCGTGGCGGCTCGCGAGGTGCGCCGATGATGGAACGATGGTCGCTACATGGCGGTGGCGCATCGATGCCTGAGCGGGGTGAGCGGCGAAGGTGTCGCCAAAGACAAAGTTGTCGAGGGTGCCGGTCATGGTACAGGTGTCGATGAAGGAGGTGAACCGGGCGCGGAAGGAGTACGAGTGCATCAAGGTCTGCGAGGCCTCCGCGATGCAAATGCCGCATAAGATGCCCAAAGAACCTCATTGCCTCGGTGCATATGGAGCACGACAACGACGATGTGAGTGGCTTAAGCTGTCCGCGCAAGAACTTGCTGAGGCAGCGCGCAAGGTGCACGCATGGACGCGAAGGCGCGAATCTCGTTTTCATAGCCATGTCCTATGTATGTGTATATAGAATAGTAGGAGTGTTGTATGTGTCATTTATTTATTTGTGCACGAGGCGGTGTTACATACGTGTGTATATTTGTGTCATGGTCATACATGTAGGTGAGTCGCTGCATGATGCATGTGTGTGCTCATGAGTTCTTGTAGGGTGTCCAAGTTTTCATGTGTGTTAAGTTCTAGTGAGAGTCTCCGCCATTTGTCTAGTTGTGTTACCGACAAAGACAATCAAAGATGAGGTAGAAGAAAAACATATCGGCAAATTGTGTCACCACAGGCATGGTCGACAAGAAGAAGGCAAACTCCTTGGAGATATGTTAGAGATCGAACTTCGGCCGGTAAATGGATGAGTGGCATGCAAATGCTAAGGAGAGTCAGCATTTGGACGAAGGTGCACGGTACGGTGACAAGCGCCACGGCAGCACTACGCGCTTCAGTGCACGGCGACAAAGGTCCACGTAGCTATTGTGAGGCCAGCGTGGTGTGCTAGAATAGCACATGACATGCACATCGCGGTGGTGGCGACGTGATCGCTGTGGGAGTAGGCCAACGACGGTGGGTGAGGCGCGAAGCCGCCAGAAACGAGTCAAGCATGAGGTCGACTGCCGGGCGATGGCATGGAGGCTATCGTCGCAAGAAAAATAGGTGATTGAGTCGCCCGTGAGTTGTACCTCCCGAAAGCATCTAGGCCCCTAAAAATGTGTTTTGGTAATTAATAACATTATGTGAATATGGGACTAATATGTTTGTTGAAGTGATTACAAGGCATGTACCCTAGATGACAAAGTCAAATCAAGGAGCCGCATGTCAAAGAATGTCAAGAAGATGGAGTTTGTCTCAAGGGCAAGGTACAAATAGACTATGGCCCTTTTGAATTTTACGGTCTTTGGAGTATGGTGGAAGACCGATTTTAGGATAAATGCCGCACTATTAAGGGGGCTTGTCTAGTAGCTTGAAAGCACTTCATTATGCCTTTGGATCAACTTAGGATCATGCATGCTCTCTTGGTCCGGTTTTAAAATCAAAATCATCTTTTCAAGACGTAATCTAAGTTCCAAATATATAATCATGGAACTTCCACTGGCGGATCTTCCAAAAATTCACTGAACGTATTTTCCATAGAGTACCCGGTTTTTGACTTAGCCGATTTTTCAAGTGCGGAAGTTCACCATGATACGAAAGCGTGTTCCGACATCGGTTGCTCAAATTTTTGCGAATGTTTTTTCCATAGAGTACTCTTTTTGGGGACTTAGCCATTTTTCGTAGTGCGTAGTTCCGCCATGATATGAGCGGATCTTCCGATTATCGGACGAACCGAACTTTAGTTGGCGGAAGTTCCAGCATATAAATCCAACGGCTATAATCGAGCATTTAATGCCATCGTAGTGACCGCTTGCAAGACACTCGATGCAACGGCGGAAGTTCCGCACATTACATGGCGGAAGTTCCGATTTCCTAAATGTTTCGGATTCTTTGTGTAACGGGTCATATTTGGTTGTGGGTGGTATAAATGCACCCCACCACTCAAGGTTGTTGTCGAGCATTCATTCAATACATTTGAGCTTTGAGCACTCCCTCACTCTCCATTTACTCTCTTTGCACAAATTTGTGAGGTTGTGAGCAAAACCGAGAGCTTTGCATTCTAGTTGATCCTTTGGCTCTTGGTTGCCGCTGCGAAGGTCAAGGTCTATTCTCTTGGTGCTTGTCGGCACCTAGACGGCTTGGCGGAGGTTGCGTGGTGATCTCTTCAAGAAGTTTGTGAAGAGACCCGACGCCTTGTCATTGGTCTGTTCACCAACTCCGAGAGGAGGAAGAACAACCAAATGATTACGAGGAAGGCTTAATTTGTGGAGCCGCTTGATCGAAGTCAAGCTTCCTCAACGTGGACTAGTGAAGATTGACAAATCTTTGATACCACGGGAAAAACCTCTTTGTCCCATTGCGGTTATTTCTTGTCTTTACTTTTTGCAATTAATTTTGTAGCATATATCTTGTGGTAGATAGCTTTGCTTAGTTCATCTTGCTAAATTGTTTAATTTGATCTAAATTTTTCAAACCTCCTATTCACCCCCTCTAGTCGCTATCCTTGATCCTACAAGTGGTATCGAGCTTGGTCTCTAATTTTAGACTTAACCATCTAGGAGAGAAAGGATGACTAGTGAGGGTATGTCAATAGGCAAGGCTCTCTATTTGATGGATCAAATTATGCATATTGAAAAATTAGAATGTCAATTTATTTAAAGGCCATGAGCTCAAGCATATGGAGAATTGTGAGTGAAGGTTTCATTATGGCACTTGATCCCACACACCCCACGGATCAAGACGAACGGAACTCTCACCTCAATGCTCAAGCGATGAACGCTCTTTTTGGAGCTTTAAACGCGGATGAGTTCAATCGAGTGAGCAACCTTGAAACCGCTCATGAGATATGGACTACGCTCTCCGAAATCCATGAGGGCACATCCACAGTTAAAGAAGCTAAATTGCATAGGCTTAGGATCAAATATGAGACATTTACAATGTTGCCTCAAGAAAACATCACCGAGATGTATTTTAGACTTAACAACATTGTAAATGAGCTCAAGGGTATTGGTACTAATTTGCTTGACATTGATGTTGTGCGCAAGATGCTTAGGGCTCTTCCCGACAAGTACGAAATGTTGGTGATATTGTTTCTCAACTCTCCCGAGTTGCCGAGAATGACACCAACAGGGCTTTTGGGAAATCTCATCACAAATGAGCTTTACAAGAAAAACAAAGAAGAGCTCATGGAGTCAACTTCTTCAAGGAAGAAAGTTACCGCTTTTAAGGCAAAAGCGGAATCAAGTGATGAAGAAGATGAAGATGAAGATGAAGATTCCGAAGAGGAATTTGTTCTCCTTGTGAGGAGAATGAAGAAGTTCATGAGGAGACGTCCTCATCGAAGCTTCAACTTCGATAAGATTGCAAAGGGGCAATCATCAAATGAAAAGAAGCGCTATAGCAACATTCGTTACTATGAGTGTGATGAGAAGGGTCACATTGCCTCTCATTGCCCAAACAAGAAGGACGACAAGGGTAAGTCGTCAAAGAAGAAAGAATTCAATGGCAAGAAGAAGCTTTTTCAAGAAGCTTCACAAGGATGGCAAGAATGAAGCCCATATCGGAGAATGGGACTCCGACTCCGATGTTGAGGGGTCTGTTATGAACCGAAGAGCCTTTCATTGAGGAGCGTAATAAATAGCGATGAGTAGCTTAACTTGATAGAGGAAGGCAAGAACTAGAAGAAGAAGATTACTTGTATATTTCTTTTTTCCCCCTCCCTAGTTACAATACTATAGCCCTTTTATACAAGCAAAGGCAGAGTTCTAATTCAATACCAAAACCGAATTGTACTCTAACTGTAACAATAAACTTCCATATGTAAACAATAGCTATGCCTTATTTGATTTCCGGCGCTTGTAATGAGTCCCAATGAAACTATCCATAACACTTCCCCCTTCCTTTTGAAATAGCTCGTCCGCGAGCTGATAATCTGGAAATTCCTTGTGAAAATCATCACGCTTTATCCAAGTTTCTATGTGCTCATGCATTAAATCCATCTTCCATTGAACTAACAATTCCCACACACCTCGATTTAGCCTGGCACGAAGCACGTTTGCAGGTTGAAGTTGAACTTGTCCATGATGAAGGGGAGGCAAAGCTGAAACATGGTCAGGCGGTATTCCATGAAAAGGTTTCAAAATAGAAACGTGGAAAACATTATGAATGCCGCTCGCGCAGCATCTCCAAACGATAGGCAACCGGACCAACTTTTGAGATCACCTTGTAAGGACCGAAAAACGAGGGCATAGTTTAACATTGAGACCGAAACCAAGGAGGAATTTGGCGCTGATGTAACCGTAACCATACCCAATCTTCTTCTTGAAATTGTAACTCTCTACGTTTGGAATCAGCCAAGCTCTTCATATGCTGTTGAGACTGAAGTAAATGTAAACGAATTTCTTGGATGAATTCATCACGCTTGCTTAACAATTGCCGAACATCCAGTATGCGCTCAACGTCACCGTAACATGGTATCAAGGTAGGCGGTTGACGCCATAAACAACTTCAAGGAGTAGCTTTGAGAAATGAATGATAGGATGTATTATAGAGCATTCACCCATGCGAGCCATCGAGGCCATGTTCTCACGCGATCCCCACACAAACAACGGATATACATCTCCATCGTCCAGCTAACCACCTCGCTTGGCCATCCGACCGTGGGTGATAAGCAATACTCATTTGCGCTTGACATCACTAAGCGGAAGAGATCTTTCCAAAATGACTAGTAAAATTTTGTCACGATCACTAACAATAGACTCAGGAAACCCATGTAAACGGACAACTGATCAAAAAATACTTGGGCCACTGATTGAGTCAGATACGGATGACTCAACGGGATAAAATGAGCATATTTTGAAAACCGATCAACGCATCGTAAAATAACGATTTGTGAGCCACTTTAGGTAATCCATCGATGAAATCCATACTTATGTTGGCCCAAACACGATGCGCGTCTTCGAAGCGGTTGAGTAACCTCGCGGATGTAAGTGCTCGGACTTATATCGCTGACAAGTAACACATTGACGATAAACGCCAAGTAGACGGCGCACCGCTCGAATATAAAAGGTAGCTCGCACCGATGCCAAGTTTTTGCCAAACCTTCATGACCTATGGAATGCGCCACCAAAAATACTCAAGGCCGTGAAACTCTTGAGTGATAAATATGCGATTTAAAAAGAAGTAGACCATCCGAGAATTCCTATTCCACCGATAATGTACCGCCATCCACTCGGTATGCTTGGTCGCCCAAGAAGTATGGGACTTCAGCTTGACAACGTAAGTCGCCATAATAAGCGAAATCGCCGATGAAATTGCATGTACACCGAGGTCCTCATGGCGACGTGAGAGGGCATCACCACAATGTTGTCTTTGCCCGCTTGAATTCTACCGTAAAGTCATAGCCGAGTAACTTGGTAATCCACCGTGTTGCGATACAGTAGTTAATCTCGATCCAACAAGTGCTTCAAACTATAATGATCCGTCCGGATCACGAATTTATCGCCTCAAACGACGGCCGCCAATGTCTCACCGCATAAACAAGCCTCGATCAATTCCTGCTCATACGCCGGTAGGTGAGCTTGATGAGGCACAACCGTTTGCTAAAGAATGCAATAGGTCGCCCTCCTTGGTGTAATATCGCACCAAGCTACCCGGACGATCACGATCATGACAAAATCTTTGGCAAAATCCGAAGTTGCGAACAGAGCGCGCAATAACTGCTTCAATGAGTCAAAGATGTACCGTGGCGCCCCGAGTCCAAATAAATCGGCCTTGCAAAGAAGCTTGGTTAAGGGCGCCGCAATATGTCCAAAATCTTGGATGAATTTATGGTAGTATCCCATGAGTCCTAAAACCCACGCAGCTTCGATATTGCGCAAGGGCCACTCAAGCACGGCAGATACTTTGTCTTGATCCATGGCCACCCTGTGGGATGATATGACATGTCCCAAATAAGTGATCACTGTTGACCGAAAACACACTTCTTTTGGTGGAGATGTAAGTGGTGTTCACCAAGGTGATAAATACTTGTCTAACATGACGCAAATGTCCGCCCACGGCGCATCAGAAATTAAAATGTCATCGAAAAATACCAAAGACGAATCGATTAAGGAATGGTTGTAAGATGGAATTCATCATGGCCTGAAATGTCAAGGAGTTGCATAAACCGAACGGAAGCACTAAAAATTCAAAATGGCCATGGTGAGTACGGAAAGCCGCTTTGAGCACATCATCGGGGCATCCGAACTTGGTGGCGCCGGACCGAATCCAATTTAGTGAAATAGCAAGATCCTTCCAATTCGTCCAAGAGCTCTTCGACGTGTGGAATTGGAAACTTATCCTTGATGGTGTGTACATTCAATGCTCGGTAATCGACGCAGAACCGCCACGACGCATCCTTCTTACGGACGAGGAGTACCGGAGATGAGAACTGGGACGAGCTCGGCCGGATGATCCCCTGAGTCAACATTGTTTTACACTGTCGCTCAATTTCATCTTTCTCAATATGCGCGTGACGGTAGGGCCGGACCGATATAGCGCGATTAGGGAAGGTGAGCGAATGTGGTGATCGCAAGATCGAACAGGAGGAAGTCCCGATGGTTCCGCGAATCGGTGCGCAAATTTGGCCAGAAGAATAGTCATGAGGTCATCTCCAATAACTGTCTGGAGTCTGGCTGCTGTGAGGGGAGGCTCCTTCAAACCGGTCCACGTGATCCGTCGGCCATGCTCCCAATATGAAAACCGCCAACAGCGAATTCCATAGGACGGGTCCCAATGTGCTTAACCATTGCATCCCTAAGATCACATCAAAACCGGATAAGGGAATGATATAGAAATCAACCGCAAACCTGGAGGGATCGATGGACATTGGTGTATTTTTGCACAACCCCCCACACGCGAGCCTGTCACCGTTTGCCACTTTGACCCGGAGACCGCTATGGGTTTGGACAGCCACGTTGAGGCGTGCACGCACGCTGATTGAGGAAATTATGTGTAGATCCCGAGTCAAACAACGCAATGCCTCAAAATTGCCAATGCGTACTCTTCACTTGCATTGTCCGGGCAAAGATGAGATACTGTGAATTACGAGCATTGAAATTTCGGTTCGGTCACCTCGGTCTGTTGGTCGTCAACTGGATCCCTAGAATCCAAGTCTACTTCGGTTTCTAACCAAAACAAGCGTTTGCAGCGGTGGCCCCGGGCGAACTGTTCATCGCAGTTGAAACATAAACCTCGTTGTCGCCGATCAGCCATCTCTCGTCGTGAGTCGCCGAACACCCCTGCGCGAGTCTCCGGTGTGTTGGAGCCAGACGGTGATGAAGAGGTAATCGTTGTCGCAGAGGCGTGAGGTCGGTGGAACCGCCGTCCAAAGCCTTGCTTCGATCGTGTCTGTCGGACCGATTATTGCTCCGGTGCGCCAGCAGAGTTTGCAATCGGTCGTATGCACGCCAAATTCATTGCGTGTTGCAGGACGCGTCATTGACCAATTCCATATGTGTGGACAGTTCGTGAGCCCGGCCGTGAAAAGCTCCATCCGATGAACTCGGATAAGCCGGCGGCAAGGCACGACAAATCGGTAAATTCTCGCCGTATTGTGCCAAGGTGCCGGCTTGTTGTAAGTGTTTGATTGCTCCTAATGTGTTGGTGCGGATGGCCGCCCAAACGCATGGAGCGAGTGTTTGAACACGGCCAGAGATCATGCCTCGTCGTGCTCCAATTGATAGAACCAAGAGTGAGCAACCAAGATAGATGAAACGCAACCATCCATACCATATCATCATCGGGTGTTTGATAAGCCCGGAAGTAGTGGTCGATTTATTCACCATGAGAGGATCCTGAACCGCCGTATGTTGGCGCTCAAGGCGAGGCGACGGGACGATCCAGATGCACGCGAGGAAGTCGGTCACGGGCGCGACACCGTGGAACGCCAAGGATTTCCCGTGAAAACGCCACCGGCTCGGGATGTGCCTGCGCCCAAGTCGGATTGAATCGTTAGGTTGCGGCGTCAGTCTCGGCAGCAGTGAGCCTTCGCGATCGGTGGGCGGCGCAGAGTCCTCATCGGCGGATACGGCGGAAGTCATCCGGTGGGTCGCAGTGGACCTCGATGTGCATCGAACAATTGCCGTAGATCTCCTTGGCTGCGTGTCAGTCTTTGATCGGCGGCGAGTTGTTGGTAGCGCAGATTTACATTCGGTGGAGACTAGTAGATTGGTTATGGCTTGAAGGAGTTCCGATTGAGCTCGCCCAAGCCTTCGATCGTGCATCGGATGTAGGATCTGCTTTTGGTGGCATGGTGGGCGGGATCGTGAATCGATACCAAATTGTTATGAACCAAGAGCCTTTCATTGAGGAGCGAATAAATAGCGATGAGTAGCGTAACTTGGATAGAGGAAGGCAAGAACTAGAAGAAGAAGATTACTTGTATATTTCTTTTCCTCCCCTAGTTACAATACTATAGCCCTTTATACAAGCAAAGGCGTAGTTCTAATTCAATACCAAAACCGAATTGTACTCTAAGCAGAATAATAAACTTTCATATGTAAACAATAGCTATGCCTTATTTGATTTCCGGCGCTTGTAATGAGTCCCAATGAAACTATCCATAACAGGGTCCTCCAAGAAGAGAGGACTTGTCGGTATCGCCATCAAGGAGGCTCCATCGCTATTTTCCACTCCTACTTGCCTTATGGTAAAAGGAGAAAAGATAAAATCTCTTGATGATGAAGAACCCTCCTGTGATGAGTTTATGGATATGCTTGAAGAATTAAATGAATATCTTGGAAAGGAAAAAGCTAAATTTAGAGTCTTAAAGAAAGAACACATGTCTTTAAAGAACTCTTATGATGAACTAAAAGAAGCTCATGATTTGCTTATCCAAGATAAGTCTTGCACTAGCATTGATATTACTTATGATATTCAAGAAAGAATGTCTAGTGTAAATATTGCTAGAACTAGCATATCTACTTTTATGGAAGATTTGCTTGCTATGCCATGTAGCTCAAATGTTGATTCCAAAATTGAAAATGCTAAATCTTGTGATAAGCTATTTGTAGAGAATAATGAGATAAAGGAGCAAGTTACCAAGCTAAGTAAGAGCTTGAAAAGATGTTTCAAAGGCAAAGCTACCCTTGATAAGATTTTGAGTGAGCAAAGATGCTCATTCAACAAGGAAGGACTTGGGTATGTGCCCAAGAAAGGTAAAAAACCGGTAAACAAGCCCGTAAGGTTTGTTAAGCAAAATGGTAAGTATTGCCATAAATGCCGGAAAATAGGACATGTGTAACAAAATTGTCCTATTGGTAAGGTTTCATCTATTGGCTTGTTTGACTCATGCTATATGCTTAAAAAGGCCAAAGATGGAAAAGTAATTGCTAGATTTGTTGTCACTTCAATTTTAGGTGTTAAGAAGAATGCTATTTGGGTGCCCAAATCATTGATAACTAACCTCCAAGGACCCAAACAAATATGGGTACCTAAAAGAACTTGAGTCCTTTGTAGGTGAACTACAAGACCGTGGAAGGCATTGGGTGCTCGATAGTGGTTGCACTCAACATATGACCGGAGACCGGAAAATGTTCACCTCATTTGGGAAAGGGAGCGGAAATGAAAAGATCACATTTGGTGACAATAACAAAGGAAAGGTAATTGGCTTAGGTAAAATTGCTATCTCAAATGACCTTTCCATTTCAAATGTGTCTTTAGTAGAAATATTAAATTTCAATTTACTATCCGTTGCTCAATTATGTGATCTTGGTGTAACACCCTGACTATAAGGAAGTCAAGATGTCACCTACAATCACTACTCTTCAAATGAATAACATCAAATCGCATGATAAGATGAAGCAAGTATTAAGAATATATGGAAACAAGTATTCATCCTCAAGTCTTAATCAACGAAATGGAAGTAAACAATTCAGAAAGATATGGTAAACAAGGCCATGATGGCTTATTACAATGCAACACAAATCATAACTAACGACAATAAAAGTCCTCAAATTGTTTGATATATGATAGTGAGTGCAACGTGATGAACTACCCTCCACAAGATCATTCTTCCTTGTCATTTACCTAAATAAGACAATAAAGCAAGAATGAGCCAAAGACTCAGCAAGCAACTGTATGTAACAATCAAACATACAATGAGCAATATTTCGCAAACATAATTTGAACAACTACTGGAAACGAATTTATGAATGGATGAAGTGGAATGGTGCATTGAAGGAAATGGACATATTGAAAGATATATATGGTATAGCGAGTGAATCACCCGTCGGTGTTCACTTAAAGTAATCGTATGAAGAACGCTTCATACGATCGTCCAACGCGGCCCACATTGAATGGTGGACTCACGTAACGTGGCCCACATTGAATGGTGGACTCACGTACCCATCTTGGAATTGATGGGATTTCAAGTGCCCATACTGGAATTGATGGGTCTTACCAAAATAATGTATGCATGTCATGATGATCCCATGTCAATATTGAATAGTACTCATAAATGAAAAGAACACATGGCATTCATCTACAAATATGAACAAATGTAAGCATTCATTCACACAACATACATGACATCAATCATTGAATACAAATTATTTGCTCTTGCATACAGAACGGGTTGGGAGGTAATTGAGATACCCTCCACTCACCGCTTCACCGCCTACAATATAAAATAATGGAAATGAGGACAAGCGAGTATGGAAATGCTACACGTGTCCTCCCTCAATCTCTAACCAAACTAACCAAATAAAAGTTCAATTTGATCAATTTACCCAACCATTTCAATTATCCCTAATCGCAGTTTACTAGAAAATTCACCAATAAAAACCGTAAGTCCAAAAGACCTGAAACCAGTGCTCAAATTTTCTTAACTTAACTGGCTACAAAACTCTAGTTGATGGTAAACTCTAATTCGGCCAATACAGAGGTCTAACCATCCAATGAAAAACTACAACTGCAGTCTGCCCAGAATTCAGAACAGCCCTAAAGAAAATGCTCTAACTTTTAAACCACTGATCCAAATAAAGTGATTTTTATCAGCCTGGAAACCTGGTGAAATTATCTTCAAAAACCTAGTTGGGTGGCCGACCTGATTCGGACTCTAACTAGATCAAAACCTAGGTGCAACTGACTATACCCAGCAGTTCTGACAGACAGACCAGCCCGTAGTAAAACAATCATAACTTTTAATCTACTGAGTGAAAATTCGTGATCCAGGTGCCAAAAGAAAGCTAATGAAATAAGGAACAAAACTCTAGAAGGCGAAAACCTCCAATTCTGCCTCTAAGGCACCCAAAACCGAGTTGCAACATTCTGTACAGAACCGATCTACTAACAGAGATTACGCGATACTACCAAAAACATTGAATCGACAACTCTAATGCAATCAAACAGCGATGGGGTCTCTCGTTACCCTTGTAGACCAAGAACAACGAGGATCAACTTCCCAAGACTTCTCCCTTCTTTGGTCAGCCCCAACTCCACGAACCCGATTGGAATGCAACGCCTATGGAGGAAGAACCAAGATGAACGCGGAAGACCGGGTGTGTAGCCCGGGATCTCCAATGGCAGCCACCAATGGAGGGGAGGCGCCTAGGAGGAGGGGAGGAGGAGATGGGGCGGCTCATGGGGGAGGAGAGGCGGCTCAAGGGGGAGGGGTGGAGGCACTAGGGTTTTGGGGAAGTGGTGCCCCCTTTGGCGGCCCCTACATGGGCCGCCCACTCTTGGGCCACACCTGGTTGGAGTGCGCCTGTGTTGCTCGGCAACAACGTAACCCCCAAGTTTGGAATTTTCCGATGAAAACCATTTCTTTTACTCTCTCCGACCTCTTTCTTGTACCGAACCATTTCCGGAGTATTACACTTGGATTAACTTTCTCATTCTCTAAAAAGGATGTTACCATTTTTAAGGAAAAAGAAAAAGAAATAATTTTTAAAGGTTTTAGATTTGGCAATCTTTATTTGGTTGATTTATCCTCAAATGAATCTTGTTTGAAAACTTGTTTGATTGCAAAAACTTCAATGGGTTGGTTATGGTATAGAAGATTAGGTCATGTGGGAATGATTCAACTCAAAAAGCTTTTCAAACATGACTTAGTGGTTGGCTTGAAGGATGTGAAGTTTGAGAAAAATAGACTTTGTAGCGCTTGCCAAGCCAGGAAGCAAGTTGCTAACTCTCATCCTTCCAAAAGTATCATGTCAACCTCTAGGCCATTGGAGCTCTTACATATGGATTTGTTTTGGTCAACAACCTATAAGAGCATTGGGGGCAATAGCTATTGTTTAGTCATTGTAGATGATTACTCTAGATATACATGGGTATTCTTCTTATATGACAAAGGTGAAGCCTCCAAGATTTTTAAAAGTTTTGCAAAAAGGGCTCAAAATGAATTTGATTTCAAAATAAAGAAAATCTGTAGCATAACGGTTCCGAGTTCAAAAACACTAATATTGAAGATTATTGTGATGAACTTGAATAAAGCATGAGCTTTCCACTACCTACACTCCGAGCAAAATGGGGTTGTAGAGAGGAAAAATCGTACATTAATAGAAATGGTTAGGACAATTCTTGATGAGTATAATACTTCGATCGCTTGGGCGCAAGCCATCAATACAGCTTATTATGCCATAAACCGCCTTTATTTGCATAGGCTTTTGAAAATGACTTCTATGAACTACTTATTGAAGAAAACATAACATCTCTTACTTTAGAGTATTTGGTTGCAAATGCTATATCTTAAGAAAGAGTGTTCGACTTTCTAAATTTGTAAGTTATTGTGATGTTGATTTTCTACTTGGTTATTCTTCAAATAGTAAAGCATATCGTGTCTTTAACAAAACTAGTGGTATTGTTGAAGAAAGACACGATGTACAATTTGATCGTACTAACGCTCTCAAGAAGAGCAAGAAGATTTTGATGATGTAGGTAATGGAGCTCTTATGGAAGCAATGAAGAACATGCAAATTAGAGACATTAAGCTTAAAGAAGATCAAAATGAACAATCATCTTTCACGCAAGTCGAACCGCCTACCTCTTCCGTGACAAATCAAGTTAATCATAATGAAGAAGATGTCAAGGAAGATGATCAATCATTGAATCTACCTCCAAGAATCCACAACGCAATAGCTAAAGACCATCCAATAGACCAAATATTGGGTGACGTGAGTAAGGGTGTCCAAACTCACTCGTATTGCTTCCTTTGTGAACATCACTCTTTTGTTTCCTCTCTGAACCAAAACGATAGATGAAGTACTAGAAGATTCAGATTGGGTGAATGCTATGCATGAAGAGCTAAATAACTTCACCCAGAATGATGTTTGAACAATGGTAGAAAGACCCAAGGAGCATAATGTTATTGGCACAAAATAGGTCTTTCGAAATAAACAAGATGAAAATGGAGTTGTGGTAAGAAATAAGGTAAGGTTAGTTGCTCAAGGATATACTCAAGTCGAGAGTCTAGATTATGATGAAATATTTGCACTTGTAGCAAGACTTGAGTCTATTCGTATTTTACTTGCTTTGCATCATGCTTTGATATTAAATTATTTCAAATGGATGTTAAAAGTGCTTTCTTAAATGGTAAAAATATCTCAACTTATTTTTGTTGAATAACTTCGGGTTTTGAAGATCCCAAAATCATAATCATGTATAAACTCTCAAAGGCGCTATATGGTTTAAAGCAAGCTCCTAAAGCATGGTATGAGCGCCTTCGAGATTTTCTACTCTCTAAGGGATTCAAAATCTGGAAAGGTTGATACAACTTTGTTTACTAAATTATTGATGGTGATTTCTTTGTTTGCCAAATTTATGTTAATGATATAATTTTGGTTCCACTAATCAAGATTTTTGCAAATAATTTGGTGATATGATGTCTAGGAGTTTGAGATGTCAATGATAGGAGAACTTAGTTTCTTCCTTGATTTCAAATCAAACAACTCAATGATGGGACCTTCATAAGTCAATCCAAGTATGTGAAGGATTTACTCAGAAGATTTGGCATGGATGACGCAAAGCCCATCAAGACTCCTATGGCAACAAATAGCCATCTTGATCTAAATGAAGGAGGTAAAACTATTGATTTAAAGCTTTATAGGTCTATGATGGGTAGTTTGCTTTATCTTACCGCATCTAGGCCCGATATTATGTTTAGCGTTTGCATATGTGCATGTTTTCAATCGACACCAAAAGAATATCATTTAGTGGCTGTTAAAAGAATATTAAGATATTTAAAGCATTTCTCAAGCATTGGCCTTCGTATCCAAAAGGTGCTAAATTTGATTTGATTGGATATTCTGATTCGGATTATGCGGTTGTAAAGTGGATAGAAAGAGCACCTCGTGGAGTTGTCAATTTAGGTAGATTCTTAGTGTCATGGTCTTCTAAGAAACAAAACTCTGTTGTTCTTTCCACCTTGCAAGCCAATATGTATCCGCAGTAGTTGTTGTGCACAATTACTTTGGATGAGGCAAACATTGATGGATTATGGAATAACTTTTGATAAACCGCTTTTGTGTGATAATGATAGTGCAAGAAAAATAGCCAACAACCTCGGCCCAACATTCAAGAACCAAGCATATAGATATCCGACATCATTTCCTAAGAGATCATGTGTGCAAAGGAGATATTGAAATTAGCCACATATGCACCAAAATCAATTAGCGAATAATTTGACCAAACCTTTAGATGAATGCCATTTTTGCTTGTTGAGGAATGAGTTAAATATCATTGACTATTCAAATGTCGCTTGAACTCTTGTCACATGCACTTTGGGCCTAAGTTGCATTTTTGTCATTTGTAAGGTGTCATTTCTCAATTTTTTGCTCCAAATGTGATATGTTCGTAAAAATTACTTTCTTAGATAGACATTAGTCTTTTCGTTGCATAATAATCCTGAATGATGCTTGGTTGAGTGCAAAACTAAGGATTATTTGCAAAATCATCAAATTCACTTTCTCTTCTGAAGTGTCGGGATAATCTAACCATCGGCCTTCCGTGTCCGAAACTTCCGATTTCTAACTTCCGCTGTTGAATTGCGGAACTTCTGTTTTTTCGGTAGTTGGGAGACATTAACTTCCACTGCGTTCCTCCGCTTCTCTTCTCTCCGCACGCCAGCAACTTCTCCCGTGCTCTCCTCTTCTCTCCCGAAGATCCACCGAAAAAACTTGATTTTTCTTCGGCTTTTCTTCAATCCCGTCCAATCATTTGCATCTCCAGGGTTCATTCACTTCTTTCCTTAAGGTAAAATCAATCCCCTTCGGATTTCTTCTTCTCATGAACCCTAGATATGAAATTTTTGGGGAAATGCAAATGTAGATGAATTATGTGGAAATTTCTTGGGCAAATAGGTTTATTCAATGTTATATGATGTATATGCATCGATTTTATGGACTCAATCTATCAAAAATACTGAAAATCCACAAATCTAGTTGCCCTAGAATCGCCTAGATAATCGAACTTCTGAAAAGCGAACTTGAGTTGTTCGTCAAAATTCGGAACTTCATTGTCGACAAAACAACTTTCATCTCTTTCATTTGAATCTATCTTTGACACTTCATTCATGTCTTTTGAAGATGCCTAAGACACGATAAACTATCAAGAAGTCCTATACGGATGCCGACCAATCATCTTCAAAAACTCCTCCCTTAGAACAAGAAGAAGAAATGAAGGCTATTGAGGACCAAAGGAAAACTTCTGAGAACTCAGATACAGAGGCGAGTGCATCGGATGAGGGCTCTCAATCAGAATCCGATGATGAATTGGGAGAGCCTGAAGAACCACATATTGATCTTAAATCACTAACAGCCGATGATTATAATCTTCTTCGGTTTAAAAATCAGTATTCGCTACCTCGCAACTGTGACGATCCTCGCTTTCATACCAACTTTCAGAGGCAAGTGTATGAACTCTTCTATGGACCCAACAAGCCTTTTGCCGATCATAAGTGTATAAATTGGTCATATCTTAATTATCGGACAAGTATGAGGGTACATATAGACTTTTCAAAGAAGTCGATCCATAACTTTGTGGCACTCAAATGCAATTATAGTGACGAAATCATTCGTCAATTTTATGCCACAGTGCACATTTCTTCAGATTTCTCTGAGCTTACCTGGATGACTGGGACAATTAAATACTCCTGCTCAAAACATGCTTTTGAGAATACTTTGGATATAGAGTCAAGCAGATTTGAGCAGATTTATGATAGACCGGTTCTTCCTCTTCACACTTGGACTGAATTTTATGACACCACTCAAAGATTTATCCCTGGTAAGATAACTGGTCTTCTCCCTATTCCCAGCTTGGTAAATCGGATAATTAACCATACTATGTTACCAAGAAGCGGGAATTATGATGCAATAAGGGGTCATGTATGGAACATTATGGACTGCATCATGCATGGGAGAAAATTTGATGTAGTTGATGTTATTGTGAGGGAGATTGCAGCCTCCAAGAATGATCGGGTCAAGAGGATAAATTTTGCTCCATATATTATGGCCCTGATTATTAAATCAAGCTGATTATAATGGAGCTATACTTTCACCCCACAAGTTCTATAAGCCTAGAGAGGGTCCTCCTATTCCTCGCCAACCTTGGCAACCTCCAGACAGGAAGACCCGAAGCCGCTTCTTGCCGCCTCCACAAGGCAGGCCTCACTTGATCAAATTTATGCTACTATCTTGGAGATGAAAGCATCTCGGAGGTTTTGCAAGCGCAACCAACACTCGGTGGGATGCATTTGAGGTCGCTACTACCTCGTGTTGGATGCATTTGAGGTTTGCTATTACCTCGGTGTTGGATGCCCTCTCGGCCCGACTTTGTAGAGCGGTTTCCTCCACGATCCGCTTTACACGTCGACGCCCAGCTCTCCTCCACAAGACCCTCCCCGCAGTGAAACTCTTTTTGGTCACTTGATGACAAAGGGGAGAGGAGTGAGTCAAGATGAGAGTTTAAGGGAACTTATCTATTATGTAATAGAGCTATGCTGCTTTAATTATGGTCTCAGAATGACTTTGATAATATTTTGCTTGTGATGATATCTCATGTTATTTGGATATTTTTTGTTGTACTTGGATCTGAGTTTATGGTTATGATGTTCAATGCTTATGATATTTTTTATTATCTCCAAACATTGTCATTCGATATTGCTCTTTTCAAGTATCAACAATCTATGTAACTCCGCCAAATTTTTTTGAAAATCCAAACATGTGCTTTGCATTATCTTCTACTCAATATGCACATGTTAAGGGGGAGCTTTCTGTTTCAAACTAAATATCTCTCACATCTTTATTGTGTTGTCATCAATTACCAAAAAGGGAGAGATTGAAAGCATCTAGGCCCCTAAAAATGTGTTTGGTAATTAATGACATTATGTGAATATGAGACTAATATGTTTGTTGAAGTGATTACAAGGCATAGTCCTAGATGACAAAGTCAAATCAAGGAGCTGCATGTCAAAGAATGGCAAGAAGATGGAGTTTGTCTCAAGGGCAAGGTACAAATAGACTAGGACTCTTTTTGAATTTTACCGGTCTTTGGAGTATGGTGGAAGACCAGATTTTAGGATAAATACTGCACTATTAAGGGGAGCTTGTCTAATAGCTTTGAAAGTACTTCATTATGCCTTTGAATCAACTTAGGATCATGCATGCCTTCTGGTCTCGGTTTTAAAATCAAAATCATCTTTTAAATGCGTGTCGGAAGTTCGTTATAAGCGGAACTTCCATGACGGATCATCAAAAATTCACGAGCGTATTTTCCGAGTACCGGTTTGGACTTAGCGATTTTAGTCGGAAGTTCTGCCATCTGGCGGAAGTTCAGATTATCGGTTGCTCTGAAATTCTTGCGGACGTTTTTCCCGAGAATACCCTTTTGGGGACTTAGCCATTTTTCGCAAGTGCGGTAGTTCCGCCATGATATGAGCGGATCTTCCGATTATCGGACGAACCGAACTTTAGTTGGCGGAAGTTCCGCACATAAATCCAACGGCTATAATCAGAGCATTTAATGCCACTGTAATGACCGTTGCAGTACACTCGATGCAAGGGCGGAAGTTCCGCATATTACATGGCGGAAGTTCCGATTTTCCTAAATTTTTCTGGATTCTTTGTGTAACGGTCATATTTGGTTGTGGGGGTATAAATGCACCCCGACCAGCTTAAGGTTAAGTTGCTGAGCATTCATTCAATACATTTGAGCTTTGAGCACTCCCCTCACTCCTCATTTACTCTCTTTGCACAAATTTGTGAGGTTGTGAGCAAAACCGAGAGCATTGCATTCTAGTTGATCCTTTGGCTCTTGGTTGCCGTCAAGCGAAGGTCAAGGTCTATTCTCTTGGTGCTTGTCGGCACCTAGACGGCTTGGCGGAGGTTGCGCGGTGATCTCTTCAAGAAGTTTGTGAAGAGACCCGACGCCGGTTGTGATTGGTCGGTGTTCACCAACTCCGGAGAGGAGGAAGAATAACCAAGTGATTACGAGGGAAGGCTTAATTTGTGGAGCCGGCTTGATCGAGTCAAGCTTCCTCAATGTGGACTAGTGAAGATCGACAAATCTTCGATACCACGGGAAAAACCTTTTTGTCCCATTGCGGTTATTTCTTGTCTTTACTTATTGCAATTAATTTTGTAGCATATATCTTGTGGTAGATAGTTTTGCTTAGTTCATCTTGCTAAATTGTTTAATTTGATCTAAATTTTTAAAAACCTCCTATTCACCCCCTGTAGTCGGTTATCCTTGATCCTACACCTTCGCGACAGCTATGATGGCAAAGAGGTAGCAATGAAGAGTGGTGGTCGATGTCTTCTAAATACCGCTACTAAGGAACGCTCGTCCAACCGCAAGGCAAGATGGGCGAATGTATCGCCCATTTCCATGTCCCGATGAGAAGAAGCGCCAAATGCATGGGCTACGGTGGTGCTCATGTTCACGGTCGCGGATGACGAGAATGACTATAATTTCCTCAAGTGTGATCACATGGCGATGGCGATTGTATCGCCTCAATGTGGAGTGCACCACGTGGTAGAGAAGCGGCTGCGAGCATGGTTTTGGCGACACATAAAGGGAATTTGTGTTGCTAACCCGGGCCGAGTGGGAAGGCGAAACTTCTTGAAGATAAGTGTTGAAGACCGCTAATAGCGCGATGAATTGTGCAAGAGGAGCCACCGTGTGTGGCAACAAGGAGAAAGCCACTGCGCGTGGTAAGAGGTTGCGAGCGATCCGCAATGGTGAGTCGGTATGTCAAGAGTAGATGGGAAATTGTTAGCTATAATCTTGACTTAATTGTTTATTTACATGTAGTGGCATCATCATGGCTAGAAACATCAGAACTAGTGGGCACTAAAAACGGCATGTAACTACCACTTTATTGCATTACTTGGGCACTAGAAATAGTAGTATTAGTAGCACTTCATTGCATTACTTGTAACATAGAATGTTTCTTGATTTATAAAATGAGAGAGAGGAATAAAGAGAGTATTGTTGCATTGAACAAACGCCTGTATTCTAGAGTCTTCTTCCTCTTTGTGATAACTATGTGTAAGTTTTCTCCAGGAAAGCGGTGTGGGAGAGAAACTGGGCCAACATAGGATAGGGTTTGAGAGGGAGGGGGGGGTGGGTTGTCTCCGGATGGGCCAACCTGAGAAGGGGGCTGATGGGATGTGGGGAGTGGGGTGAAATCAATTGACATTGAGTATTACACAAAGAAAATTTTGGTGTTTGGCAGAACACCCTTGAACGTAGAGTTGTAATTGTTATACAATTCTAATGAGTGGAAATATAGTTGTATCCTATAACAACTCTTATATTGATATACAATTAATCTACACTGTTATAATCGGGACCCACCATAATCAATGGCGTAGATTTTTCTCTTTTTCTATCGATTAACGTGGCAATTTCTAGGTCTAACCTTTTAAAATGAATGTGGTGTTTTTTTTTGTTCTAGGATACTTTTATTTAGTCTAGGTTTCAGTTGTAATTTCTTAATTTGTAAGGGTCCTTTTTTTTTGGTAGAAGCTGGAATGCATGTATAAGCATGAAAGTGCTGGTCAAGAATTGCCTTTATAACGGGGAAAAACTTGGAACTTCTGAACAAGTGTCTCAAAAGAAAAACAAATTGGCGGTCCAGCGCGCAACCGGCTTGTACCGTACTACTAAATGTGCTACTATAAGACTGAACATATTGAAGTCACAAGGTACCTTAACACGCAAGAGATGCAAGACATGGTAAAGGTCAAGGTATCCAGCTGGTGATAACTGATGATAAGCTTCCTTGTACAACCAGAAGCGGCAACGAGAAACGTGTGCCTCTCAGCTTCTCTTCCAGCTAAAGCATATGCTCCAGCAGGAAGTGGACCAGTTGTTCATGATGCGTTGCAAACTTGCACTGTAAGACCGTATTCCATCGAAGAATGGTCCAACCCAAGAAATTGGGATTTGGAAAATCAATTACAAATGATTCATGAAATTCTTTGTTTAAGCCAAACAAATAGAGATCAATTACGTTGTAGTTTGGCTCTCGCATCCTAAAGGCAGATTTGCAGGTTGCGAGTGCCTACAAGTAATTGTCTAAAAAGAAGGTGCCCACAAGGCTACAAGTAGTATTGCTCTTCAGAGGTTTACACAGCTTCCATCTTCTTCAGCTAGGCTCACAATTACAATTATTTTCTGGAGGATGTGGAAAAAATTGAGCATCAAGAATAATTTTGATTTTGGATACTTCTCTCAAATAGTTCGCCCACTTCCTAATGCCTTAATCGATGGGCAAAGAACTATAAGAAATTTATGGACAGAAACACAATAAATTTCAAGCTTCTTGTGAGCCGCTGGCTTTGCTTATGAAGGATGAAAGCTCATTTTGAACATTTTTTTAAATAAAAAAAACGGAATAACAATGTTGTGCCTCATACGCTGGCAAGAGGCAACGAACGCTTTTACATGTAAGACAATTCAGCTATCTAATTAAAAAGGGATTAATCATGGAACTTTTTTTTACTCAAACAGAAAAAAAGAAGGCATCTAATTATGTGTAGCTGTAACAGAAACTTGTGAAGCTACCAAAGAAAAACAACTGAACCAAGACACCAAATATGATATGGGAATAAAGTTTTGCATCTGGGCTAGATTGTTTTGACATAATACATGAAGAGTAAATATAAACTAAAGAAATAGAAAATAGTCTCAACCATTAATATTTACAAGGATAGCTTGGCTGTTTACCAATAAATTTATACTGCACAAGTAGGGTTGCTTCGATCAATCATGGATATGCTGGCTTCTGTGTGTGTATCTCAACCGCTGCCGTCTGCTTGGCACAACCGTTGGATCATTTAGGCTCCTGTCAATACCTGAACGATGGTTACTGGCATAGGACCGATCTAAGAAGGTGCCATGATATCCGCGATAACCACTGTTGTGCCCAGAGTGTCGATTCGAGAAGCCCCGACGAAACAGGCCCTGTGTGCTTGACCGTCGGGTGCCCTGCCAATTTGAAGCGTGAGCTGCGCCTACCATTGAATGAAAGCCTGGTTGAACCTCGGTCATTCTGTGGCAGAAACCTAGGCAAAACATGGCTTTCATCTGACCAAATGCTAGGTGATCCTAGCGTTTCATTCCGCCAGAGCCTAGGGGCACCATGCCGGTTATCTGGTGATTCTACTGGGTCTCGAACTGGAGACCACCACTCATCGCTAATTTCTTCCCCAGAGTCCTCATCAGGGGAAATGGCATCTCTTGTCTCAATAACATAGTCACCAACTATTATTGCACCAGGATTCTGAGATCTGATTGCGCTAATGACATCACCAAACTCCTGCTCACGCTCAAGGCGATCCCAGGTCCTTTTCCTTGAGAAATCTACATGAGCAGGCTTTGTAAGCAAGTGAGCAGTCCTAGCATGTTGCCGCAGCTGCTCATAGGTTCCAACAAATTTACATGATTCATGAGAGCAAGTCCTCAACTTCTCGTCTAGATACTTTCTCACTTCTCAGCAGGAATCCAGCCGGATACGGATCCTCTACAGAGAGGACACTTTAGGTCAGCTGAGCTTTGCCAGGCATCATGACATTCTTCAATTACAACGCTACCTTCTCCTACGGATAATGTTGAATTGGCAGATTCTTGGTTATTAGCATTATCAATATGTCTTCTGAGGCTTGGGCTCCGCAAATGTCTGGAAATCATACTATAGTGAGCTCTTGGTTGGACAGTTCTGTTATTGGAGTTTGAAAGCACCGAAGAGGTTGAGTGTGAAGCACGGACCTTACTATCTCCATTCATTATTCTGAACCGGTCTAGGCAATTAGAGTGTCGATGGCTTGTGTTACAAATATAACATCTGCAGCCATTCTTGCAGGAACTGCATATAAGTAAAACAGCATTGTGGGGTTGCTCCATACAAATAGGGCAAGAAATT